>ONZH01012990.1:0-445606 GCA_900303285.1 Rhinella marina | reverse complement strand
ATTTGGAGATGTGAACGTTTAGGGCTTGTGCATGTGGGTGGCTGGAATTGTATTTGCGCTTGCGTTCAAATGTCTGCTGCAAAGACAGCTGAACGCTGCGCTGGGACACATTGGTGGAGGTTGTGGAGGATCGTGGAGGTGAAGGGGTGGTTGTAGGGTGGGAGGCGCTCGTGCCGGGGTCCTGGGCTGGGGGTTGACTTGCCGAGCCAGCATGTGACACAGGGGAAGGGGCAGTGGTGTGACCCGCAGGAGGTGAACGGCCTTGGTTCCACTGAGTCGGGTGTTTAGCACTCATATGCCTGTGCATGCTGGTAGTGGTTAGGCTGGTAGTGGTGGCTCCCCTGCTGATCCTGGTGTGGCACAGGTTGCACACCACAGTCCGTCAGTCTGCTCCCCCCTCGGACTTACTGCCCTGACAACAACGTCACTGTCTAACAACCGTGTCTCATCATCGTCATCATCATCCGACACCTCTTCACGCACTACTTGCACTAAGTCCACACTCTCATCACCCACAGACTGTGAAAGTTCTAAATTTTGGGCATCGGGACAGGGCAACTGCTCAGGTTGCTGTTGAGCAGTGGTTTGTGTCTCTGGGTAGGGTCCTGAAAAGAGTTCCTGTGAGTATGCCAGATCTGAATCCATACTTTCCGTGGGGGGGGCAGGCTGGGGGGAAGGAGGTTGAGCTGGAGGAGACAGAGGTCTACTCCCTTGGCTAGCGTGGGTGGACTGCGTAGAAGACTGGGTGGTGGATAAATTACTGGACGCATTGTCCGCTATCCACGTCATCACCTGTTCGCACTGTTGTGGTTTCAGTAGTGGTGTACCACGTGAAGCAGTAAGTTGCGAGATGAAGCTAGGGAGCGAAACTCTGCGGCGTTCCACTGCTCCCTCATCAACATGTACTGTGTCACCCTGCCCAGGACAGCGGCCTCTGCCCCCTACACTACTTGAACGCCCACGCCCTCGTCCTCGACCCTTAACCCTTGGGTTCAACATTTTGTATGTTCACTGCACTGTATAATATATAACTGAGAGAAAAAATGTAGTCTTTAGACGGTGGCTATTGTACCGCAAGCCACTCAATTTTTCACTGCAATGTATGATATATAACTGAGAGAAAAAACGTATATTTTCTACACTCCGGCTAGTGTGCAGCACACGACACAATTTTTCACTGCACTGTATAATATATAACTGAGAGAAAAACGTATATTTTCTACACTCCGGCTAGTGTGCAGCACACGACAGAATTTTTCACTGCACTGTATAATATATAACTGAGAGAAAAAACGTATATTTTCTACACTCCGGCTAGTGTGCAGTACACGACACAATTTTGCACTGCACTGTAGTATATATGACTGAGAGGAAAAACGTATTCTTCAGACGGCGGCTATTGCACCGCAAACCACTCAATTTTTCA
Organism: Rhinella marina; assembly: GCA_900303285.1. Lineage (NCBI taxonomy): Eukaryota > Metazoa > Chordata > Amphibia > Anura > Bufonidae > Rhinella > Rhinella marina. Next base: position 444,180 of record ONZH01012990.1, on the reverse strand, counting down.
CTGCACTTTAGGTAATATAACTGAGAGGAAAAACGTATATTTTCTACACTCCGGCTAGTGTGCAGCACACGACAGAATTTTGCACTGCACTGTATAATATATAACTAAGAGAAAAACGTATATTTTCTACACTCCGGCTAGTGTGCAGCACACGACAGAATTTTGCGCTGCACTGTATAATATATAACTGAGAGGAAAAACATATATTTTCTACAGTCCGGCTAGTGTGCAGCACACGACAGAATTTTTCACTGCACTGTATAATATATAACTGAGAGACAAAACGTATATTTTCTACACTCCAGCTAGAGTGCAGCACACAACAGAATTTTGCACTGCACTGTATAATATATAACTGAGAGAAAAAACATATATTTTCTACACTCTGGCTAGTGTGCAGCACACGACAGAATTTTGCACTGCACTGTATAATATATAACTGAGAGGAAAAACGTATATTTTCTACACTCCGGCTAGTGTGCAGCACATGACAGAATTTTGCACTGCACTGTAGTATATATAACTGAGAGGAAAAACGTATATTTTCTACACTCCGGCTAGTGTGCAGCACACGACAGAATTTTTCACTGCACTATATAATATATAACTGAGAGGAAAAACGTATATTTTCTACACTCCGGCTAGTGTGCAGCACACGGCAGAATTTTGCACTGCACTGTAGTATATATGACTGAGAGGAAAAACGTATATTTTCTACACTCCGGCTAGTGTGCAGCACACGACAGAATTTTTCACTGCACTGTATAATGTATAACTGAGACAAAAAACATATATTTTCTACACTCCGGCTAGTGTGCAGCACACGACAGAATTTCGCACTGCACTGTAGTATATATGACTGAGAGGAAAAACGTAGTCTTTAGACAGCGGCTATTGCACCGCAAACCACTCAATTTTTCACTGCACTGTAGGATATATAACTGAGAGGAAAAATGTATATTTTCTACACTCCGGCTTGTGTGCAGCACACGACTGAATTTTGCACTGCACTGTATAATATATAACTGAGAGGAAAAACGTATATTTTCTACACTCCGGCTAGTGTGCAGCACACGATAGAATTTTGCACTGCACTGTAGTATATATGACTGAGAAAAAACATATATTTTCTACACTCCGGCTAGTGTGCAGCACATGACAGAATTTTGCCCTGCACTGTATAATATATACCTGAGAGGAAAAACGTATATTTTCTACACTCCAGCTAGTGTGCAGCACACGACACAATTTCGCACTGCACTGTAGTATATATGACTGAGAGGAAAAACGTAGTCTTTAGACGGCGGCTATTGCACCGCAAACCACTCAATTTTTCACTGCACTGTAGGATATATAAAAAAACGTATTCCCTAGACTGACGCTACTGTACAGCACACTACATAATTGTTCACTGGACTGTAGTGTATAGAAATGATATAAAAAACGCATTCCCTAGACTGACGCTACTGTACAGTACACTACATAATTGTTCACTGGACTGTAGTGTATAGAAATGAGAGAAAAAACGTATTGCCTAGACTGACGCTACTGTACAGTACACTACATAATTGTTCACTGGACTGTAGTGTATAGAAATGAGAGAAAAACGTATTCCTTAGACTGATGCTACTGTACAGTACACTACATAATTGTTCACTGGACTGTAGTGTATAGAAATGAGAGAAAAAATGTATTCCCTAGACTGCACTACAGATCCCAGCAAGCCAAGGTACAGCAGCAGCAGCAAAAATGAGTACTGAGAGGACTTTGGGCAATTTGTTTTGGGTCTGTGTGGCCTCCAGTCACTGTGTACAGTGTGCAGCCAAGATGGCAGTAGCTGCACTACAAGTCCCAGCCAGCAGCCAGGAGGAGACCAAAAAAAAAGGTGCTTGTAGCCCTTAGAAGGGCTGTTGAGTTCTTTGTGGGTGATTCTTGCCTAACCAACATCTAAATTCAGGCCCTAACACTCTCCCTGACAGACAGCAGCTCTATCCCTAATCTCATGCAGGCGGCGTCTGACGCAAGCAGCGCGGGACCAGATTCTTATATTCCCAGGTCATCTGATCTGGCCAGCCAATCCCTGCTATCGACTTGTAGGGCCCCACGTGATGCTAGGAGGTACCAAAGACTCTCCTGCATGTTGATTGGCTGAGAAAAGGCGCCTAACATGCAGGAAGAGGAAGTTGCCATTTCCTCGAGGATCACGATATGCTCGTCCGAGTATCGAGCATATGCGAATACCCTAATACTCGAACGAGCACCAAGCTCTGACGAGCATGTTCGCTCATCTCTAGTGGAGACGTGATGACAGCATATGATTGTGCGTCTGTTTGAATGTTTGCCTATATCAGCTTTTCATACAGTCATCATAGTCACCCCAAATGTTAGGGTAGAACACTTGTTTGGCTAATAACTATCTCTTCCTGTTCTTCCATATGCATACATGTTCTGCTCAGCCTAGCATGCATGTGTCCTGAACAGAGGGGAAGCCACTGCCAGACACCTTTGTTGGCGGCTCATCTCCAGGAGAACAGTAGGATTGGGAAGTTGACATTCAACTACCTGACCTTGTCTTGACTGACATCTGCTGTTGGGGAAGAGTCGTTAAGTCCCTGTCCACAGTAGATAGTCGGCCACTCCTGCTGACATTGCAGGTTTGGTCAACATTTATCTAATTTTCATGGCCAGCTTTAGATTTCTGCAGGGCTGTTCATCCCAAAAAGTCTTAGGTAAGTAGGTGGTAGAGGTTCTTACCTAGTCACCAGTCTTTGCAATGTTGCTACCCAACAATCCCATCCATGGTGGCTCAGCCTCAGGGTTGCACCCAGGGTTGCGTCCTCTTCCTCCTCTTCGATGGGCCGAAGAGGAGGAAGAGGACGAGAAGATTGAGAGTCATCCTCCTGGTGAGGAGAGCGAAGCATTGTCTGTTGGGACTCCTTCACACATGGCTGACTTCATGCTATGCTGCCTTTCCTGTGACCCTCGCGTTATACGCATTTTAGCCAACACCGATTACTGGTTGTTCACCCTTCTCGACCCCCGCTACAAAGAGAACTTCTCATCTCTTATTCCTCTGGTGGAGAGGACTAGTAAAATGGTGCAATACCAGAAGGCCCTTGTAGAAAAATTGCTCCAAAAATTTCCAGCTGACAATGCTGGCAGCAGAGTTCGTAGTTCCTTTGGCACCCGTGGAGGGGAGGGGAGACGAGGGGAACACACAGCAGTTCCAACAGAGGCAAGGCGACACTCTCCAAGGCCTGGGACAGTTTCATGACACCCCTCCAGCACCCTCACCCTGATGAGCGGCCTAGTGTCACAAGGAGGGAAAAGTTTTGGAAGATGGTGAAGGAGTACCTAGCTGACCGTGTCAACGTCCTCAGTGATCCCTCTGTGCCTTGTAATTATTGGGTGTCTAAGCTGGAAACGTGGCACGAACTGGTGCTCTACGCCTTAGAGGTGCTGGCCTGCCCTGCCGCCAGCGTTTTTTTGGAGCGGGTATTTAGTGCTGCTGGGGGCATAATTATTGATAAAGACATCCGCCTGTTGAAACTGCTAACAGATTGACGCTTATCAAAATGAACAAGGCCTGGATTGTCCCTGACTTCTCTACCCCACCAGAGGAAAGCGACTGAACATGAAGGAAATTTAAATGTGGCTTTTAGGGTGTATTGAATACACTGTATTCCCATGTACCCCTTCCTCTTCTCGTCCTCTTCCTCCTCATCCTCCATCATAGCAAACTGCTTATTAGGCTGCCCTCGACGTTCACCAGCAGGCCCTCACCTCTAATTTTTAAACGATCACCAGCAGGCCCACACCTCTAATTTTTAAGACGATCACCAGCAGGCCCTCACCTCTAATTTTTAAGACGGTCACCAGCAGGCCCTCACCACTAATTTTTAATACGGTCACCAGCAGGCCCTCACCACTAATTTTTAAGACGGTCACTAGCAGGCCCTCACCCATAATTTTTTAGACGGTTAGCTCAGCATCAGGCCCTCAATCATAATTTTTTAGATGGTCAGCTCAGCAGCAGGCCCTCAACCATAATTTTTTAGACGGTCAGCTCAGCAGCAGGCACTCATCCCTTATGTTTTAGACGGTCAGATGAGCAGCAGGCACTCACCCCTAATGTTTTAGATGGTCAGATGAGCAGCAGGCACTCGCCCCTAATGTTGTAGAGGGTCAGCTCAGCAGCAGACCCTTACCCCTAATGTTTTTGAGTGTCAGCAGCAGGCCATCAATCATAATTTTTCAAGGGTGTGTCTGATGCCCTACTTTATGTGTAATAAAGGGTGTATTGGAGTGCCTGTTCTTGTAATTTTTGGCAGCACTTGCGCTTTATATACAAGTAAATATATGTTTCCTAACAATATTTCCTCTAAAATCCTTATTTTACCCTCGGTTTCGGGAGTATTCTTTTCATTCCGTAAAAGTGGCATAATACTCGGACAACATCGTTCCCAGCAGCGACTTTGGAGTCCAAGATGCATCAAGACATCCTCCCCATGCTGTTCCCAAACCATTTCAGTGGTGTTTCTATCATTTTCTCACCTTTCCCTATGAACCAGACACCTCCCCTCTTCAGTGCAGGGGGTGCCTGGTTTAGTGCTCTGGTTCTCCCATTGACTTCCATTGTGCCCGGGTGCTCGGTAGAGCACTCGAGCACCACCTAGTGTTCTACCCGAGCACCCGAGCACTACGGTGCTCGATCAACACTCGTTATTATACAATAACAAATACTGATATGCATGTTCAATATTGGAAATTTGCACGGACTGAAGCAATGGTAGACTCTCTTGCCAAAAAGCTGCATGCAATCAAATATTGTTCATGTAAGCCAGTGGTGATGAAAATGTAACATGGCTTATTCCTAATAATGAATCAGGTGAGACGTATGTAATACATGGAGGAAATTGAGTGATCCAGATTCATTACATGTTATGGATTAGACTGTATTAAGGGAGATATCTCAGACTAAGTGAACTGTTTAAGAGGTACATAGTATAATACTGATGAGGATATTCAGTGTAATGCCATGAGGAACTACAAATGTGTCACAGATCAGTTTGTCTCTTGGCACAACCCATGATTATGGCGAGTTATCTTTCATTTTACATATTTATGTTAAAGGGGTTGTTTCATGATGGGAGATGTTTTATAGCTTTAGGCATGTTGGCCTATATTTACTAATCCTGTAGATAGGCTATCTAGACCGCACCATATCTATCACAGGGGCTCAGGCCGGATGATACATGTGGACACTTTTCTCTGACTCTACACCAACTATTGGTTGGCTTACTTTGAAAAAGAATTGTAAGCCAGAATTGTGGCACAATTTTGGTGCAAAATGGCACCTCTTAGGCCATGCCCTTTTCTGTAAAGCCACACCCTTTCCATCGAGCCCCACCCCCTTTTAGAGCAAGTCGGAAAAAAGTGGAGAGACCCTAGTTGCACCAATCTGGCCCACTTTTTAGACAGATTTTAGGCGCAGACACATTAGTAAATCTGGGTCTTTGTTCAGCAGTTTAAAAAATTGTCTAGAAAAAGGGGCATGGCTAAGAGGAGTCATAACATGCGCCAAATTTATTAATTCTGTGTGCTATTTTTTAGGTCAAAATATTGATGTAAATTATACCAGTCAAGAGGTGGCGGAAGGAAAAGAAAGTGTGTAGCGTATAGTATCTAGCCAAATGTATCCTCAATCTCTAGGTTGCCATACCCAGAAGCAGGGGCGTAACTACCATAGTGGCAGACCATGCGACTGCTATGAGGCCCAGGGCAAGAGGGGACCCAGTCTTAGTTGGGATTATCTCTTCTTCTACTGGAGGTGAAAACTTGGTCAGGACTCTACCTTCTAAAGGAGCAACTTTTAGCAAATGAGGCAGTGGAAAAATGGCCGAGGGTCTATGAAAAGGGTTTATGCGGAAACCCTTCTGTCCTGTGTGGGGAGCCTGGTTTGATCCTTGTTATGAGGCCCTTACTTCTCTATGTACGCCACTGGTCAGTAGATAATGTAGAGTAGAGGAGAACAAATGGGAGCTGTAGCATCGCTCCTCTACTCTACACTGTTGATGTTCTGGATCTTTCGCAGACCGGAAGGACAGATCTTTTCTCCATACACTGCATGACAACCTGTTGTGCCCCCTGTCAGAGGTGAGTGGCCTCTTATCTCCCTACATCACCCTTTTCTAGCAGTCTTGCCAATTTGCTCTCTTTTATGTATGTCATACATAGTAGATAGAAGTTGGTTGATGGCTAAACAAACAATCATCTGTGGAACATTGGTTTTGCAGACATGTTGGTTGGTCCAGTTGTTCAAAGTGGCCATATACGTTCAATGAAACCACTTAAGAGCCGAAAGATCTTTCTGGGAACGTTCTTTCAAAGAAAGATCTTTCATTTTCAAATGAACTTTTCTTTGAAGAGAAGATCTTTTTTTAGACTACTGACATTTTCAAATACGGACATTTTGAAATTTCAAATACGGACAACTTTTTGAGAAGATGAGGGTCTGTCATCAGTCAGCTAAAATGATCATTCCTTGTTAAAGGGGTTGTCCGGGTTCAGAGAAGAACCCGGACATACCTGCAATTTCACCCAGGCAGCCTGCCTGAAGAGGACATCGGAGCATCTCATGCTCCGATGCCCCCCCCTTGCCCTGCGCTAGATCGCGCAGGGCAAGGTCTCTTGTTTTGAAAATACTCGCTGCCGGGCGGGTACTTCCGCCCGGCAGTGAGTTCGGTGACGTCACCGGCCTTAATGGGCCGGCTTTAGCGCTGCCCTAGCCGTTTTACTGGCTAGGGCAGCGCTGAAGCCTGTCCATCAGCGCCGATGACGTCACCGACTCACTGCCGGGCGGAAGCCTCTGCCCGGCAGGGACCGGTACGTCACCGGAACCCGGCGAAATTCCTTTGCCCTGCGCTAATTAGCGCAGGGCAAAGGAGGGCATCGGAGCATAGGATGCTCCGATGCCCTCTTCAGGCGGGCTGCCTGGGTGAAATTGCAGGTATGTCCGGGTTCTTCTCTGAACCCGGACAACCCCTTTAAATTTCACCTGACGAATGATCATTTTGGTTTAAATCATTCATTTTAGTCAACTGTAGATTGGTGTGTATGAGCACCTTAAGAGCGATGTGGGAACATGACGCCCGCAGTGTGATACAGTACAGCTGCATTTTTTATGCTGTTTTGGTGTTGAGTTCATGTGGATTTTCTGCCTTAGGCTACCTGCACACGTTGCAGATGACGCTCGGTTTTTCCACATGGATTTTTGTGATGAAACGCAGTGTAATAAAGTACCAGCAAAATTGTTTGTGTGATTTTTTTGTGTGCAGATTTCACCCTTTGCAACGGAAGGATTAGATCTGCGGCAAATCTGCATCACATCCGCAGCAACCTAAAGTAACACATGCGTGCGGAAAAGCACAGAAATCTGGACAGAAATTCATGCTGGATTTCTGTCACACAGCCCACATCTGTCTGCAGGTAGCCTTAAAGGGGTTGTCTCACTTCAGTAAGTGGCATTTGTCTTGTAGAGAAAGTTAATACCAGGCACTTACTAATGTATTGTGATTGTCCATATTGCCTCCTTTACTGGCTGGATTCATTTTTCCATCACGTTATACACTGTTTGTTTCCATGGTTACGACCAGCTTGCAATCCATCAGTGGTGGTCGTGCTTGCACAATATAGGAAAACGCACTAGCTTATGTGAACTCCCATGGTCCCGGCCACTAGACAGGCTCAGACTTTTTGCTATAATATGCAAGCACGACCACCACTGATGGATTGCAGGGGGGTCTGTAACCATGGAAACAAGCAGTATATAATGTGATGGAAAAATGAATCCAGACAGCAAAGGAGGCAATATGGACAATCACAATACAGTAGCAAGTGCCCTGTATTAACTTCCTCTACATGATAAATGCCACTTACTGAAGTGAGAGAAGGTTAAGATTTTTTTGATGTCTTTTGGATCAACACGGTGGGATTATAGGTTGGACTTGACAGACCTGTGCCTTTGTTTTAAACTGTATCAACTATGTAATCATGTAATATCACTGTGATAAATTTGGCGCAGTTTCTACTTGTCCGGTCTAGTTTCATTCTGCTTCTCCACAGGGCAGTATTCATTATCTGCCCCGGTCTGAATAGATATATGCATGGAAAAAATGCAAATGTGAATAGCTGCACAAACAGAATAGAGAGCCAAAAATATGCAGGTGTCAATGAGGCCTTAAAGCGTTTGTCTCAAGCCAGACATTAATGGCACATCTAAACCGATGCGCTTATCCTTATTAACCCTTTAAGGCTTCACAAACAGCTGCGTATTCTGGCTTGACGTTGTGTCTGTGTGGAGTCGTACAGGATATGGAGCCAATGTTCATCTATTCAGCTAATCAAATTAGCATTTTCCAAAACGCAGCGTGTTCCTTTATGATGACGTTTCACATTGCATATTCCTCATGGAAGCACCCTACTGAGTGTTTTTAGGAGAAATATTGTAAATCATTAGTGATGAGCAAAGTATTCGATTCAGCGAATTTTACCCAAAAATTTGCTTTGTAACGAATCACGGCTGTGCTTCTTTGTACATTCATAACTGTGAAGGAACATTTATGTTTGGCCTCCCTAAGGTCTCTTTCAGCCATATTATTCCCTGTTTCAGCTGCACAACTAGATACATTTCTCTCAGAATCCGGGTGTGTCTCCCTTATGTGAAGTCTGCCAGCACTATACTGCTATGACATCCTTTCCCTTACAGTCCTTACTTTTTTTTTTCCAGCTCCAGAGCTCACAGAACAGATAAGGAGGGGGATATCACACTTACAGAAAGGCAGGAGGCTCCTGTGATGTTCAGTGTAGAAACAGTTTTTTTTTTTACCAGGCTCACAATCTCAGCTAGCTCTGACACGTCCCCACTTCCTCTCAGGATGGATCTTGACTGACAACAAGCAGTGGACTGCAATTTAGGTGGAAGTGAGACCCCTAGTGGACATGCCTTTACAGCTTTTTTTCCAGGTGGATGCAGGCATGTTTTTTTTTTTTTTTTTAAATGAAGGGATTTAGAAATTTGTTTATGTTTGCTATTATATCATTCCCTATGAAATTTTGTGAAAGTACACTGACTTTAAGGTATAATTAGAAATATGGCAAAACCTAATATAGATGAGACATTATATGCAAGTGTAACTTGGCGCTGGATACTTCATTCAGCATTGTGGAGGACTGCAGATCTATATCTCAGTCTCCATTGTCTGATATGCAGAAAATACCCACAATGTGCCAGTCTCTCTGCCTGTCTCTGATTACAACTTAAGCTCTGCTACATCTAAATCTTCAATTTAAGGGGGAAAAGGTTACTGCTAAATACATTTATTAATACAAACTATATGTAGTCAAGAAATTTCATTCCAAGCAGAAAATGTTGCAAATGAATAACAAACGACTGTATGTATTTTGCGCTCCGCAAAACACGGATCTGCCAAAAAAAACGGATGGCATCCGTGTGACGTCCATATTGCATCCTTTTTTTTTGCGAAACCATTGTAACCATCCCTGTCCTTGTCCACAAATGGACAAGAATAGGGCATGTCTATTTTTTTGCGGAATTGACATGGAGACATATGGAAACGGAATGCACACGTTGTCATTTCTGTTTTTTTTAAACCCCATTGAAATGAATGTATCCAACAGGCCGCAAAAAAACGGAACAGACAAAAAATATGTTTGTGTGCATGAGCCCTAAATGTAATTTATAGCCATAGTAGCACTATGTTTGTCATCCGATTCTTTACCCCTGGAGAACTACAAATAACACATTGTGATTTCATGGTGCCAAATGACAAACTCAGCTTAGCTACCTCTGTAGTATCAGTATGTTACACATCAAAAGCATTATATACTGGAGTGCATTTATCATGGAGTATTTGTCAGGTAATATGTCTTCCGGGGTGAAGTACACCGAGGCCTGCCAAGACAATATGAATGATATGCTGCTTTTACAGATGTAGCAGTGCTGAATTGGCACAGCTCCTCCGATATCATGATGTTTTATCGGTGGAAAAAAAAAAGCACATGACCAATTTAGCTCTGCTACATATACATCTATAACTCAAATGACATGCTATGGGAGATGCTCTGTAATCTTGGGGCTGGTGCCAGTAGCATTGTGTGTAATGGTGCACAACGCGAAAGAACACACGTGAATGACCGCATACAGAATACAGGCGAGCCTTTGTTTCGCGCCGGCCGTCGCCCTCTATGGCGATGGATATATCTTCAATGATACAAACCTACCATCTGGTAGTGATGCTGATGATAAGGGAACTCGGATGATGCGAGGAAGGTGCCAAGTGACATCTTATCCTTCCTGGCTGTGAAAGGTGCTTTTAAATATTGAAAGTTAATACCCCCCCCCCACCACCATAAAAATAAAAAATGAGATGGGGGGGGACGGATTCCTCTTCCAGACGCCATCCCTTTTCCTGATTTTATTCACGGAGCAGGCTGAGTTTTGCTTACCGTTGCGCCTGAATCTGCCGTCATAGCAGCCATTAGTTCATGAATATGTTAATCCTGCATGCATAAAAAAAATGACTCAAATTAGCGCGGCGGAGATTCCCAGCATGCAACGCGACAGCAGTAACATTTAACTAATTCAGGGAAAACGAAGCGTCGCCGCCTTGTCGCCTTTGTTTCCCGGCGCTGATAAAAAAAATAAATAAAAATTCAGCACGCTGGGTCTCAAATTAGGAGACGTGTGTCACCCAAAATTAGAGAGATTTTTTAAAATCTTTTTTTTTTTTTTTTTTAAATTAAACAAAGGTGCTGAGATTCCCAGTCCCATTTAACTAATTTGTGGAAAAATATGCATCGCCTTTGTTTCCACACGTCGAAAAATTAGGGTAATGTATGTCGTCTAAGATTTATACAGATTTTTATTTATTTATTTATTTATTTATTTATTTATTTATGTTTAAATCAGACGGAACAGAACATTTAAAAAAAAAAAAAAGTGCGTTTAACCCTTTATGTGGTCCCCATGCCGTGCTGAGGTTGCGGTACTTTCTCGCATCATGAACGGGGTTAATGAGATTGTATCAGCACAGTCGTTAAAGGCTCAATAATTGGAGACTTTCTACATACAGTAGCATTGACTGGAGGAGGAGCGCTCTTCTGGCTATGTATATGATGTACCACCTACCATCATAGGGTGGGTTATGTACAGTAATTAGGCGGTTTTAATTTGCTGCTCATCTCCCATTAAATCTTAAGATATACCGCACATGAACCTGAGCGTGTCTCAGGACCCGGTGGCCGGGGCACCTATTGTGTCATCTCTGCAGATTGCAGCATGGCGATTGGACGCTGTCTGCAGCACATAATACCGACTGGTTATAAAGGACCTGTCTAGGGAAAAACCTTTAGGTACTTCATTGTCTGCCAAACTTGATATGACTGCATTCCTTTTTAACGGGGGGTCAGACAGCTGAACTGTACAAGCCGAACAGATTTTTCTTCTCTCCATCGCTTTTATTTTTCTTTTCATTTTTACTTTTCAATCCCATTTCGACTAGTTATAAAGAGCGCTCATTATAAAATCTAGAAAATAACGACAGGAGAGTAATTAGTTTTTCGGAGCGCTGATCTCTTCCTAATTTTTTTGGTGTGAAGAACCCATTTGTTAATAAGGTAACGATGCGAGATGTTTAATTTTTTAATTTTTCTATTTTGGGGGGAATAAAAAAATGTCAAAAACAGGATAATAGTCCTTAATTTGTCTGCTGTCTCTGTCCAAGGAGCACTTTTATATTTAATTTTTTTTTTTGTATTATAGACCAATGTAAGATCGCAGTCTGGGCTCACTGCCAAGGGTTGGTATTTCACAGCAGCGACCGCCTTGCAGACGAGCTGTGGGAAACAGGAGAGAGACTCTGGCTTAGGGTACCACTACTATGGAGACGCAGCTGGGCGATTCAAGATTTGCAATGAGACGAGGAGCAGAGCGAGGCAGAACGTGTCTGACTGCCTGAGCAGTAAGGCAGTGAGCTGAAGAGCTAGCAGCCAATCCGGCCATGCTGCACTATTCGAAACCAGCTTTTTCATCTCAGCCAATCAGTGACATCATTGGTGAGAAACTCATTTACATCATGCGGTAATGAACCTTGTTTAACAATTTTTTATTTTTTTTTGTATGATTAGGTCCCCCCCCCCAAATTAATTATTCTGCCAGCATAATTCGAATCTGTATGCAAAAGATTTGGCTCCGCGCCAACGCTTATGCCACTGTGCGCCTGCAATGAGGAGAATTATCCCATCCTGTGACATTTTTTAACTCTTTCATCCTTACGCTTGGCACCATTGTTTCACCCTACATTTACTTCAAATCGGATACGGTTTTACAATTTAAATCCATGCGATGCTCCCATTCCGCCATAATTGCATTCTCCCCCCTATGACCTAGACAACTTGATAGATGTTTTTATTTTTCATTTTCCCTTCCTGCCCGAGTCAAGTACTCTATTTGTCGCGATTTTAATATTAACAGCGGTGGATTCATTTTCGAATATGCGTAATCCCCCCCTCCTTTCCGTAAAGATGTGAGGTCTGGCCACTGTAAAACACTTTATTTGCATCTTTTCATATAAGAATTCGTGAACTTGTAAGAAATAAGCCCTAGGCGATGGATGACTGCTTTCGTAGGGTCTGTGCATGCTGAGAAAACACTCATTATACGTCCTTCACGAGTAGAAAACGTTAACGCTCCCCACTCATTTTAATAAATCATGGGATATACGGTACATTTATGGACTCCGGGTCTCCATTGGCTGCTCAGGTAATAAAAAGTCTTATCCTTTTATGCAAATTATTTAGATTTATTCAAAATTATTTATTCACCTTTTACAAAAAAAAAATGGCGCCACGATGCAACAAATCCTATGCAGATTTTTGTTTCCACCTTGTACATGCTCAAGGCCTTTCGGGGTGGTATTCACTACTCCGTCTTTTACAGACAATTAAAAAAAAATTTAAAAAATAAAAGAAAGGGAATGCATTATGGTAAGCGTCTTTTTTAATTTTCGCATTAAAAAAAAATAAAAAAATAAAAAAAAAATCCCAAAATCACAAGTTGGAAAGGATACTTGAAATCCATCTGCACCAGCCAATGAGCGAGAAGAAGAGAGAAATCTTCAGGCGTGCAGTCACATTGTAAAGGCTACAGAGGAGGTGAACGGTAAACCGTGGCTCTTTCAATGCGCCTTGCATTCCATCATCTCATCATCAGTATTCTGAGTGCGGCTGTCTCAGCTCAGCCACTCGCTCCCCTGCTGCAGATCCTGTAATTTGAATCATGCGTAATAATATATTATCCTTCTGGGGGCCTCTTTCTGTAGAAGAGTGGTTTTATACATTCTGCTGTAAGAGGAGTCCTGGCTCGGCGCCAGCGCCTGGCCATTATTCACCCAGGCAATCAAGGCAGCCTTCCTTAAGGAATAACATCTGCACTTCAGCCTGTGCCAAAAAAGAAAAAAAAAATCCTCCTCAATGTTATAAATTAGAATTTCTTGGAAATAAAGACACTTAAAATACTGTGTTGGATTTAGGAAAAAGAAAAAAAAAAGTAGGATCCGTTTTCAGAATTCGCCTTTCCATGTTTTTGCCTGAGCACCAGGAGACTACAGTGAAGGAGGGGGAGCTGTTACGATCACCGCCGGTGACTCGTCCAGATTTCAGAAGTAGAATACCATAAGTCGATACATTTCATATATGGTTTTTCTGCTCTCACCTACTTGATTCGGGGAATACAGGGAACACACGACATGATTCCAGCAGCCCATGTTATATCGGAGAACACCTGTGTCTGTCTAGGATCACTGTTCCCACGTTCGACTCTGGGGGTCGCTTTTGTCATGGTGGAGATTTTTTTTTGTCCCTTTTATTCTTGAGCTTGTTATTTGACTTCCCTGTTGGGTTTTCGAAGGTTGATGGTTAATATTTCATGACGTTAAGGGCTATACAGTTTTATTCTATTTTATATGATGGAAACAAAGATCCAGAAAATAAAAACAGTTGCATAGTTTTATTGTATTTTAGAATTTTATTATATGATGGAAAAAATACTCCTAAAATAAAAATAGTTGCATAGTTTTATTGTATTTTATAATTTTATTATATGATGGAAAAATACACGTAAAATAAAAATAGTTGCATAGTTTTAATTTATTTTATCATTTTATTATATGACAGAAAAATACTCCTAAAAAAATAGTTGAACAGTTTTATTATATTTTATCATTTTATTATATTAGGGAAAATACTTAAAATAAAAATATCCACATAGTTTTATAGAATTTTATCATTGTATTATATGATGGAAAATTACATGTAAAATAAAAATAGTTACATAGTTTTATTGTATTTTAGAATTTTATTGTATTAGGGAAAAATACATGTATAATAAAAATAGTTACATTGTTTCATTGTATTTTATCATTTTATTATATTAGAGGAAAATACTCATAAAATAAAAATAGTTAAATAGTTTTATTGTATTTTATAATTTTATTATATTATGGAAAAATATTCATAAAATAAAAATAGTTAAATAGTTTTATTGTATTTTATTATTTTATTATATTAGGGAAAAATACTAATAAAAATAAATATTGTTAAATAGTTTTATTGTATTTTATAATTTTATTATAGTAGGGAAAAAATTAGTTAAAAATAATAATAAACATGATAATATAATAACAATGTATAAGATTAAAAAGGTAAAGTATATGTACATATACCAGTCATTTATTGCTCTTTTCAGTATGTTTTGCCTGTTATCTTGAATGAAACTTCTTTATATAGTAATTGCGTCGATTTGCAGAGCATTGTCATAGCCATACAGTCTTATTTCCAGGACCGTAGACTTCTATTACAGAAACATGTTTAATCCTTCAATGCTATCATCCATTTACATCAATCCATCCATCACAACAGCGTATGTAAAATTATAGATTACAGGCACGTAAATACCCATACATTTCTGACTACTGTGTGCGGTATGTTTGCATTGTTCTGATGAATCCTTGCTTTGTAATAAAATGTAATAAAATCAAAAGCAGAAGAGAAAGGGTTTTCGAAGCAGCTGTGGCTGCGGCCGGCAATTTTCCATAATATTAATTCAGTACAGTCTGGAGTCTTAGTCATCATTTATTCATGCCGTATTACATTCTGCTGCATAAGAAAGTGGTGTCCTGAAAAAGCAGATGACTCAGTGGCTTCAGCTCAGAAGCTTGTCTTCTGTTCTATAAGTATTCTCCTAAAAATCAAAGGTTCATCAATGAATGATTGTTAAAAAATGCTACAACTTAAAGAGGTATTCCCATGTGAAAATTGATGGCATATCAACAAAAAATGCCATAAATGTCCGATAGATGGGGGTCCCACCTCTGGGAGTAGTTATTCTTGGCTATTGTTGGAACTCCCATAGAAGTGAATGGAGAGAACAGCGCATGCGCGGCCACTTTTCCATTCACAGCAGCTGTTGGACGGGGCCTGCACCTATTGGACATTCATGACATATCATGTGCCAAGAAGGGAGTAACTCCTTAAAGGGGTTAAATGGTATAAAAAAGACTACTTTTAGGGGCGTAATTAGAGTCCTATGGGACTCAGGGAATATTTTGGACCTTGAGTTCCCCTTTCTTTCCCAGCTTGCTGCTCGGGCCATGATTCTCTCTGTGACCTAAGACAGTACTAGTGCCCCCTTTATGGCCCAAACAGTAACAGTCCTCCTCTTAGTACCCCCAAATAGTAATAGTGTCCCCTTTATGCCCCATACAGTAACAGTCCTCCTCTTAGTGCCCCCAGATAGTAATAGTGTCCCCTTTATACCCCATACAGTAACAGTGTTTCTCTTAGTGCCCCCTGGACAATAATAGTTCCTCCTTTATACCCCATACAGTAACAGTGCTCCTCTTAGTGCCGCTAAATATTTATAACACCCTCTTTACGCCCCATACAGTAATAGTGCTCCTCTTAGTGCCCCTGAATATTAATCACACCCACTTTATGCCCATACAGTACCAGTGCTCCCCTTAGTGCCCACCTGACAGTAATAGTGCAAACTTTAGGTCCCATGTAACAACAGTTCACATCCTAGTGACCTCTCCCAAAAACAGTAGCACCCCTTTTTTGCCCCCAGTAATTGCAGTCACATACATTTATAGTGTCACCGCTCTCATCACCTGCCTCAGGTCCTTGGTGTTCTCAGAATGCTCCTGACTGTCTTGTAAGCAACAGGCCAAACGTAGCCTGTATCTTACTAAAGTAGGTGGTGGTGCAAGGAGCTAATTGATCACTGCTCTACCACAGATTTCAACTAGATCCCCATCCTGAGGATGAAGATCCAGTTTAAAAACTGAAATCATCTGAAAATCCAGTGATAAGGGGCGCCCTTCCCCTGCAACTGCAATCGCTACACCACTGTCTACTTTCTTCTGGAAACAGTGTCACTCATGGTACTGGACTTGCAGCTCAGTCTAATTCACTGGAATGGAGTAGAGTTGTATTACTAGACATAATCAGTAGACACGTGTGGCACTGTTTCTCAGAGAAGCAGCACTGTTTCCTAATATCATAGAACTGTGTTAATTATATTGGATTCACATGGATTTCAACAGCTGCGAGCCTAAGGTCCCTTAGACTGCACCATTTTTGAGGTTGTCGTTGTTGCCATCACACAGCTCTGCAGATGAAAATTTCAAAAAGGTTTGAGGGTCAGAATATGGCGATTCAAAGAGAAAATGTATTTTCCCAAAGTTCTTAATTTTTTAAATCACAACAAAAACTCTAAAAAAATGATATTTTGTAAAAATGAAACCCATAAAACCCAATTTAGAATATTTTTCCTGCTTTATACTACGTTGTAATTAGTGCTATTAGAATGTACAACTTGTCCCACATAAGACAAGTCCTCATACGGCTATGCAAATGGAAAAATAAAAAAAAGTTATTGCTCCAGGAAAGCAGGGAGTAAAAATCAAAAATGAAAAATTGGAAAATTGTGGTGTTGGGAAGGGGTTAACTGGGGACAATGCTGCTGTAAGTGGGGGAGGGTTGGTCAAGGGGCAATGGTGCTGAAAGGTATTTTGTGCTGCATGGTGGCATTTGTTTGGCGCTGTTGGGGAGATATATTAATATATTGCTGAATGATGGTATCAGGTGCTGCTGAGGAAGCATTTTGAGCTTTGCCATGGTATGTGTTGATACTGGTGAGGGTAACATATGTCGCTAACCATCTGATTAGGCATGTCTGTTTTGCCCTTTTTTTTTTTGCATTGATGGCTTACTTAGGGGCAATACCAAGTTAAGCAAAATTTGCTGCATTCCTTGCACCCCACTATTGTTACACAATATCATACTTGGGTTTGGTGAGGTTTGCATGCCAGGCAGGGGCGTTGCAAGGGTCTCAAAAGGCCGGGGCCCAATCCCCAATGAATACGGCCCAAAAGTCGCACCTCCCCCCACATTTTGCTGTACTTGCTATACAGCAGCACAGACCTCTCACATCCAGTGCCTCCCAGGTGACGTCTCCTCTCATGTAGATCTTCTCATCATCTTCTCCATTTGATCTGTACAACTTCTTTCAGCCACAACTCATCTCTGCAGAGTGTGACACACCAACATCTTAGGTTCCTCACATTTCTATCATTATCTCCCAACCTGCTGTTTATCGTGCCCCCCAAATACCCCAAAATACTATCCTGAAGAAATATTAGTGCCCCCCATAGAAATAGTCCTACCAATAGTAATTCCCTTCTAGAATGCCCTCATTAGTAATACTGTCCTAACAGTGATAATGCTCCACAAGAGTGCCCTCACTAGTAGAAGAGCCCTCATTTATTAATAATGCCCTCACAGAGCCCCCAGTAGAAATAAATACCCCCTATTGTTTCTCCAGTGGTAATAAAGCTCTCTACAGACCCACAGTAGTAATAAGGCCCCCCATAGTGCTTAGCAGAAATAAGGCGGATCTATAAGTCCCTCCTATAGAGCCCCCAGTAGTAATAAGAACGCCTATAATGTCCCCTGTATTTATAACACCCCTACAGTGCCCCTAGTATTTTTACTGCCCCCTACTGTTATAATGCTCACTCTGAAGTGTATCCAGTATTTATAATGCCCCCTGCAGTACCCCCTGTAGTTATATGCCTCCCTCCACCATACAGTCCTATGTAAGTAACATCACACCATCTCTCTTGCCCCCTCTAAAATACAGTCCTATGTAAATAACATCACTCCCCTCCCTTCAGCCCCTCCAAAATACAGTCCCATGTAAATAACAATATTTTCCCTCCCTCCGCCATAGAGTCCCTTGTAATTAATATCACACCATCTCTCCAGCCCCCTCCAATATACAGTCCCATGTAAATAACATCCCTCTCTCTCTACAGCCCCCTCCAAAATACAGTCCCATGTAAATAACATCACCTTCTCTCCAGCCACCTTCAACATACAGTCCCAAGCAAATAATATCACCCCCTCCCCAGCCGCCTTCAACATGCAGGCCCCGAATGTTTTAACCTGGTGCCGGGGCTGCTTTGTAATCCCATTCTGGGGGCAAATAGGGATCAACTGCCTGGGTAAAGAAAAGTAAGTGAGCTGAATGCTAAACACATGTATATTGGGAAATTGTATGATTTTGAAATCAGGAAAGGATATATCAACATCATATATATCTGCATATATAAGAAAAATAATAGTGCCTCTACAATTAATTAGGTTTTGTGCAATGGAGGATGCAAGTCTTACACAGTGAAAGTAAGAAGCCCGGGAATGCGAGATCACTCATAAACCTGTGCAGCCAGCCAATCTGCTATTAGCCATCCCCCTATGATGTCACATTTCACTGTGAGCTGAGCATAGGGAGACATGTGACAAGTGCTCATGCGCTAGGGACAGTGTTGCTGAAAACTGTTAATGGAAGAATATTGAATAGGGAAAGTGCAAGGACAGTGCAGGGAGATCATAGGGATAGTTTTGTGAGGCTGTAGGGAGAGCATAGGGAGAAAGCAGGGAGACTGAAGGATGAGTGTAATCGCCGAATGCATCTTGTTCAACTGGTGCAACATTCATAGTTAATTGCTTATTTAACAGATAGACTTACTGTGCCTCAGTATTAAAGGGAGGTCTCATATCTCACTGTATGCATCTTGTTCAACTCCTGTGACATTCATACTTGTGCTATGCCTACTGTGACTCAGTATGAAAGGGCAGTCTAATATATTGCCACGTGCATCTTGTTTAACAGCTTCACCTTCATAATTAATATGTTATTTTACAGATAGACTTACTGTGACTCAGTATTAAAGGGCAGTCAAATATATCACTGCATGCATCTTGTTCAACTGCTGCGACAGCTGCCTGGGCCCTCCAAAGGAATGGAAAGTGGCAAATAAGTTGATGTAGTGGCATCCTTTTGTCCAGAGTCGTATTTCCTCTAAAGGTCAAACAGACTTGCAAAACAGGTCACCGCAGCCCATGCCCATAATTCATAGGTGTGCTCCTCACGGGGCACACCTTTCCCAGGCATGGTGATTCTTGATTTTCCAAATAAAACAGCAGTGTCTGCTTTCTGTTAAGCAGATAAGTTTGGCTACAGCCATTGCTTTATGGAAGTGTTGCTAGGGTATGTACAGTATGTCCCAATTCCATTCTTTTGTAAAGGCCTGAAGTCAGTTAACCACCTCTCCCACCGGCCCACACCCCCTCTCCAGCAGTCAGGGCTCGACAATGTCAGCAGAAGGTGACATTGTTGACATTGAAGCATGACTGTTGCTCCTAATGCTGCTCCTCCTCCTCCTCGTTACTTGTTTCTACAGCAATCGATCACTGAGGTGATTGCAAAAAGTATGCGTGCACTCATCCAACAATGCAGAAGCTGAACGTGCTCCTGGCCAAGTTGCTGGTACTACAGTCCCTCCCTTTCCATGTAGTTAACTGCAAATTTCAGAGAACTGATGGCTTGTGCCCATCCAAGGTGGAGATTCCGAAAATTACATTACTTTTCCAAAAAAGCTGTATCAGCCCTGCACATGTAGGTTGAGCAGAAGGTGGCCAGGCCTTGAGCCTGTCGGTGTCTGGTAGAGTTTATGTCAGCACTGATGTATGTAGTTGTAACTATAGTCAAGGGTAATATACGATATGTTGTTCAAAGCCCACACCAGCAACCTCCTCCACATTGTAATTGTGGGATTTCTGCACTAATGTCCTCCTCTGGCGCCTTATCCTCCACCTCTCAGTAACTAGGCTTTGTGTGCTTTTATCTAATGGGCAAAGCACCTGTGAAACCCATCTCGGGCCGCGTGAGATTTTGCGCCAGACCTTCAATCAAGATGGTGGCAGCCAACTCGTCACGAGCAAATGGAGCATATATATTTGTTAAGTTTTACTGTCTTTTATGTATAGCAGATGCCGCAATCATGTATGAATGCAGTATCTTAGAGGTTCAATGACGAGGAGCGGTATAGTCACCGCTCCCTGTCATTGCACCCACTACTTACAAAGAAATGCACTTCGTGAGAAATAATTCGTCATGAAACCAAATCGAATTTTACCAAACTTTGCTCATCTCTAATGCTGACCATTGGTTCACCATAAGTTTCTGAGACTCAAAACCAATATGACTGCACTTCCCATTGTCACTATGGCAAAAATAGCTCCTGGCCCTTTGTAATCTTATAAGAATATTGTAATCTTATTATTACAGGAGGAGTCATTTTGCAATGAGAAAACTTCAGAGATATCCATAGGTGGATTCACACCTATGAAGCTGAATTAGACCTTTTATGTATTGTTACTGCGGCCTATGATGTAATCAGGGGGTTAATTATAGGCTTCCGAGAGTCAATGCTGCTGACAGTTGAAATAACACCGTAAAGTCCTCTATAATTTACCTTTCATTCCTCAGGGTCTAGAAGACTTTAACTGTGTAACAGAAATCTACAGTAGATAATACATGCTCTTGTATGCCTCACTTCATGTGTAGCAGGACTGAGTTTGTCATTGCTGTAGAACCTGATTTATCGGCCATTTCTAATTGTGATTCGATAGGGTATTGTTTGTGGTTTTCAACTTGTATGTCATACTACTTAGTAGGACATGGCATTGGCTATGGGGCTTGGCAACTAAGGAGACCTATCTTCATCCAGAAGGGAGGTGCATTTATTGACAACCGTGGATGCCAAGTTTTGAAGTTATCCTCTATCCATAGGGGATAACTAACTGATCATGGGGATCTAACTGCTGGGAACCCCTCTGATCCATATAAAAGGGCGTTCAATTCCCCCCATCTCATGGAGCGGCAGGTTGAGCATGCACACTGCTGCTCCATTCCTTCTCTATTGGACCACCAGAAAGATTTGAGCATTGTACTCGGCTATCTCCAGCATTCTCATGAAGAATGAATGGAGCCGCAGTGTGCATGCCCGACCTGCTGCTTCATCAGATTGGAGAGAATGGGACTCCTGTTCTTGGGATAAGTGGAGGTTCCCATCAGTTGGACCCTCCCTCAATGATCACTTGGCTATTCCCTATCCTGTGGATCACTAAAGCAAAGACCTAGGATACAGAGTGGAGACCAAAATAATCACGAGTCCTTCATGTCCTTATAGAGTGTGGTTCCGTCACAAGTTTTGGTATGGGTACAAGTTATATTAAAGGGGTTGTCTCACTTCAGCAAGTGGCATTTATCATGTAGAAAAAGTTAATACAAGGCACTTACTAATGTATTGTTATTATCCATATTGCATCCTTTGCTGGCTTGGTTCATTTTTCCATCACATTATACACTGCTCGTTTCCATGGTTACAACCACCCTGCAATCCATCAGCGTAGCTGTGCTTACACATTATAGGAAAAGGTACCAGCCTATGTGCATTTCCATTGTTCCAGCCACCAGAGAAGCCGGCACTTATTCCTATAGTGTGCAAGCACGACCACCGCTGTTTTATTTTGGAGGCTCTTTATGTAGTGCGTCCGGACCCTGAAAGTGCACTAATTTCTTGGTCCGTTTGGGTCTACCTGCTTTGTTCCTGGAAACAAGTTCTTGCCAAGCAACTGTCATGTGTGTACTGGTCCCTGCAGTTATTATTACTGAACTGTTTTCTGTGGTATGTCTGGGTTCCAGAAGTTATCCCCAAGTCTGCGCATGTTTCTAGACTTTGTCTCTGTATGTTAGGGTTCCTGAGGCTTTTTTTTTTGCCTAATTGTCTGTTCAGTCTGTTTGTGCTGTTTTTCACCTTGAGTTCCATCCGATAGGGCAGCTGCCTTCTATTCCGGAATCCTCTGTTTTGGTGTTTTTCCGGTTATTAGACACAGTGGTTGCATACTACTCTGCTCTGTGGCCCTTCTCCCCTTACAGCTGTGGCTTTCCATGGACAGACTAAAGGTATCTTATCTGCTCCACTACTCTCTTGTTTTGCTGCAGCCTTCTAGATATTCCAGTCTACTTCTATGTGGTCCATCTTGTCCATCTCATACACCAGTCTTTTGGTGACCACCACCAGGTGGATCACCACAACTTGTCCCTGTCATGAACTATTTCAGACTCACCCCCAGCCAGGGGATGAGTACCTAGCACATGGATCCTGAGGCCACACTACTCGAGATGTCATCAAACCAGGACTTTTCTCAGGGCCTCTCTTCTCTTTAGAGCAGTGGAGCTGGCCCACCACACATCACCACCCTCATCACATTGGGGGCGCACCAGCATCATTTAGTGGCCAGACTGTGCCACTGCATCTTGGCACAGAAGCAGAGCTGGTATTCCCCACCTTTAGAGTCAGAATAGCAGTGAAGACCAGCTTATTAAAGAGTCTACGCTGTCAAGTGCACATAGAGCAGAAGCTTCACTCAGGACTTCAAGGGAACGGCAAACTCTTGAAAGTACATTTCTCCCCACTTTACACCCATAGTGTTATGCTTATATCCTATTATTTCATCAATTTGAGACAATCTCTCTGAGTGACCTTGTGGCAACTCCTTTAGAAATAACATTGCTTAACCACTGCTTACTGTTCTACACGCTGACCTCATACACTCACCGGCCACTTTATTAGGTACACCATGCTAGTAACGGGTTGGACCCCCTTTTGCCTTCAGAACTGCCACAATTCTTCGTGGCATAGATTCAACAAGGTGCTGGAAGCATTCCTCAGAGATTTTGGTCCATATTGACATGATGGCATCACATAGTTGCCGCAGATTTGTCGGCTGCACATCCATGATGCGAATCTCCCATTCCACCACATCCCAAAGATGCTCTATTGGATTGAGATCTGGTGACTGTGGAGGCCATTTGAGTACAGTGAACTCATTGTCATGTTCAAGAAACCAGTCTGAGATGATTCCAGCTTTATGACATGGCGCATTATCCTGCTGAAAGTAGCCATCAGATGTTGGGTACATTGTGGTCATAAAGGGATGGACATGGTCAGCAACAATACTCAGGTAGGCTGTGGTGTTGCAACGATGCTCAATTGGTACCAAGGGGCCCAAAGAGTGCCAAGAAAATATTCCCCACACCATGACACCACCACCACCAGCTTGAACCGTTGATACAAGGCAGGATGGATCCATGCTTTCATGTTGTTGACGCCAAATTCTGACCCTACCATCCGAATGTCGCAGCAGAAATCGAGACTCATCAGACCAGGCAACGTTTTTCCAATCTTCTACTGTCCAATTTCGATGAGCTTGTGCAAATTGTAGCCTCAGTTTCCTGTTCTTAGCTGAAAGGAGTGGCACCCGGTGTGGTCTTCTGCTGCTGTAGCCCATCTGCCTCAAAGTTCGACGTACTGTGCGTTCAGAGATGCTCTTCTGCCTACCTTGGTTGTAACAGGTGGCAATTTGAGTCACTGTTGCCTTTCTATCAGCTCGAACCAGTCTGCCCATTCTCCTCTGACCTCTGGCATCAACAAGGCATTTCCGCCCACAGAACTGCCGCTCACTGGATGTTTTTTCTTTTTCGGACCATTCTCTGTAAACCCTAGAGATGGTTGTGCGTGAAAATCCCAGTAGATCAGCAGTTTCTGAAATACTCAGACCAGCCCTTCTGGCACCAACAACCATGCCACGTTCAAAGGCACTCAAATCACCTTTCTTCCCCATACTGATGCTCGGTTTGAACTGCAGGAGATTGTCTTGACCATGTCTACATGCCTAAATGCACTGAGTTGCCGCCATGTGATTGGCTGATTAGAAATTAAGTGTTAACGAGCAGTTGGACAGGTGTACCTAATAAAGTGGCCGGTGAGTGTATATTGTACATGTTAGGCCAAGAGATGTCATACAGTAACATACATGGTAATGTCTCTATAAAGATGCTTTCCCTAATCTTCCATTCATTTTAAATATATTTTAATCTTTAATCTGAATCCTTTAGCAGGAAAGGCAGCAAAGTACAACATTAATCCCCCAAGAGTTAAGATAATAAAGAAAGATGTTAGTGATATTATTAGGAGACAGAGTGAATAATATCAGCCTAGATTCCCTTTCCCTTCATCTCTAATTAGTACTTGGTTATTTAGGATGAGCTTTACTTGAACGTTCATTAAGGAGGGGGCACATTGTGCTCAGGGGCGGACTGGGAACTTAAAGTGGCCCTGGAAAAAAAATTAAAAGTGGCCCCATGTTGTAATCCGGTCCAAATTGATGGAAGACAGGGTCAGCAATACCATATTGTGGATCATTATACCACCCCAACAAAGCTAAATAGCACAATCCATCACAAAATACTGCGAGCAGCACAAAATACATACCCAAAAACTTCCACTGTCCGGCCGTGAGGAGGGCTCGGGCGGCCCCCTGGGCATCGGCCCATCGGGAAATTTCCCTGTAAGGTCTATGGCCAATCCGCCCCTGATTGTGCCTTAAGACCACAAGGCAGAAATAATACTGTTGAAATGCCTTTATTCTGAGCAGTGCTGACATTTTGATTTTGGTATCAGTAGGGGATATACGACACAGAGGAAAAAAGTCATCTCTGTGGAAGAATGGTCCATAGGAAAATGAAAAATGGGCCTTTCAGCTACTTGATGCCCCTATCCTGTCACTTAAGTATGAGGAGGGAGTGTCACATAAGAATGGAGAGGAACGGGTATATATAGAGTTGAGGGGCACCACAGGAAAGTTGAAACAGCTGATCATGTTGGAGGAACCAACGCCACCCAGGCATTTCATCTGGAGTAGTCCAGTCTTCAGCTGGTAAATACTAACATACTTGTAACCCGTTGGAGACTTGATTCTTGGTTGCCCCTCTTATTTGTCATGATTCTTTAGGTAATTATTCAGACTTTTCTGTGCTACAGTGATAGTGGAGAGGGTATCTAGTACAGGGTCTCACTATTCATTTAAATAAAGGATGCAGTCAACCAGAGCTGGGCTCCCTCTTTCTAAGGACCCCATAGCAGCTTCATGGTCAACCTCTGTGGTGCCCAAACCCTTGACTAGAGGATGGACAGAAAAGGGAATTTGAGTTCCCACCTCCTGCAGTCACCTCTTATGCAGATTTAGGAGGCCCATGCAGGCAAACCATGGCCACCCACGGCAGCCATTGACCGCATGACTTTGCTGAAAAATTGTGCAGTCACTGACTGCTGCAGGTGAGCTTTACTTGGCCCCACCTTGGGGTCGTACCCTAACTGTCCTCTTTTCCAATAATAGCACCTTCTGCTTTCTAGGTTTGCGCATCTATTCCCAAAGTTTCTAGCTACTTATTTTTAAATAGTGCTAACAACTAGTGAGCTGCACAGAGATATCGGCTTCACTCCCTCTGACTATTTAGCCTTACAATCCGATTTCTATTTACAAGAATGCCAATAAAAGAGCTTTTCATAGTGATGGACTATTCTCAAGAGAGGTCATCAATATGAGATCGGGGGATCTGACTCCCAAAACCTATGTTTAAAGGGGTTCTCCGGGAATTAAGAAAATGAAAATACTTAAATATTACTTCATTATAATGGCTTATTTTGTCAGGGGAACAATCATTAGGAGTAATAAAATGGCCGCTGTCCTATTAGTACACACAAAACCTGTCCTATTCACACACCAGGACAAGTTACTTTACAACACTGCTCTACTTGTCAGGGATTGTGATCCTGAACACAGATGACAAGTCTTCAGCTAAATCTCTGTATGAATGGAGTTCATGAGCAGATGAGGCTAATGAGCAGCAGCTCTTGTATGCAGTCTCCATTACTACAATCTGTCCTGTCCGTCCTCTCTGTACTTAATGTCTCCTCATGGACTCCATTCCTACAGAGATTCAGCTGAAGATCTTATCATCTGTATTCAGGATCATAATCACTGACAGTCAGAGCACTGAGGAGGATGAGGCAGCTCTTTACTTCAGTGTTGTAAAGTAACTTGTCCTGCTGTGTGATTAGGACAGGTTTTGTGTGTACTGATAGGATGGCGGCCATTTTGTTTCTCCCTAGACAAAATGAACTATTATAAATAATGAAAGGTATTTGGGAATATATTCATAATAAAGTAATATTTACGCATTTTTATTTTCTTAATTCCCGGAGAACCCCTTTTGAGGAAGCTCCAGTGAGCACTGCAGCCTCCTCACAGCCTATCAAGCACAATGCCATCCATTTCATAGTGGCTGTGGTTTGTACCGTAGCTCAGCCCATTCACTTGAAAGCCATGTGATTGATGAATGTGATGTCACAAGGCCTAGAATGAGGCCTAAGCACTAACAGAGCACCACACTCCTTCATACAGCTGATCGGCTGGAGGAAACAAACATGTGAAGAACACAGACTCTCCGTAAAAATGTTGCCCTTGACCAGATTTAAACCTTGGACCTCATTGCCGCAAGGCAACATTGCTAACCATTGTGCTGACCGGCATAGATAATTAAAGGCTCTATGAAGGAAATATCGAAGGCGTCTTCTCTTTCTAAGCTTATTGATTTTTTTCAGATTTAATTGGTGTGGACGAAGGTTCCAGATAATTCTGTGGAATTAGACCTTTCTTACTAAGATTGATGATCTATGATATGTAATTTTATGTGTGAGTGTTAGCTATTGACTGAGGGTAAGGACAGCAAAATTGTATTGATTACATCTGTGTAAAAAATTACAGGTGGATATGCTCTTTTAGCAAAATAGCTGATTTCTCTGATATCAGTCCCTTTAAAGGGAGCAGGCAAAACTGCTGACAGCCCTAGGTAGGTTCTAGGCAAAGCAATAGAAACATGCCTTTTTATGGATACTTTATTATCAGAAGTAGTGTGAATATGAACTTTTATTCTGCCAGACACTGCTCCTGCAAGTGCCCTAGAGGCAGAGCTTCACTATAAAGGGCTCTCGGTAATGAGCTGCTTCCCATTCCTTCAACTCTCCTCATTAGTCACAGGTGTACTAGTATCCTGGTTGGATGTTACAGTTGTCACTCAGAGTGGAGGGAAATGGCTTTAAAGAAGCTCAATTCAGAGAGCACTTCACAGTGAAGTTCTTCCTCCAGGGACAGTGCTAGCAGAATAAAAGTTCATATTCACACTACTCCCAATGACAAAAGCTCCACACAATGTATGTTTGTACAGCTCTACTTGGCCCCTATTTAGCACTGTTGACTCTGAATCCTCCACCGTGACCTTATCTGGCCACCCGCAGCTCACCTCCTTCTCTATCCAGCTCACCTAATTTTATGCTGTCATCAGGGGTAACGACAATGCCAGTGGAAACATCCACCAGACAATTGGCTCCAGATGGTCCTTTGAGAGCCCGGACACTGCTATTAACCTGGACACTGCCAATGTCACATTTCTGGGGATACTCGTGCCTTACGTGCTTCATTGTGACAACATTTTTGGCCACCACCCACACACCTTTCCCTCCTTCTCTGCCTAACCGAAGAAGGCTGGCACCCCCTTTCAACAGGATCCTCAGGTTGCCCATGAGGTTTCCATACTTTCGGAGCAGCGCTCTGACAATCCCCAACCATGCTTTAAAGGGGATATCCCATGACTAATGTAAAAAATGAAAATCAGACATCATATAGTACATGACAATCTGTTCTAACAAAGCTAGAACCAGCCCTGTACCTCATATGGATCCAGAGATCTCCACATTCATTGCTCTGCTAGATTTATATCAAGCTGACAGCTCAAGGATAGTGTCTTTTCTACTGCAGCTCAGGGGGCGTGTCTCAACTCTCCCTATCACAGCTTAGGAGGCGTGTCCATGCTCTTCCTATCACAACTCAGGAAGCAGTTGAAGAATGAAACTGAACATGTGCGGCCTTCTCAGTGAGCTGGACAAAGAAATAAGAAACAAAAAAACAGCAGGTGGCGCTATACAGATACATATTATTGAATAACTCACTAGTTATGCAAAATTTTTAGTTGCATGCAGTTACAAAAAAAATCAGATCCAGGTGCTGGTTTAAAAATGTAGAATATGTTTTGTGGGACAACCCCTTTAAGTTCTTTTGGATCTCATAGCTGATGACATCCAAGCAGAAGCCACTGGAAAAGGCTGTAGTGGTTTCTTATGGATGCACTCAAGAGAAGATCAGTCCTTGCTTGCTCCTCTTTCCATGCATCATACTGCAAAAACTAAGCATGCTAGGGTGTATAGTGGTCAATCAAGCTTGATCCAACCGCTGGCTATTTGGCGGTGAGTCTACTTTTTCATGTTACAGAGAATAACTGCATTAAAGTTGTATTATTGAGCCATAATAATACAAAAATTCACAGGAAATTTCACAGGGCTCCTGTGAAATTCAAAGGAGCCCTATATGATATACACTCTCGTAGTTCCACAAAATTGAATCTCTTTTAATTCTTTTTTTTTTAATTCGAGAAAAAGTAAGAAAGCACTGGATATATCTATATCCCATGTGATATATGTTAACTAGAAAAAACACCTCCAGCATATTAGTACGGTCTGTGTGCAATTGCTATAAATCTTGGGTAAGATGCACTGTACGGCATTTACAGAAATCCCAGTAGTCTTATAGTCACTGGACCTTATATTTTTATTGGAAGAGACTTTTTACTAACTGCTTACCCTAACAAGAGACCAGAAACGATGAATGGAATGAAAACGACTCCAGAACGCCTCATGCAAGGTTAAAGAGTTTAGTGTTAGCGCCATTCATTGGCCAGTTTTTTAAAAAAATTGCAAAATATATTTGGCGCATATTCTGGTTGGAAATTTCAATACACATCATCTATGAGCTATAGACTGGCGCTATACATTACACCAGGGATGCCCAACCTGGGGCCCTCCAGCTGTTGCAAAACTACAACTCCCAGCATGCCCGGACAGCCTACAGAAGTAAGGGCACGTTGGGAGTTGTAGTTTTCCAACAGCTGAAGGGTCACACGTTGGGCCATGTTAATTGTGTGGTGGATTGTTCCATGGTGTGAAATTAGGCCACATGACAATCCACCCCACTTTGAAACCAAATTATGTGCAGCTTATTTTCATTCTATTGAAAAATATGGGGGGTTAGCTCATGTGAGCACAGGGATGACATGATGACAAATGGTGCATGGGGGGACTTAAAATTGGTGGATGGACGGGTATAGATAGTAGATAGATAGATAGATAGATAGATAGATAGATAGATAAATCCACAGAAAATAAGGCAGCACTCCAACGTATGGTGAAAAGGTGTGGACCCTTTTATTACCCTTAGCAACGTTTCAGCCCAAACACAATGAGGCCTTTGTCAAAGGCCTCATTGTGTTTGGCCTGAAACGTTGCTAAGGGTAATAAAAGGGTCCACACCTTTTCACCATACGTTGGAGTGCTGCCTTATTTTCTGTGGATTTATCTAAAGCGGATTCATTTACCAACTTTCCTGAGGACTTGCACCTACATTCTTGTTTTTTCAACTGTGCTGCTGGGCTTTCTGTTTTTTGTAGATAGATAGATAGATAGATGTATTTAGATAATAGATAGATAGATTATTATCAGGCATGTTTCATTATATATTATACAATTTGATATGATGTCATTATGACATCACCAGAAAACTCGAAAATGCAGAAGTTACATCTGATGTTCCTGAGAATTTCCATCTTGCAGCGGTGATGTCTGTCTTTCAGTATGTGACATAAGTGCAGTAAGTGAAGCATATAGCACAGCCCCAGTAATGATTGGCGAGCATGCTGGGACACTGATTACATCCAAACTTTGCTGTGTAACAGTGTCCTAATTATCTCCCCATTTCCTTCACTCAGGTCATCTCGCATCATACAAGCATCATTAACTCATTTCTGATGATTCCTTAATCATCCCATAATCAGAACAATACACAGCGCAGATCCATTAGACATTTCTAATTCTGCTTTCTTCACTTCTTAGTCCTCAATTTAAAACGCCATTAAACGTGTCTTTAACAATGAGGCCGACATTAGAAGTGTTTTGACAAGGAGTTTTATGCCTGACTACCTCCATTTTATAGATACCACCGAGACAGCTGGGGCAGCATACAATAGGGGACAGTCATTAAAGGGATGCGGGATCGGCAAGGGTGGTTTTACGCTCCTTTAACATGGTTTTTAGAATATTAGTGCTTTTATCATGAATATTTCCACAAATGGTTCATTTAACCCCCTAATGACTGGGAAATTTTCCACTTTTTCATTTTTTTACTCCCACCCTTCCCAAAGCCATAACTTTTTTATTTTTCCATTCACATAGCCATATGAAGGCTTTTTTTTTTTGTGGGACAAGTTGTATTTTCTAATGGCACCATTTATGGTTGCATACAATGTAGTGGGAAGTGGGGTGGAATTATAAAAAAAAACAAAACACAATTCTGCCACAGTTTTGTGGGTTTTGTTTTTACAGCGTTTCCTATGAGGTAAAACTGAACTGTTACTTTCATTCTCTGGGTCAGTATGATTATAATGATACCATATATATGCATAGTTTTTCTTGTGTTTTAATACTGAAAAAAAAAAAAAAACTTAAAAAATATATTTTTTTCTTTGCATCACCATATTCTTTTTTTATTTTTATGTGTACGGAGCTGTGTGAAGGCTCATTTTTTGCAGGACAATCTGTACTTTTCAATGATACTATTTATATTTTCTATATATTTACTGGTGTGTATGACTGCCGTTTTTCCGTTTCGCTGTTTGCCGTATGAGATTAATATTTTTTTTATTTTAATAGTACGGGCGTTTTTGCATGTGGCGATATTCACTATGTCTATTTTTTAAATTGTTTATGTACTTTTATTTTAATTTTGGGGAAAGGGGCTGATTTAAATTTTTTAAATTTTTTTTACATTTTTACAAACTTTTTTCTTTTTTTTTTTTCTTTTACAGATTTTGTACAGTTTCCCTAGGTAAGGCTACTTTTACACTAGCGTTTACATTTTCCGTTATTGAGATCCGTCATAGGGGCTCAATACCGGAAAAAAACGCATCAGTTTTGTCCTCATTCATTGTCAATAGGGACGAAACGTAACTGAACAGAATGGAGTGCTCCAAAATGTATTCCGTTCAGTTCA
This sequence comes from Rhinella marina, assembly GCA_900303285.1. Lineage (NCBI taxonomy): Eukaryota > Metazoa > Chordata > Amphibia > Anura > Bufonidae > Rhinella > Rhinella marina. Next base: position 412,635 of record ONZH01012990.1, on the reverse strand, counting down.
GTTGTGTTCCCATACCGTAGAGCAAACCGCAACATATTGTATTTTGCTTTCCATCCTGGGATGCGGAGGAAGACGGATCCGTCATGACCCCATAATGCAAGTCAATGGGGACAGATCCGTTTTCTCTGACACAATCTGACACATTAGAAAACGGATCCGTCCCCCATTGACTTTCAATGGAGTTCATGACGGATCCGTCTTGGCTATGTTAAAGAACCGGATCAGTTCATAGCGGATGCAGATGGTTGTATTATCAGTAACGGAAGTGTTTTTGCTGAACCCTGCCGGATCCAGCAAAAACACTGGTGTGAAAGTAGTCTAACTATAGCAAGCAATTATTAGATTGCTTTTCTCATAGATTCCAATGCATTAGCGGAATCTGAGGGGTTTAATGGCGGGGGCAGCGAGATCACCATCATTGCGCCCGCTACATACAAAAGAATGCACTTCGTGACAAAGTGATTAGTCACAAAATGAATTCCTTTGTGAAATTCAGCGAAGCAGCCAAATCTAATTTTTCATAACTTCACTCATCTCCAGTCACAAGCATGGCGCTGTGAATGGTGGAGCAGGGAGCTGGCAGCTCCTTGCTTCACCATTGTATTGCACAGCCGTCTCGGGACCACGGGATAGCCACCAAAAACTTGGACTGTCCCACTGGATCAGGGATGGTTGGGAGGTGTTCGATATTCAACCCCTAACTTATTGTATGTGATCCCATCTTTTTTTTATATTTTTTGCTGATACTTTTGTGTATGGAGTTGATTTTGTATCTTTTGTGCATGGGACCTGTGGTATAACCGCAGCAGTTGGCACGTACGGTATTTCATATCTTTTTCTATAGGTAGACGAGATGTCGTTGTGTTTCCCCACATCATTATGTAGACATAGCAGAGATCACTGAAGTTAGATTCCTCTGCAGAGCAAGTGAGGACTCAACCTGACCCCTTGACTTTCCGTATAATAAACTATTGTTTCTTCACCACAAAAGGCCATTATGTAGCTTGGTATCGAGCCATCTCTTAAAAGCTTCATATCCCTGCATTTGTCATGAGCGCAAATCATCTCTGGAGACTTCCAGCGTCCCTTTGGGTTGTTTTCTAAGATAACTTGCACAACATGGAGTATTTTACTTTCCATCTTGTATCTTTCAGCCAATGTATACAGTGATACGTCAGTACTTATAACCTGCACGGTCGTTATGATCTCGTATTGATGTGACTCACTGACTGCGGTTCCTGATATTTGCAGATTATGGCGGATTTATATCCCCGGTCAGTAGGCAGTGGAACTGTCACTCTGCATGGTTTATGGGGGCACAAACAAGATACCTGGGGAAAACTGTATAGTAGAAAGTTGGATCTAGGACCTAATATACCTATGTATTACTTTTAGATACGCTTCACTTAAAGGGGTTGCCCACAAAAATATTCTACAGTAGGGGCATAGATGCCCGTGATGAGAACATAGTCCTGCCACTTTACAAATCACTAGTCAGACCACACATGGAGTACTGTGTACAGTTCTGGGCTCCTGTGAACAAGGCAGACATAGCAGAGCTGGAGAGGGTTCAGAGGAGGGCAACTAAAGTCATAGCTGGAATGGGTGGACTACAGTACCCAGAAAGATTATCAAAATTAGGCTTATTCACTTTAGAAAAAAGACGACTGAGGGGAGATCTAATAACTATGTATAAATATATCAGGGGTCAGTACAGAGATCTCTCCCATCATCTATTTATCCCCAGGACTGTGACTGTGATGAGGGGCCATCCTCTGCGTCTGGAGGAAAGAAGGTTTGTACACAAACATAGAAGAGGATTCTTTACGGTAAGAGCAGTGAGACTATGGAACTCTCTGCCTGAGAAGGTGGTGATGGTAAGTTCACTAAAAGAGTCCAGGAGGGGCCTGGATGTATTTCTGGAGGGTAATAAAATTACAGGTTATAGTTACTAGAGAGGGGTCGTTGATCCAGGGAGTTACTCTGATTGCCTGATTGGAGTCGGGAAGGATTTATTCCCCCTAAAGTGAAGAAAATTGGCTTCTACCTCACAGGGTTTTTTTTTGCCTTCCTCTGGATCAACTTGCAGGATAACAGGCCGAACTTGATGGACAGATGTCTTTTTTTTGGCCTTATAAACTATGTTACTATGTTACTAGTATTCTTACCAGCTCCTGGATCTGAATACTTTTGTAATTGCATGTAATTAAAAATTTAGCATAGCCACTGAGTTATTCAATATAATGTATCTGTATAGCACCACCTGCTGTTTGTTCTTTTTCTCATTTCTTTGTCCTGCCCACTGAGAAGGCCGCACATGCTCAGTTTTATCCTTCACCTGCCTCCTGAGCTGTGATAGGGAGAGCATGGACACGCCCCCTGAGCTGCAGCAGAAAAGACACTCCCCTTGAACCTTGAACTGTCAGCTTGATATAAATCTAGCAGAACAATGTGGAGATCTCTGGATCCATATGAGGTACAGGGCTGGTTCTAGCTTTGTTAGAAAGAAATTGTCATGTACTATTTGATGCCTAATTTTCATTTTATTACATTAATCATGGGATAACCCCTTTAAATGATAATTAAAAATCTCATACAAACTCTACAATGATTTAATATAAATAAACAAAAAATCATATCTTCACCCCTTAGTTCAGCGCCATTTTCTGTGGTGATCCTCCAATACTGCTGCGGCTATTTGTTATCAGACAGTAGCGGTGATGTGCCTGGATATGGCTATTCACTGTCTATAGCCGACTGCTGTCCTGGCTCTTTAACCCTTTTGTTTGGACCTTTAGCATCAGACCATCTTAAATAAAGGGGTTATCCTATAATTAACTCCTTCCTAACCGCCATATGGCTATATACGTCGGCGGTCGGTACTTTAAAGGGAGTCTGTCAGCAGGATATGCTGTATAGAGATAATGACATCTCTGTATTGGTCTTAGTGCTGTCATTCTAAATATGTTATTCTTAATGTCATCAGAGCTGTACTTTCCACAAAAAAGCGTTTTTATTCATATGATAATTACTCACATAAGGAGCCCAAGGGGATGTCCTGGGGGCCGTTGGAGCCCAGTCACGCCCCTTTTTTTTTCAGCCCAGCACCGCCCTCCCGCTAATTATTCACTCCCCTTCATCGCTGCAGCTGGTGGCAGTTGAAGGATGGAACGTCTGCTTCCATTTCAGTGAGTGGGACAGAGAAATTAGAAAAAGATAAATCAGCACGTGACGCTATAAATAACTCATTGGCTACACTAAATGTCACATTTTTTTTATTATATGCAATTATAAAAGTATTCAGATCCAGGGGTTGGTTTGAAAAATGTAGAATATTTTTTGTGGGACAACCCCTTTAACTCTCAGACCATCACTCAAACCAGAGAGAGCCTCCTGTAGTTATAGCATCAGACATTACACCAATCAATGCAATGCTTTTCTGTGGCCATCTTTATTTAGGCCTATGAAGACAACAATAGAGCTGTCATGCGAGTTCTACACCTACCATTATCATGAGGATTATCTCACAGCTAATATCTTCTCACTCACAGCAGCAGTAAACTGACTTAGGTTACCTATCTATATAGGAGGTTTTATCATTTGTGTTGTCTGCTGCAGAAGGACAATATTTTGTATTTAATTTTCAATGGTATAGTACTGTTCAAATGAAAAAAAATAAAAGTATATATATATATATATATATATATATATATATATATATATATACTAGCTGATGGACCCGGCTTCGCCCGGGTTTATTTAATCTATTTCATTTAATATTTGTGTGTGTGTCATTAAAAGATATCAAGAGTGACCCCAGAAAGCCGGACCTCATCGGCCATTACCCCAAACGTGAAGCAGCGCCCCCGGTCCCCATGAAGCCACACAAATAAACATGAAGCCACGCCCACGGTCCTCATGAAGCCACACCACTAAACATGAGGCCACACCCCCTGGCTCTGTGAAGACACGGAGAAGGAGTTGTCTGAGCGTGAGCTACTGAAAGGGTAGACATCCCTACATCGGTCCAGGCACTGCACCCGACAGAGGACAGGGAGCCAGAAAACCAGACTGTCCAGCCTAAAGCCGGACTTCTGGCCACCCTAACATCAGCCTGCCCCTAGGGTGGCCAGAGGTCCGGTTTTAGGCTGGACAGTCTGGCTTTCAGACTCCCTGTTCACCGTCCGACGCAGGGCCTGGACAGACACAGGGATGTCCACCCTTTCAGTAGCTCATGCTCAGACAGCTTCTCCTCCGTGTCTTCATGGAATCAGATGGAGTGGCCTCATGTTTAGGGGTGTGGCTTCATGGGGACCGGTGGCATGGATTCACGTTGGGGGGGAGTCTGGACAGTCTGGCTTTCAGACTCCCTGTCCTCTGTCATGCGCAGGGCCTGGATGGACACGGATGTCCTTTTGAACAGCTCACTCTCAGACTGCAGCACTGTGCAGTCTGAGCATGAGCTGCAGGGAGAAAGTCACCCTCCCTCCTCTGCAGCTGATAGAAGTTAATTTTTACCTTCATTATTTCAATCCCGGATGCGGTGTGGAATGGGCGTGGCCTGACTGAGTCGGGGGCGTGACTTAGTGGGACCTGGGGGTGGGGCTTTTAAGTCCTTCTTTTGAGGGTGACCTGAATTCGATGCCATAGTAATTTAGGAGAAAACACAGTGGGTAGCAGTGGAAGAAAACATCTTTTATTACTACTGAACGGTAAATATGTGAAATTTACATTATATGAGGTAATGATTGATGATGAGTTAGTCTAAAACATAAGTTATATTTATGGTAACCGGAATACCCCTTTAACAGTGTCATCCACAGCGCCCTGTCCCTTTAAAGCAGACCTACAGCAGTGAACTGGCTTTGTTGTTATGGAAACCTGGTGTGTGTGGAGACTAACTGCCTGTGAGCTTCTATTGGCTGATAAGGGTCATGTGACCAGGCTACTATTGGCTAATGTATTTTTTGGGAATATCTCAGGAATGGTATGTCCTGGAGAGCTGAAAACTGTTCTAAAACCTTCCTGGACACCTGATGTACATGTGTGCCAAATTTTGTGTAGCTGCAGCGGTGCGGATTCCTTTAGCGGACATACACACACATACACTCAGCTTTATATAGTATATATATATATATATATATATATATATATATATATATATCTAATATATAAAGCTGAGTGTATGTGTGTGTGTGTATATGTGTTTTAGACTATAAACTATAACTTATGTTTTAGACTAACTCATCATCAATCATTACCTCATATAATGTAAATTTCACATATTGGTCTGTACAGATCTCATTACTGCAGTTATCTGCTTATCTATTAATCCAATCCCGCCTGTAATGATATCACCTCTGTGTATAGATAAGACAGGATCCACCATTCACAATAGGTGATTGTCAGATCTTATGTAGTCTTCCCTTGTACAATGACCTCTGCACAGGTCACAGAGCATGCCTAGAAAACTCTCCCATAGAAGTCAATGAGGTCCCCTCCTGACCATTTTGTCTATGGTCCATGTGGCTCCTGTAAAGCAATTTTCTTAATGCTTTCAAATACTGTTAAGAATAGCTCAGGCAAGATGGCTGCCTCCATAACTGTGTTCAGGAAATAGAATAAAAAAATCTGCAATCAGAAAATAAAAAGAGATTAGGAAAAAAGGATACATGTTGGTATCTGGTTTAATCTGGCAGAAAAAAATTTGGTGACACATTTCCTTTAAATGGCTGCCGAATGCAGCAGCGCAGTAAGCAGAGATAGGGCAGGTTTAGGTTTAGGGTCCCTTTTGCACAGTATAAGGACTTGAGCGTATTTTTTGTCTGTGTCCGTTTTTTTTCCCCCCCAGGAATATGCAGAACCATTCATTTCTATGGGGCCGCAAAAAACGGAAATGACTCTGGGTGCATTCTGTATCTGTATGTCCGCATAAACCTGACCGGTGTGCATGAGCCCTGACGGCAATAAATTTGGGGGTTTGTTTCCGTAGATCATTATAAGTGCTGTTCCCCGATTGTCATTCGCTGACTTCTCGGCTCAGCATCACTTTGTCCTTTCCAGATGATGTGAATAGCTCCTTATACGTCCGTCATGTCCTAATATTTATTTTTAAGGAGCAGGATTCAGGACGCAGGCTTTATCTAAGATTTAATAAGATATAAGTGGATGTGTAATGGTGACATTATCCTGAAATAATCCCTCCTCATACAGCACATTATTTCAGTTAATTCCAGAGATGTCTGGGGGACGTTCTAATAATATCCGCTAATAACTCAATGACTGCAGACACTATCAGACTCCTTCAGCTTCCTCTACTTGAAGGTTAATAGGATTTTTGTATATTGTTTTACGTATTGTGATATTTCTTTCTAAATGTACCTGAATTCACTGATTTATGTCTATAAAGAACTTTTAGAAAATTAAATAATAAAATAATCCCCAGAGCTCCTTGAGTCATCTGCTAATTAGTTACAATTATAAATGTTTTTTCTTTCTTTCTTTTTTTTTTTTTGAGAAACAGCACCACATCTCTTTGGTGGCTGTGTCTGGTATTACACCTCATGCTCAATCGAGTGAATGTTGCAGCACCAGACACAGCCCATGGACAGATGTGGCACTGTTTTAGGAACAAAAACACATTCTTTTAATAACCATGGACAACCCCTTAAAGGGCATCTGTCAGCAGTTTTGTCCCTATGACACTGGCTGACCTGTTACATGTGCACTTGGCAGCTGAAGGCATCTGTGTTGGTCCCATGTTCATATGTGTCCACATTGCTGAGAAAAATTATGGTTTATTATATGCAAATGAGCCTCTAGGAGAAACAGGGGTGTTACCATTACACCTAGGGGGGCTCTCTCTGCACTTTGATTGACATTAGGAGAAGTCAGAGCCAGACATAATCACATTCACACTGTCTGGCCCTGTCAGTCAAAATGCAGAGGGTGTGGCAGTTGCAGAGAGAGCAGAGCCTCTAGGTGTAATGACAACGCCCCCTTTGCTCCTAGAGCCTCATTTTCATATATTAAAACATCATTTTTCTAAGCAATGAGGGCACATATGAACATGGGACCAACACAGAGAACTTCAGCTGCCAAGTGCACATGTAACAGGTCAGTCAGTTTTCATAGGTACAAAACTGCTAACAGATGCCCTTTAAACGCAACTATTTGTAGTGGTCTCATGTAGTGGTAAATGGGGGGTGGGGAGGGAATAATCTATCTATCTATCTATCTATCTATCTATCTATCTATCTATCTGTCTATCTATCTATCTATCTATCTATCTATCTATCTCATATCTATCTACTGTCTACTGTCTATCCATCTGTCTGTCTATCTAATATCTATCTATCTATCTATCTATCTATCTAATATCTATCTATCTATCTATCTATCTAATATCTATCTATCTATCTATCTATCTATCTATCTATCTATCCATTCTTTATTATTGGTCAAGTCAATAAAGTGACAATTTTTTTTTTTTAAAGTCTTCCAAAACGAAGGACCAAATCCTTTGGGTTCCATGAAAAACTGACCCTAGAACAGCAGTAACATTGTGTCTTATCAAACAGGTCCTCTTTAAATCTGTGTGGTCTTGTAGACTCCTTCTCACCCACACCTAGCCCACTTTTTAGAAAGGTGAGAAATGTATCATGAAAGGGCAAAATTTTGAAAATTTTTGCCAAAGCTAGGGCGTGCACAAAAACATTGAACTTCTCCTCCAGTTTTCTGAAGTCGCACCTTTATTACACTCCCCCTATTGTCGGCACATCTTCAGCTGTACTGTACAGTATAATACTTCTACAGTGTTCTCCATTATCTACGTACTTGAGGAGCAAACTGTGATCACAAATTTGGGAATTGTGCAGTTCATCCGAGTTTACGGGCCGCCCACACCAGGCCTTTGTCCTCAGCCCCCATTTTGTTCTTTTGTTTTAGGATTCGACTGGGGGAGGCTGCTGAAGTTCCTTGTCCCATGTGGGCGTGCATTCTTTGGACTTCACTTTCTTGAAGTTGGCTATAAGGGCTTTACCGCTGAACGCTCTCCAGACTTGAGAAGAACACAAAGACGTTGTGGTTTCAGCTCTCGCCTTTTCACATGGTTCTCGGTGTTATCTTTGGTATAACAATGGAATGGTGTACTTTGGAATGGATTTCAGTATTGTCTGGAAACAAATGTATATTAAGAAAGAAATGAAACCCATAACTAAGCGGTTTTCTGTGCGCTGTAAGGGTTCGTATACCAGCAGATAGCAATATATCACATGTTATGGTGTGGCGTGGATAGGTCATGGCGGTGCAGACTGCTTACTAAGACGGTATTGTGCTGACTCAGATAAACACTGCCCTTATCGTAACCTGGCGGGTCAGCAGTGGAGAGAGAGCCTCGACTTGGTAGACCTACACTAATAGATTTCAGGATAACATAAATAGCAGTTCCCTTCTATAGAATAAAACTTATTATGGCATGAAAAAATGAAAATCAGACATCATATAGTACATAGCAACCTGATTCTAACAAAGCTAGAACCAGCCCTGTACCTCATATGGATCCAGAGATCTCAACATTCATTGCTCCAATCGCTCCGCTAGATTCTCTTCTGGCTGGCATCTCCGGGGGTGTGTCCTTTGCCAGGGAGTCAGTCTTGCTGCTCTTTGCGCAGTTATTTATAGGGATCCCCATGTGGTGAGCCATCTGCTTCTGAATCCACAGCGTCTTCTCTGCCTCGTAGAGCAAATGATGAGCTGTGATAGGAGACTTAGGTAGCATTATTGTAATTGCACTTGCTCACTATCTCCTGAGAAGCAGAGATAGAATCAACACTTCACTGAGCATGTGTGTCCATCTTGGTATATTTAATGAGATGGACATAGAAAGCTAGTTCAATAGAATCAGCAGGGGGCGCTATACTAACATTATTTTTGGAATATCTGTAGATATAATAGTCTAGATGACAATGTTTATAATAATTGCTTGGATTTAACTAGAAACAATATTCTTCGCGGGAGGACCCCTTTAATCAGCTTAAAGTGAACTCCCAGCTATATGTGGAAATTCTCCTAAAGTTCGGCTGTTTTCCCTCCATAACTGTTAATGTCTAAGGCCTCTTTCACACTTGCGGCGTGGGGCTCCGACAGGCTGTTCCTGTAAACTGCGCTCCGGACCCATTCACTGTAACATGTATTTTTGTTTCGGTCGCCTTTCAACAGGGGTTGGCGTGCTGCGGCCGGATCTGCGGCCCACCCCTATTACAGTGAATGGGGCCGGAGCACAGTTCCCACCGGAACAGCCTGCCAGAGCCCCGTGCCGCAGGTGTGAAAGTAGCCTAATAGTGTAAGGGGTATTTTCTGACCCCGGGTGATTGCATCTTTTAAACTGTATAAAAAATCATTGTGTAAATACAGGTTATAGTCTGGCAACAAATGAAAACTGTATGGGGACGAGGACGGTATTTCCGATCATTTGTCCCCATCATGAAGATAATTCTGCCAGTAAAGTTAAAGGGGTTGTCTGGTTTCAGAGCTGAACCCGGACATTTCCCCTTCTTCACACAGGCAGCTCCCCTGAGTGGAGCATTGGAGCATTAAATGCTCTGATGGCCTCCCTTGCCCTGTCCTGCATTGTTTACATTTTTACACTGCTAGGCGGAGGCTTATGCCTAGCAGTGTTCTTGGTGACATCACCGGTACTAATGGGCAGGCTTTAGCTATGTTTTACAGGCTAGGGCAGAGCTTAAGCCCGCCCATTGGTGCTGGTGACGTCACCAGGCTCACTGCTAGGCAGAAGCCTCTGTCTAGCATTCCCATGGTGAGATCCGGTACGTCAGCCCTTGCCCTGTGCGATTCATCTCAGGGGGGCTGTCTGGGTGAAGAAGGGGATATGTTCGGGTTCAGCTCTGAACCCGGACAACCCCTTTAACAAGTGCCAGTCAACATCCTGTAAAGGACCCTAAGACTGGGATCTGTGTGTCAAACTTGACCTCTCAACATTGTGTGTGATCAGCACATTCCCGGAATTCTGCTTCCCAATTGTCAAGTAATTCAGAAATCTAAGGAAAGCTCAACAGAAAATGGTATAAAATCAGAGTAATAGTACAGTCTCAAATCAAAGAAATACAAAGGGTATGAAGTCATACGTTTCAAGGTAAATACCCAAACCGAACAATAGAATCAAGATGTGCGACCTGGTATGGAAATGAAAGCAGACTCCAAAAATTTGAGTCCATCAATCTCCCTCCACCCGCCACTACCCACCACTCGGTGTGTCAAATAGTATGTAAAAAAAGAAAAAGAAACATAATGGAAGGATCATAAGATAGATGTCGGAAGTCGAATCACAAAGGGTCCATGTTAAACATTTTTTTTTCGAATTTTTGGTGATTTTTAAAAAAAATTCCATCTCACTATCTATAGTTAAAAAAATCCTAATATCATGTAGTCTTTACAGTGGCCACTAGGCTTAATAATATGTCAAGACTTCTTATTCTTTGACCAAAGCCACCATGGGCCATAGACACAATGGACAGACGGGGACCCCATTAAGTTTTCTGTGCATGCTCTGTGACCTGTGATTAGCCTATTGTGAATGGTGGATCCTGTGTTATCTATACCGAGGTGATACCAGTCATTGTAATCCTGCCTGGGATGATAATGAGATGGCTACTGAAGAGTTAGGCAGCTTTCACACTAGCGTTTTAAAATTCCGGTATTGAGTTCCGTCATAGGGGCTCAATACCGGAATAAAACGCTTCAGTTTTGTCCCCATTCATTGTCAATGGGGACAAAACTGAACTGAAGACAACGGAATGCTCCTGAAAGCATTCCGTTCCGTCTTCAGACCGGAGAACAAACCGCAGCATGCTGCTGTTTGCTCTCCGGTCCAGGCATCCGCACCAAGACGGATCCGGAATGACCCCCAATGCAAGTCAATGGGGGTGGATCCGTCTGGTGTGACCATAATGGTAACCGGATCCGCCCTCCATTGACTTTCAATGGAGTTCATTACGGATCCGGCTACACATAGACGCATACAGACACAGACATACACATAAACATACACACACATATAGACATACAAACACACATACATACTTACATGCTCCCGGCAGGTCTTCGGAGCGTCGGAGGGACAGGATGGCGCGCACAGATGACGATTCCACCAGGCGCCCAGCAGAGGGCGCTGTGGGGAATCGTCACCTGTGCGAGCCGTCCTGTCCCTCCGACGCTCCGAAGACCTGCCGGGAGTATGTAAGTATGTATGTGTGTTTGTTTGTCTATATGTGTGTGTATGTTTATGTTTATGTGTATGTATGTACTGTGTGACATGTGTGGGTTCCGGCTCCACACATGTCACTGCGGCAGGCCTGATCCGGCAGCACCCTTCACCTGCCGGATCAGGCCTGCCGCCAGTGTGAAAGTAGCCTTACCTGTACAGAACAGGAAGTCTTGACATTTATTATTGGGTTTAGTGTGATTAGCCTATTGTGAATGGTGGATCCTGTGTTATCTATACCAAGATGATACCAGTCATTGTAATCCAGCCTGGGATGATAATGAGATGGCTACTGAACAGTTACCTGTATAGAACAGGAAGTCTTGATATATTATTGGGCTTAGTGGCCAGTGTGAAAATTGCAGGATTGTAGGTATTTTTTTATAGGGAATCTGTCACCACATACCTGTAAATCAGCCTCTGTAGATGTGCACTTGTGAGGAGCTTCTAATGCTCGTGGTTCCATCTTCCTATGTGGCCCCAGTTCTGAGAAATGATCTTTTCAATTTTATGCAAATGAGCCCCTAGGAGCAACGAGGGCAAAGACCCTAGATGCCAAGACTTTGCTCATTTTCTTTGCTGGGTGTGCCCTCACTGCTTTGACTGACAGGACCAGGCAGTGGAAACATAATCACTCCTGGCCCTGAAGTCTCACGGCTGGAATCTGTATTGTGTATCTGCCCGACACTCTCCAGCCCTGTACTGCACAACCGCAAGACTTCAGGGACAGGCGTGATTACGTGTACACTAATTGGCCCTGTCAGTCAAGGCAGTGGGGGTGTGGCCAGCAAAGAAAATCAACAAAGCCTCAGGTGCAAAGAAGTGCAAAGGCGATGTCCTTGTTGCACCTAGTGGCTAATTTGCATATAATTAAAAAGTTTATTTCTCAGAATTGGGGGAATGTAGGAAGATGGGACCAAGAGCATCTACAGAGGCTGATGGTTTTATTTACAGGTTATTTGGTGACAGATTCCTTTTAAAGGGGTTATCCCATGATTAATGTGAAAAATAAAAATCGGACATCATATAGTACATGGCAATATCTTTCTAACAAAGCTAGAACCAGCCCTGTACCTCACATGGATCCAGAGATCTCCACATTCATTGCTCTGCTAGATTTATACCAAGCTGACAGCTCAAGGGGAGTGTCTTTTCTGCTGCAGCTCAAGGGGCGTGTCCATTCTGCTGCACACCTCATCCTATCACAGCTCAGGAGGCAGTTTAAGGATGGAACTGAGCATGTGCGGCCTTCTCAGTGAGTAGGACAAAGAAATAAGAAAAAGAACAAACAGCAGGTGGCGCTATACAGATACATATTATTGAATAACTCAGTGGCTATGCTAAATTTTTAATTACATGCAATTACAAAAGTATTCAGATCCAGGTGCTGGATTGAAAGCTATAGAATGTTTTTGTGGGACAACTACTTTAAATACAGTGACATTGAAAATTAAAACTTTTCTAAAAATTCTAAAAATAAATCTGTTTAACATGAAAACGTGATTTAAACAATAGGCCATTGTCTGATGACTCTTTCCATCTCTGCATAATAGGAAATTGCAGTTTATGCGATTGCCTATGAGCGTAGGTTAATCTCTCTGTAGTAAACTTGTTCCTCGCTGCATTTTGATGGTAGATTTATTACCAGTATAATGCTGGCACTTGGAAACTCGGCTATTTATACCGCAGGAATCATTGCATTTCATTGAATAACTGGAGCTATGTATAAGCTGTAATCTCCAGCTGTATTGTCTTAGGGTTTCAGCATGCGCACCGCTATTCACAGTCCCCGTTGGCGGTATGTTGGGGATAAAATGAAAACATGTGTTCCTTACTAAGAATAGGCGGCAGGCTGTGAGCGAAATAGAACTATAGTCAAAAGCTAGGTATGGAGGATCGATCCCGTGTCCATTGTGTTCTATTTTCTACCTTTCTGGAAAGTCATTTCAAGCTGTGGTAACAAAAAGCGCTGTAACCCAAGCTGAACTCTGCAGAAAATACCCATGTCCAATCGTGCATGATGGTAATCACAGATAGATACAGACTAGCGGTACCTTTCCCTGGATTTCCTTCCAAAGCTGGTCATTGTATGCTTTTAAAGGGGTTTTCTGAAAGTTTTTTACTTTCCAGAGGATAGGTCATCAGTGTCTCATCGGTGGGGTCCAACACGATCAGCTGTTTGAGAAGGCGTTGGCTCGCGCAGTATAGATGTGGCCTTCTATCTGCTTACCACTGCACCGTAATTGTATAGTGGCTGTACTTGGTATTGCAGCTCCGCCCTTTTAACTTCAATGGGGAGCTGCGCCTAGGTCATGTGACCGATGAATGTGACGTCACAAGGCTTAGGAAAAGCTGGAGAAACACTGCTGTGAGAGCCGATGCCGTCTCAAATAGCTGATCGGTGGGGGTCTTGGGTGTCGGATCCCCACCCATCCTATACTGATAGGTCATCAGTAAAATACACTTGTAAAACCCCTTTAAGTGAGCATTGTGACCAGAAATTCTTTTAAAATCCCCCACACGCAGTAATACCTATGATGAAATGATTATTTACCTGCTTAACACTACTCCCAGGGGCGTAACTACCATAGCGACAGACCATGCGACTAGCTCTGGGGCCCAGGGCAAGAGGGGGCCCAGTCTTAGTTGGGATTATCCCCTCTTCTACTGGAGGTGAAAATCTAGTCAGGACTCTACCCTCTAAAGGAACAAGTTTTAGTAAATGAGGCAGTGGAAAAATGTCCCAAGTGTCATTGAAAAGGGTTTAGGCGGAAACCCTTCTGTCCTGTGTGGGGGGCCTGGTCTGATCCTAGCTATGGGGCCCTTACGTCTCTATGTAAGCCACTGACTACTCCGTTCCTGCTCCGTGACTCCCGGTCTATCTTCAGTAGGCTTTCGTCCTCACCTGTCAGCTTCTGCATGGGCCGGGGCACGTGCACTGCTGCAGCCATTGACTGTCCTCAGTGATGATGTGTCCCCAAGCAGCATGTCATTGCTGGGTCACATGTACCTTGGGGAAACGTCATTGCTGAGGCCAATCATTGGCTGCAGTGGTACACATGACCCCGTCCATGCAGAAGCTGACAGGCAGGGACTAAAAGTAAAGTGAAGACAGTCCAGGAGCTGCAGGAAGCAGGTAAGTATAGATATTTCACAGGTACTGCTTAGTGTTGGTAGGATGTGTAAAAAAAACAACAAAAACTTTAAAGGGAACCTGTCATCTCCAAAACACCCCGTGAACCAGAGTAAGCGGTGTATAGTGTAAGTGATGCTGAATCCGAATATGTAAGTTTTATCTTCATACTCACTTCCATTCTGACGCTGTGCTCCCACAAACCTGCAGTAAAATGGACTCACTGGACTCCAGTGATCACTCACATAATGGAGAGGACTCAAAGAAGAGTCCAGTGAGTGCATTTTACTGCAGGTTTGTGGGAGCACAGCGTCAGAATGGAAGTGAGTATGAAGATAAAACTTACATATTCGGATTCAGCATCACTTACACTATACACCACTTACTCTAGTTCAGGGGGTGTTTTGGAGATGACAGGTTCCCTTTAAATACCTTTAAGGTTCAGCAATATACATATTTAAGAATTTTTAATATATATGGATGCCTATTTACTACATCATCCTGGCTTGTGGCAAGATCTATCTAGCTATGTCTATTCATATAGCAGCAGGGGTGCACCACCAATGAGGCCAGGTGAGGCGATCGCATCAGGCAGTACCAGGTAGAGGTAAGAGGGGGGCAGTGGAAAGGCCATGGGCAATGAGCGCTTTACAGTTTTCACCTCAGGCAGCAGAAAGGCTAGGTGCAGCCCTGTAGATTTCAATGTCGCTTATTGGTTAGCAGTGTTGGTTTATCGCATTTAGTTCTGGACTTCTTTATGCTTCAAAAATGGCATAGAGGGATGATAAATCCAGTCCATATTTTTTTTTAGAATTTTTTGGGTAATTTTATTTTTTATTATATTTATATGTTATACATATTATTATTTTATTTATTTTGATTTCTGTTCTGTTTTTAAGTTCTCCATGTCACTATCTATATTTAAAAAATATCCTAAAATCATGTTGAGACTTTACTTTTCTATACAGGTAATTTTTCTACAG
Source organism: Rhinella marina (assembly GCA_900303285.1). Lineage (NCBI taxonomy): Eukaryota > Metazoa > Chordata > Amphibia > Anura > Bufonidae > Rhinella > Rhinella marina. The sequence continues at coordinate 397,238 of ONZH01012990.1, read as the reverse complement.
TCATATAATTATCATCACAAGCAGGATTAGAATAAAGGATATCACTTTTGTATAGATAGCACCACATTCACCATTCATAATAGGTGATATCACAGATTATCTTCTTCCTCTCTGCACAATGATCTCTGCTCAGGTCACATGAGGTCAACTCCTGTCCATTGTATCTATGACACATGTGGCTACTCTCAAAGAACAGGAAGTCATTACATATTGTTAGGCCTAGTGGCCAGTGTGAAAACTATTATTTTAGGATATTTTTAAAATATAGATGACATTGAAAACTTAAAAAAAATAACCAAAAATTCTAAAAAAAAAAAAAAAAAAAAAAGGTATAACTTAAAAACCTGATTTAAACAAGAGGTCCTTTTCTGATGACACATTTGATAACCTATGAATGTACGTTAACTTTAAAGGTCTGGTTTTCTTCCTATGGTCCTTGGCATTGTAGGGGTGACTACAACTACCCCCCAAATGGCTGAATAAACTCAGTGCCATTGTTGGGTATAATTTCAGCTTTAAGACCCAGGGGCGGACATACTGCACTGTGTTCCAGAGAGAACACTTTAATTTAAAAAGTTGAATCATATCCCAACAATCGAAGTCCAGACTAGGCCACAGATCATAGTAGAGATTGGTAGTTTTTCTATACGACAGCAGAGAATGGTTGTCTATTCCCTAACATATGGCCAGCTTTACGGTCATTTTTTTCCAGAGATTACAGCTGATGGGGGTCCAGTACGGGGACACTTTTGAGATCACCTTCTTGACAAAGGAGCCTTCTTAGAAGTAACAGTGTCCAAGTTGGAGGACCCCTTTAATATACCTATGGCCGATCACATATAGAGTTGATAACTACACCCAGAATGTTTCTCGAATTTTTCGTGAACCTCACATTCTCTTCTTGGATACAAGGAGTTCACCTTAGTCCAAATGAACATGGCTAAACATATCCTCGGAAATTAAAGTACACACAGGAACCGTTCGTGGAGACACAGACTGTTTACACATAGCCCTTTTGGCAGCAACGATGAGAGACCTGGAGAGAGGATTCAAAGCGCTCTAAGGCGAGGGTTGTGTTTAGCAGCTTCACAGGCGAGAGTGTAAATGGTCTCCATGAACAGCCTCCATTTTACACTGCAACAAGTATGTGGCTACAAAACAGGCCAAAAGAAAATATCCATCAAAGACTCCATCAACGAGCCGAATAGAAGCACCTTGTCATAAGCCAATAAAGTAAGCTAGAGCAGCTTTAACCCCTTAAAGGGTCATCTCATATTTGATGAGAAGTAGAATATCATATAGTACAGTACATGAAAATCTCTTTCTAACTAAGCTAAAACCAGCCCTGTACCTCACATGGATCCAGACAGCTCCCCATTCATTGCTCCAGTTGCTGTCTTCCTATCACAGCTCAGAGTGTGTGTCCTTTCTGCTGTAGTTCTCCCTGTCACAGCTCAGAGGGCTTGTGTTTTCTGCTGTAACTCTCCTCCTGTAACTGTCAAAGCTTCTAACAGATAACTGTAGATACAGCTGGTGGAAGAAGGGTGGAATTAAGCATGTGCGACCACTACAGAAAGGTGGATGGAGAAAAATAAAAAGAACAAACAGCAGGTGGCACTATACAGATACATTTTATTGAATAACTCTGGCTAAACTACATTTTTAATAACATGCAATCGCAAAAGCATTCAGATCCAGATGCTGGTTTGAAAAATATAGATTTTTTTTTCTGTGACACAACCTTATTTGGACTTCTGAATGTCATAATTTCTTTTTCATTATTTTCATCTCCAAATTTTGAAATCCATAACTATATATATGTACGAGGGCTTGTTTTTTATGGACGAGTTGTAATTTTAATGCCATAATTTTGAGGTATCTCTAATATATTGAGAGAGATTGAGCTCCTTGACTTTTTCTAACCATTTAGATGTGATCAGCGCTGAGTGCAGCATCTAAGAGGTTAAACTAATAAGATTAGAGTTATTACCACTCCCATCCATTAATACAGGGTGCTAGCTACTGAGTCTGTACCATCACATCACCTTATGCTTCATGCACACGGTCCGCAAAGCACAGGCTCCGACCGTAGGGCCGCCGTATATGGACGCAGGACCCATTCACTTGAACGGTGCCTGCGATCCGCATCCTATGCTCCGTACCGCAAAAAAAATAGTACATGTACTACTTTTTTTTGCGGAGGCACAAACAGAAAACCCAAGGAAGCACTCCATAGTGTTTCCGTAGGGTTCCGTGCCTCCGTTCTGCACAGGACCTTCCAGATTCACTTGAATGGGTCTGCATCCATGATGCGGTGTACAAACGGCCGATGCCCATATATTGTCCATCCACTGTTTGCAGCACCGGCCTACAACGGCTGTGTGTATGAGGCCTTAATAGTACATCACCGAGTGTTAACTTCCTTCCCACAGCAACATACTATTAGGTTGCAGAGCAGGAAGGAGTTAATTAATATTACGTTCTTGGCACCATAACCAATTTCAATTATTTTAGTGTTTTGCTCCCGCATTGCCTTAACGTCTTTTATTTTTCAGTTCAGATAGCCACATGAGGGCTTGATTTTTGCTGGACAAATTGTACTTTTTATTGGCACCATTTAATATTCCATACAATGTATTTTTAAGCCGGAGGAAAATTCCAATGTGGTGGAATTGAAAAAAATTCAAATGCTCCATTGTTTTAAGAGTCTTGTTTTAATGGTGTTCACTGTGCAGTAAAAATTACGTTGGGTCAGTACCAGGGGCATAGCTATAGGGGGTGCAGAGGTAGCAGTCGCTACCGGGCCCAGGAGCCTGAGGGGGCCCAAAGACCCACAAAGCACTGAGGGAAGGGGAGCCCAAGCTGAACTCTTGCACCATGGCCCATGAGCCTTTAGCTACGCCCCTGGTCAGTACGATTACAGTGATACCAAATTTATATACAGTATATACTGTAAAAAACATGTGAGGGCTCTTTTTGCAGGATGATCTGTACTTTTTATTGAATCCATTTTCTTCATAAGGTAATAACTGCCAATATTTAGAGCCCATTCTACATCTGCTGAGGCTGACGACAGGATCGAATAGATAGAAGCCTTTATTACGTTACAGAAAATATAACGTTGATTGCAGTATCTTCCCATGTAAGAAAGAAAGGCGACTATTTATTTGCTTTTCTATGCCTTTTCTGTACATGAAAATGATTTTTCTCATGGAGACAACCAGACTTCTGATGTTATCAATAAAAAAACAAACCCGCAGCGCTGTGCTCTAATCAGGTCACAGTCACAGCCTGGAAGATAAAGGAATTAATTGCACACAGATCTTGATTATTATCTTGAAGTTTGTAGGAGAAGGACAGAAAGCTTAATGTTCTTTGGCATCACTGCAGACTACAATTATAAGTCTCATAGGTTCAGATTGAAATGAAGCTTTATACATGGAAGACAATGGAATTTAGATCTTTAATCCAGCCAAAGGGGGACGTACAGATATAGCAGGGTTGAGTTGTTAAAGGGGTTGTGCAGCACTATAATATTGATGACCTATTGTAAGGATAAGTCATGAATATCAGATTGGCTGGGGTTCGACTCTTGACACCTCCGCAGATCAGTTGTTTGAAGCAGTAGCTCTGCTCCTGCAGTACCCCAGAGCAAGGGGTATCTGTAAATGGTTTGTTCTTTAATGTAATGTTATTAAATGCTATGCTATGTATTGTTACGCCATGCATTGCAACCAGTATCGCCATGTATGGATGGCACAGCCATGGATTCATAATCCTGGTTTAGCCCTTGCAGGTTGCTAGGTGGTGGCTGGCTCCACCATTAGCTTTAGTGAGTATATAATGAGAGTTCAAAGAGGAAGGAAGTTTTGCCTTGTGCACCTTCTTCAAGAAAAATAAAGAGAAACAGAAGGAGAAATATAAAGGAGAGAATTGAAGTACTTAGAATCTGCATGTCCAAGTATAGGAGTCAGCAGGGTAACCTGCTACCACAGCCGTTCAGACTCTGCTGGAAGTGAGGGACAACGTTAAGACACCCTTCACACCTGGACACGTCCCGGTGAGACCTGCCTTCAAAGCTCTGTATCCTGCAGTGGACATTACAGCCATTATTGTCAGAATACTATTATCTGCCATAGATTCTACTGAGAGAGACTTTAGAAAGATGAAGAGGAAAGATGGTTGTAAATCCCATCCTTGTCTACATCTATACACTTTGGAACTGTGCTTTGCTGTAGTTGGATTTACTACTTTGCACTCCCATTTTGCACTACAGTAAAGAGAAACACCTAACATCAAGACAGGAGCCCCAGCTACCATTACTCAGGAGCCCCAGAATCAGGGTGTGCCCCGAGGGAAGAAAGAGTGCCCCCTCATTTCACTGCAGGGCCCTAAAAAAATGTATGTTTCTATTTTTTGTTTAAGTAGTGAAAAATAATAGAAATAATATAAATTTGTCAAATTTGTCCTGGGTGTCGGATCATATGCTGTACACATATCCAGAGCATAGGTCATCAATTACAAACATCAGATAACCCCTTTAACCCTTTTAAAAACAAATTAACTCTTAGCAGTGATCTACTGTGAGCACCTTGCTACAAATCCACCTAACATCAAGGGCACCCCAGTCACCACCAAACAGGAGCTCCCCCAAAGTCCACGGTGTAACCTAAAGAAAGAAAGGTTGCACCCTCCCCTCACTGCATGTGCAGCTCAGAGAGTCCTAAAGGGAGAGGGATTAGCCACCATGAGGACAACAACCATCAACATTGCCATCGCCACCACTTCTATCATCTCCAGCTCCAGCCACCGTACTCCCCCTCCAGCAATCCAGCATGCTGCATAAGCCCGGCCACCAGATGCCTGGAACCAGTGGTGTGGGACAAGTCTCTACTGTTTCAGTAGCTCCCATTGGAGTGCATGGGAGCAAGTGAAACAGCATAGGAGAGTAACCTACTCTATTTCCCTAACTCCACAGTTCTGCTTTTTACAGGCCACCTGGTGGTTGGGGCTTAGTCTCATCCCACCTTGTTAACGGTAAGATGAGACAACCTCTTTAAGGTCTTGCCTTAGCAACTCTCTCTAGGCAGGGGTGGACCCTGTTCCTTTTAGCTTGGCTTTTTTCTGTGCGTCTGCAGTTATAGTGTGTGGATGTGAGCAGTGAGGGCAGCCTGCAGGAGTCATGTGAGGAACTACATGCAAGAAATGGGGCCTAAGAAAGAAATTCCAGAAACTCATCCACATTAAGTGCACCTCTCCTGGGTCATGCAGTGCTGGGAAGGGCGCATCTTTTTTCTCCGCGGGGCACACTCTGGTTCTGGGGTTTCTCCAGCCTGATGGTAGTTTGGGGTGTCCTTGATGGTGATGAATTGTGAGGTATAAGGCAGGGTCCCTTGGCAGTCAATGATGGTATAGCAGTGCAGTAAGTCGGCACAGGTAATAATGACACCAGGTTGAAAGCAGAACGGTTCTTTACTGAAAAATCAAGTTCAAGTACATTAGTCACAGTTCTCAACATGCATGGACTGACAGTATGAAATAATGAGGTCTCAGGCTGTGAAGGTAGTTCATAGTTTCCTAACACTGCACATCTCTAGCTGACTTTAGTACAAGTATCCAGAAAAAGTGTGCAACACTTCTCTTTCATGATGCAACCATGGACCAGCATCCAACGTCAGACTAAGTTCTATACCTTTTTCATGGGTTGCTGTACTAATGGTACTGTAGGTTTCTATGGTGGGATGTATTATGGTGGGCATATCCAGATTCTGCCTTTTTAGGTCTGTCCAGGTACCAGAAAACTTAAATCTCCTGAACATGTTCACTGCAGAGCCTCTGAGCTTCTTTTTTTAAAAAGTTTGTCTCCACAGACCTTCTACACATACATCCTCTCAACACTGGAATAGATTTCAACATTTTGTTCTCCACTATTTCTCTATATATCTGCTTCTTTGACTGGTTCACTATCCAAGGCTTTCTAGACATCCACTGTCTCTACACCGAATGCTCATTTTCATCTAAGCTTCTCCTTCCTATGGGGAGAGGTCACACAGCCCCACCTTGCAACTGGATGCTACGACCTATCAACTCCCTTGCAGCAAGAATCTATGCACATACAGTAAACTACATTGTAAAACCCTTTTTGCAGGGGCAGAGGAACATTCACGAGGGTGTACTACAGGGGAGCCAGCCAGTGTACCCCCTCTTCACTGAACACAGCCCTAGGGGACCACCATCACTGTAAGGAACCCCATCTTCTGTGACGACCATCACTCCTGATCCACACTGTTCCACCACGTACCTTCTCCTACTGTGCCTGCTACACATGGTGTCTGCAGATTGCATTACATTTTATGGTGACATGTCCTCTTTAAGTTGTTAAATAATCTACCCTGGCCATATAATACCTGACAGGTCCCCTTTAAATAAGAAAGCTATGACAGTACACAGCTAATGGAGCCCCCAAAGATAAATCCAGCTCTGCGAAGTCCACAGGCACTTCACATTCAGTGTTCAGATGGACTTTCCTTAGACAAAGCTCAAGTGCCTCTGCTTTCCTACTCCATAAACTTGCTGAGAGCACCACTCCTTCTCTCCAGAGACTCACACGGGAAATGGAACATTTGGAAGGGTAGCCGGCCCTTTGTGCAGACCATACATTTCTCATTATTGTCAAGAAAATTTTGCACAGTGTGCTTTTTAGATTCTGGCATTTAACTTTCTGTAAAATCCTGTTCGCCAGGCGGGTGTTACTTCTAAACCTCAATGTGAAGGGGCTTTCAGGCAAGTCTGTGCATGATGCAGCAGAGCTAGGTTTGTGCTTTACAGTAGGGCAAGTATAGGACTCATTGGGTTGGCTTCAACAGCAACATTAATGCCAAAAGCAACAGTTCATGATGTGAGCTGCTCTCCAGTTGGAAGTCAACCCTATAATATCCAGCATACTTTAGAAGTGCGGTAATAAACAGGAGAGTCCGGCTTTAGTACTCCAAACATGGCAACATTGCTTTATGAGTTTGAGGAAGGACAGATAGACAAATAGGACCCCCATGCTGGTTTTAATGCACAGCACCCTTTAAAAATGACCTGCAGATGACAGAGATGTACGATTGTGGCCACAGCCTGCGGTATCATGTAACACTCCCGGAGAGTGCTGCGTGGTGGGTGCCAGAGTTTGGAGGGATGGTGCCGACTCCTGCAGTTTGAAAACTTCCTTCTCTGCCAGGTTCTTCTGAAGTTAAACAAACTCATATCAACCAAAATGTCTGCAATGTCTCCAGGATAAGACTTTCAGATTATTCCTGTTATACATTTGCTTAAAAGCATGCTCTGTAAGATTAGGGTGACCAGACGTCCTCTTTTTCCCGGACATGTCCTACTTTTGAGACCTAAAAAAATGTCCGGGAGGAATTTCAAAATTGTCCGGGATTTTGTTCGACTGCCTCAAACTGAATCAAACATTATATACATGTATTATGTTTGACTCAAACAGTTTGAGGCATTCCCCCCCCCCCAAAAAAAAGGTGTCCTCCTTTTCAGAAACCCAAATCTGGTCACCCTATGTAAGATACAAGAATTTGGGGTAAATGAACAGCAACCTGAATAGTTCTTCAGGATGGACTTTGTGTACCAGTATGTGACAAAAGTGAGTACATCCCTCACATTTTATTATATCTTTTCATGGGACAACACGGAAGATATGACACTGTGATACAATGTAAAGTAGTCAATGTACGGCTTGTATAACAGTGTGCCCTCAAAATAACTCCACACACCGCCATCAATGCCTAAACCACTGGCAACAAAAGTGAGTACACCCCTAAGTGAAAATGGCCAGATTATGGCACAAGTGTCAATACTTTGTGTGGCCACCATTATTTTCCTGCACTGCCTTAACTCTCTTGGGCATAGAGTTCACTAGAGCTCCACAGGTTGTCACTGGAATCCTCTTCCACTCCTCCATGATGACATCATGGAGCTGGTGGATGTTAGAGACCTTGTGCTCCTCCACCTTCTGCTTGAGGATGCCCCATAGATGCTAAATAGGGTTTAGGTCTGGAGACATGCTTGGCCAGTCCAGCACCTTTACCCTCAGTTTCTTTAACAAGGCAGTGGTCGTCTTGGAGGTGTTTGGGGTCATTCTGAGTGGAACCTGTCTTGTTAAACCACTGTATGGTCTTGGCCACAATGCTGCAGCTCAGTTTTCAGGTGTTGGCAATCTTATTATGACCTAGGTCATCTTTATGTAGAGCAACAGCTCCTGTTAGTAGAGAAGCAATGCATTGTGGGAGCTAGGATAACAATAGTAATGGCCAGACCATCTGCAAATTATATTAGTTCTAATCACCCGTTGGCTGTACATTATGCTTAAATGTTGCCCATTCAAATGATTGGCCGCCCATGCAATGCACTGAAGATTTGGTTCCACCAAAACTGTAGCCACTGTCAAAGAGGGCAATAGATGAGGGCTCATTCACATGGGCTGGTACACTGGGTTATGGTCAGGAATAAACTGTTCGTTCCTGAGTATTGCTTGCCGGTTAAAGCTGCACAGTCATCTTCTCTGTGTGGAGAAGAATGATCCCCACATTCACTGTTTGTCAACAGCATATGCTGGTGTAGATAGGGTGATGTGCTGCCGGCAAACAATGTGCAATTGCTCCACATAAACAACTGATCATTTGACAGATAAGCATTCCCCCCACTTGTGGGATAATCTGTGGCACGTTTACACCAGGCCGTGCGTACAACATTTCGGCTCAACTCTGTGCGCGCAGCTATGATGTTTCCCCACTGCGCCCAGCAGAGGGCGCTGTGGGGAATCGTCATCACTGCGCGCAGGAGGCGCGTGAAGACGTGCTGCCGGCGTCCCTGCCTGGAGTATGTAAGTATGTATGTGTTTGTGTGTATGTATGTTCTCTGTGTCTTTGTCAACATGTGTGGGGCCGGAGCGCTGCTCCGGCTCCACACATGTATGAGCGGCAGTACGGATCCGTCGGCACCCATTAGGTGCCGGATCCGTGCTGCCGCTAGTGTGAAAGAGGCCTTACCCCCAGTATCAGTTAAAACCAGATAGTAACACATCTCCTTTTTTTCTAATTTGGTTTTATTTTTTGATTGCCTAAGCTGTTCTTAATAGCATTTATAAAACATTAAAAAACTGTTCTGTGACCTGTGCAGAGGTCATTGTACAAGGAAAGAATAGACAAGATTTCACAATCACCAGTTTTGAATGGTGGATCCTGTCTTATCTGTCACTCTAATCCTGCCTGTAATGATATCACCTCTGTGTATAGACAAGCCGATAACTGCAGTAAAGAGATATGTACAGACCAAGAAGAGGCGCCTATTATCAGACCTAGTGGCCAGTGCGAAAACTGTAGGATGTTATGGGTTTTGTTTGAATATAGATAGTGACATTGAAAATTTAAAAAAAAACATCATCAAAAATTATTTAAAAATATGTTAAACTTAAAAATTTGGTTTAAACAAGTTCATTTTCTGATGACACATTCCCTTTAAGGCTTGAACCCATTCCACCATTATCGTACAATGCGCTTTCTTCCTCTAGATAGACAGATAGATGATATAGAGAGAGAGAGCGAGATAGATAGATAGATATGGAATAGATAGATATGGAATAGATAGATAGATAGATAGATAGATAGCACAGAATAGCGTTGATCCTATAGAAGTTAATAGGATTGCTGCTGGATTTTTTGTGAGTTGCGCACATTTTTTAAAGTAATAGGCAATGCAAATTAGAAATCTTGCTTCATGAGTAAAGCTGCATTTCCTGTAAAATGCTTCATGTTATGACGGAAATGACAATATAAAAGTCATTTTCTTGGTCTGTCCAGCCTTTGAAGCCTTGTGTGTGTGAATTACACCTGACCTGAACTTTCCATCCTCGCTGCCCGTTGCTTAGGTTTTTATTGTAAAAGGAAAGGAAGAATCATATAATTATGAAGGTGTTTGTGTTTCCATCCTTCTGAGGCGTTATTAGTATAGGATAGTATTAGGATATGAGGCGTTATTAGTAATCTGCTGGTGTTTAACATGTCTAACATGTCTAAGAACGGAAAATCTCTTGTAAAACATGTCCCATAAAGTCATCCTGTCTGGATGGTCATTTTTCCACATTTACTTCCTGTTATTTCCGCTCTGAGCCATTGTGGTTCCTGTTTGCCTCAGTTCACCTAGCTGTTAAAGGAACCAACATGGCTGCAGTCTCCCATTCATGATTTTTGACAGATTTACATGTCCCTTGTTTCGGGCATTATTCCTTTGTCTCTGACTGCCTCCATGTGTCGTGCTCTGTTCAGGATATCAGCCTGTTTTTTGTTGGAAGCTTGTTGTTACCATTTAATAGCTTTATTATCCATTGAGGCGAGTTGTGACTTTGCTTACGTAGACATTTTTACGTAGCTGTTTTGTGATAGTCAGACCTTTACTTCTCCTGATTCCATGGATCCTCATAAAAGTAGATCCCTTTTTACCACGACCCTGTTCAACCAGCTTCCTGTAGCCACCATTAGGGGGAGCTTGCAGTCTACAGATAGATAGAGGGGCATTTATTAGGGAATTTATGTTAAAATGTCGCAAATTATGGTGCACACCCTATTTGCCCCTTAATTTGTGACTTTTTGAGCTTCTTACCACTTTTCTAAAGTGGCGAGAAAAGAATAGGGCTTATCTTTAGCCATCACTAGCTGATCAACAGAGGTTAGGGTGTCAGACTCCTGCCAATCAGCTAGTGTTCGGAATGCACACGACGGCTATCTGTGTTTCGCTTGTATGATTCAGTGATCAGGACGCTGATGAACTTCTGGGTCATGGTGACCATATTTGGTACAACAGGGTTTCTAGAATTAAAAAGATCCCCATACGTGACAATCACAGAGCAAGTATGCTGTCTGTTGATGAAGGAAAGGGAGCTAGGTAACATGCACAGAAGTCCATGGTATCCTCCCTCTGGGATTGAGAGAGGATGTTTTTTCTCTCTTCCCTGCAACCTGTCAGCTCTTCCACTGCTCCCCCTCTCTTCTGCCAGGATGGCTGACATCAGAGACAGCTGAAGGGTGGAGAGATGCTTTAACAATTTATACTTCGGGCTGTGTAGCAGCTAGAGATGTTAGGGTCTGGTTTGAAAGCTCACAATCTAAGCTTCAAAATAAGACCATGATTGAAGCATTATCTGCTACTGGTAGTGAGAAATAGGTATAGCCTTTAGATATTGAGTTTGAAGGGAAAGCAGCTGAAACCCGCTTTCAATTGCTAACACGCATGACCTGATTTCTATATTTCAGAGGAGCTAATGCAGTGGTTGTGGTCATGTTTTAAAGCTTAGATTGTCAGCTTTCAAGCTGCTACAGAGCTCGAGATAAGAGGGGATAAAGCAGCCCTCTCCTTCTCACCCTGCTGCTCAAGCTCTGCTTGGGCTGAACTGTTAGGTTCTTTTCTCAAAGCCGAAGCTCTGCAAAACTGTTAGGGGGTTAAAGGGAACCTGTCATATTTAACTTGTCTGTAATTTGCTGTCACACAACTATTTTAGAATTGTGATTTGAGTATGAAAACGCAGGCAAGTCGCAGGAGAGATATGCAGGAAAGTCTGGATTTTTTAGCACTGTCACATGTAGCGTGTCACACTCTGACACCATCGACAATCATTATGTGGAATGACTTTCGTGTCATGAGACACGTTGCCATGTAGTCATACCCTTAGGCCTCATGCACGCAACCATGTTATGAATCTTTAAATGGATCTTTATTATGGTGTCTTCGAGATCAAATAGAATCCATGGCAAATTAAATTGCGGAGTGTTCCAACGTATGTCATGTTATTGAGGTATTCAAGCATTTGATTTTTTTATATCATGGAAATTATTTTCTTCCCTGCACTATTCATTTGAATAAAAGATAACAGATAACCAGAGAATGGCACTGGTTATCCCCTCAACAGCAGAACATTTTACACCACTAAGAGTAATAAGAAAATATTACAGTGAAAAAAATCTACAATGTCTGAACATGCCCTTACTTACCATGTGTTATAGCAATGGTGGCTGCTGCTGTCCTGCAAATCTTACTTGGCAGGCCATACCTGCCTCCTGTTTCTCTTCTCCTCTGGCTGAACCCAGCTGCCAGGCCTGCTCTGCCACTTCACACCGGCCTCAAACTGCTTGCCAGCTCAGCCTTTCCCATAGGGTGCACGCTCTCCCTGTCTCTTAAAGGGCCACCATGCACTCACCTTAGCTCTTACCAGCCAATGGCTAGCAACCTGTGGATATTTAAGACACCTTCCCCAGCAGTAAGGTGCCTGAGAAATAAGGTTCTTAGCTTTGCTAGTTCCAGCAAGGTATGCTATTTTGTTGCCTGCCTATGTACCTACCTCTGCCCTTTTCCTGACTCTGATTCTCTGCTACCTGACCTGTGCCTGATTTATTATGCTGATTGCTGACCCATTGCTGCCTGCCCTGACCTCAGACCAATTACCATTTTGTATGTAAACTGTCAGCCCTGACCTTGGGTTGTCTCTGACTATGATTCTGTCTGACCCCTCGGTGACCCACTGATGTCTCTGACCTCCATGGGTTAGCTGTTAACCACACTGGGACTATTCAAGGACGTAGCAGCCTGATGGCTCCCCTGCAGTAAAATCCAGATCTTTGTATAGGGTTTAAAGGGTGAATATCAGGGGACCGCTAGGATAACGCCTGTAGGTTTAGCCCAAAGTCAAACTGTTAGGTTAACACAATGGTTGCATACCCAAAGCTGTAACAGTTTGCTCAGACCATGGAACCCACTGGCTCACCCAATATGGGCCTGTCTGAAGAATATAACAAGCTGACCACTCAGAGTAGCTGCCAGGAGCGACTACTGCAATATTTGCATACGATGTCTGCTTGCCTGGACGTCATGTTCACTACCGCTCCTGTACTGCAACTGCAAGCCACAGTGTCTGCTCTATCACATCCTCTTTTCTTAGTCTCTGGGTCCTCCCTCTTCCTCCACGTTATGATGGGGATCCCAAGTTATGCCAAGGGTTCATCAAACAGTACACAATCCAGAATTTTCACTAAGAATTTGTATCTTAGAGGAGCCTGCAACCTCATTAGGATCCCTGAAGGTGATGAGTGGAAGACCGCATTTAACATCCGAGATGACCATTATAAATGTCTCATCATGCTCTTTGGCCTCAGTAATGATCCTGTGGTGTGTGAAGAATTTGTTAATGATATTTTCTGTGATACCTTTGTAGTAGTTTACCTGGTTGACATCTGTTTTATGACATTTTCACACTTGACCTGTCCACACAGCAGAGACATATACGTACAGTTCTTCAGCGTCTGAGGGAAAACAAGCTATTTAAACTTCCTAGACTACATTGTCTCTGACCGTGGCTTAGAGATGGATCCAGGGAAGCCTTGTGCTGTATTAGACTGCCCCTGCCTTACTGGTCTGCATGCTATTCAGTGATTCCTGGGCTTTACTATTTATTCCAGTTTATTCCACACTTTTCCACATTGACTGCTCCTATTGCAAAGCTTACTAGAAAAGTGGTTAAAGGGATTGTCTCATCATGGACAATGGGGGCAAATCGCTAGGATATGCTCCCATTGTCACATAGGTGCGGGTCCCACCGCTGGGACCCGCACCTATATCAAGAATGGAGCCCCAAAAGTGGTGAAGGTCGCACTGCTCATGCGCAGCCGCCCTCCATTCATTTTCTATGGGGCCGGCAGTGCTCGGCTATTTCCATCAGCCCCATAGAAATGAATAGGAGTGGTGGCTGCGCTTGTGTAGTATGCTCCCATTCACCTCTATGGGGAGCTGGCTTGGTGGTGGCCGGACCGGAGTCCTCCAGCCACCACCTTGATGGGCTCCGTTCTTGATATAAGTGAGGGTCTCAGCGGTGGGACCAGCACCTATAAGACAAGGGGGCATATCCTAGTGATATGCCCCCATTGTCCATGATGAAACAACCCCTTTAATGCCAAGGAATAACTTCCTGAAGTTGAATCAGTGTTCCTGTCCCTCAAGCAAGCTTTTTCCTCTGTGTCACTTCTCCATCTTCCAGATCTGTCCAAGCAGTTCTTTCTGGAGGTGGACAGATCCTCCGTGGGAGCTGTTCTTACTAAGAAGAATTCCTCTGGCAAGACATACTCCTATAGTTTCTTCTCAAAGGCCTTTTCTCCTGCAGAGAGGAATTACTCCATTGGTGACAGGGAATAGCTGGCAATCAATTTGGCTCTTTAAGAATGGTGTCACTTGCTGGAAGGGGCTTGTCATTCTGTCATTATTTGCAGAGAGCACAAAAATTTAACTTATCTGCAGACAGCCCAACATCACAAAGTTAGGTGGTCTCTGTCCTTATGTACACTTCAATTTTACCCTGCATTTTAGTCTGGCTGACAAATTCTCTTTCCTGTTCTTTTGATCATACAAAGGAGCCCCAGAACATCATTGACCCTATCTGCATTGTTTCTGTTAGTCCTGTCCAGTTGAAAGACATCCCACCTGGCAAAATGTTTGTCCCCGAGTCCCAGAGAAAACAGGTCCTGATCTGGGGACATTGTCCCAAAGTTAGTCCTGATCTGGGGACATTACTCCTTCCCAAGACTGTAAACCTGATTACTCATTATTACTGCAGCGACCTGGCAGAGGAGAGCAGAGGATAAAAGGAGTGATAGTGGCCATGATGCTAGTAGTAGTACTCACAGTGGCAATCTCCACCCTCGCACTTCTTGGCCATGCAGCCTGGTGGTAGTTGGGATCCCATTGGCAGGGTGCAAGGCAGGAGTATGGATAAAGGCCAGCAATGAAGGCAATGAGTTGATATGAGAAGTAGCACATATAACAGCAAATGGCACAGTTCCAAAGCATATATCACAGTGTAATCTTCTCCCAATAGCAGCATATAGGCAGCAACAACAATGGTAGTTTTAGCACTCTCTGGCTCTTGATCTCTCATGCAATTACATTCTTTTTAACTCCTTCTGTGGTTACCGTACTCAGGGGTGCAGAAATTTACATATGAATGGCTAATACATGCCAAAGTGTGGGGTATGCTTTAGCAGTATTCTCTTTCCTCAGCAGCAAAGTCTTTCTGCCATAGACATGCACAATACCTTGTTGTCTAAAGCTTGCATGGCCTGTTATGTTCTAGACCTCAGAATAGGTCATCAATATCAGATCGGCTGGGGTCCGACACCCGGCACCCCCGCCGATCAGCTGTATGGGGAGACGGCGCGCTCAGTGCGTACTTGCTGTCTCCCTTCTCTCTTCCTGCCCGCTGCTGAAATCCCATAGACATACAGCTGCGGGCAGGAAGAGAGAGGGGAGACGGCACGTGCGCACTGCGCGCCCCGTCTTCCCGTACAGCTGATCGGCGGGGGTGTCGGGTGTCGGACCCCGACCAATCTGATATTGATGACCTATCCTGAGGATAGGTCATCAATATTGAAAAGCCCGGACAACCCCTTTAAACCAAAACTTGCTTTAAAACTTGCCTATGCCACATTTGCACTAAAATCTGGAAGTTTTTCAAATCTACAGGCAGAAAATAGCATAAATTTAAGTGCTATATATGCCTGTTCATACAAGATTTCATTTTCTTTAGGGCAGACTAAAGATGTGCCAAAATTGTCTTCATTTTTGGACATTTGGTATGAAATTGCTTCTTAAAAAACCTACACCAATATGCTGTAGTAGGGTTTACAGACTTGGTGCCATTTCCTGGTGTATAGATAATTAACAAGTGGTCTATGGATTACTAAAGCTTGTATTGCAAAAGAGTGCTTAGTGTCAAAGGTAATGACTCGCACAGAATTTCATAAAGAGGCAAGAAGTTGGTTGCTTGCAGATGAGTGCATGTGTGTAACTTAGCAGCTTATTGGTGCTTGAGATCATGCTGGGACTTCCCGCTGTTGTAGGGAGAGGGAGAGATGTCTCATTTAATTTGTACACTTGGCTGCTCCAGAAACCAAATTCTGCTTTATACAGAGATGTGAAATATGTTTGTAATGTCCTAATTAGAAAAATAAATGGCTGCTAACAAGTCAACAACAACAGTCAATGATCTAAAGGTAGTGGGATACGTAGGGTAGAACAGATTTTTATGGTGCCTGACACTTCAAAATGGTGAACAGATCTGACCTCAAGCTGGTTTTGACTCTTGGTGACCCTATAAGTTGGCATTCTAGTATGTTTTAGATTTGTATAGTTACTGTGTATTGTACTATAGCCATACAAATTCCTAATCAAGGCTTGACCATTGAAAGACAATTTTTATTGCATATTATCCATATTAAGACAATAGGGAAAATGTCAATTTCAGATGTAACATGTATGGCCGCAGCACTAAAGTCTGCTCTCCAAATAAAATATATGTACTATAGAGATGAGCTAATCTATTCGTATTGTAGATTTGTATCGAATCTTGGAAATTTTCAGCTGCGGGGCAAATCCGAATTTCTTTGGATTCGCTTCGTATTATTCGTAAATCTTCACAAAATTTAACACGCTAACGATATGTACGATATGTATGAAACGTACGCATTCTGCTTGAGGCGGGACAATGATGATACGCCCACGCAAGAGCCGGAAAGTGAAGGTACACCCCCCTCAGAACTGGAAATAAACAGCCCAGCCCACCAGGATCTAACTGTTTTGCACTTATAGGCAGTGAAGACTCCTCGCTCAGTACTCCACCCTCCTCTGAAGTCTGAACCAGTATAGACCAGCGCTGACCTCAGAGCAAAATGCAAGCATCATGGCTAAAAAACAGCTGCGTCCAAATTGGAACGAGATGTATTTTAAAGACGACTTACCTGAACCACCACCCGCTCAAGACATCAGGGTGTCACAACTCTGCCAGAGAAACCCAGCTTTAGTGCCTGTGTGTTCCCTACCACCTGCTGAGGTTGCTGTTGCTGTGACTCGTGAGGCGGCTGGAGCGTCTGCCTTGGCTCGTGCAGCTGGAACATTTGCTTTGGCTCCTGCGGCTGGAACGTCTGCTTTGGCTCCTGCGGCTGGAACGTCTGCTTTGGCTCCTGTGGCTGGAACGTCTGCTTTGGCTCGTGAGGCTGGAACGTCTGCTTTGGGTCGTGCAGCGGAGGTGGCTGGAACGTTAACTTCGCCGCCCAGGAGGAGATCCACCCCTTCCATACACCAGAACCCAATTGTTCCACCATCTGTGACGACCCATGCACAGACCCTCTGGGACTATAAAACCGCAGTGGAGGACTGGGTCATACATGTACTCTACCACCCTAGGCCAGGAGATCCTTCATTGAAACGGCGAAAGGGAACTGTGATTTGGTTTTCCGTTGGGAGTAGGTCTGGCTTCCTGTAGGATGATGAGGATGGAAAGGAATATTTTGTGGGCCGCAGGTCAGTGAAACGGCCGTACCTGCCACAACATCGACATAGCCTGTACATGGGGGATCAGGTGGAGTACACCCCCATAGCGTCCCTGAAAGGCCCATTTGCAACCGGGGTTACCCTCCTTTCAAAGCCTCTGGTGCCTACAACGGAACCAGAAGTGTGGCCGGATGAACCACCAGGTCCAGGACGCTTGCGCTGCCTGCAGGAGTTCCCAGATGGTGTCCTCCAGTTCAGGGAAAAGCCACAGCCTCAGCTGGAGCCTCTGATTCCTGGATTGCCAGCACCACCACCACCACCACCACAGTCCTTACAACTTGGTCAGCTAACCACATTATCGTTCACCTTCCAATCCACGGAGGTCCACCAATACCAGCTTACTTGGAAGATGAAGCCAGCAGCAGCCGGGGAAGCTGGGGCTTCTCTCCTAGATGCAACCTTTCAGGAACCGCTGCAGCCTCTCACCCAAATGGGCATGGCTGTCAGGACTCCCCCCATTCTGCAGAATTTTCCCTGTTGTGCTGAAGTGCGCCTATTTTCCTTTTTACCCCCTTCTCAGGTTATTTGGGAGCCCCCTTGGCAGAAAGGGTTCTCTATGTGCTACTTTTTAATGTAATGTATTGCTCCCGTTTGACTCTCACCCAGCTGGAGTGGACATGGCTGTCAGTCAGGACTGCCCCCATTTTGTAGAAAGGTCCTGGTTGCACCTAAGCGCGCCTATTTTCCTTTTTACCCGCTTCTCAGGTTATTTGGGAGCCCCCTTTTCCAAAAGGTTTCTCTATTTGCTGCTATTCTCTATTATCCATGTGGATTACACATTACCTGTTTGGATTACAATTTTACCTCACGTGGATTACAATTGAATTTTGGAATATGTGTTCCAGACAGTGTTTTATCATGGCAACTAGGATCCATAAGGAGAGACTCAAACATATATTTGAGCCTTTTATGCTTGCAAATGTGAAATTGATTGCACTAAAATGGTTGCATACTTATGTCTTTGCTGTATTTTAGCTATACTGTTTTTAATGGTTCAGCACTTTAGCCCATTGTGTGTATTCTTTTTCTGGTACTGCAATGTGTCCTATTATGCACTTATTGCACGATGTTTTTAGTAAATTATTCACTTATTAATAGCTGGCAGCAGTGAGCACCTTATTTTTGTAGTTCATATGGACTGCCTCTAAAGATTGTACGCCGCGGCCTAGCCTCGTGCGTATAACGCATTCGCGCGTCAATAGTACACTAAGGATTCGTACGCACTTTTGTACGCTAATGCTTAGGTATTGCGTACTTTTAAGTAAATGTAATCTATTGAACACCATTTTTTGTTTCAATTATCTAGTTATACAATAAAATGTGTCTGTATAGAACCACCTGCTCTTTAGTTTTTTTATTTGTTTCCTTATCCGTCTCACTGTGATAGGCCTGAGCTGTGATAGGGAGAGCTGAGGCACGCCCCCTGAGCTGTGATAGGGAGAGCTGAGACACGCCCCCTTAGCGTCAGCAGAAAAGACACTCCCTTTGAGCTGTGATAGGGAGAGCTGAAACACGCCCCCTGAGCTGTGATAGGGAGAGCAGAGACACACCTCCTGATCTGCAGTAGAAAAGACACTCCCCTTGAGCTGTCAGCTTGATATAAATCTAGCAGAGCAATAAATGAGGAGATCTCTGGACCCATGTGAGGTACAGGGCTGGTTCTAGCTTTGTTAGAAAGAGAATGTCATGTACTATATGATGTCTGAATTTCCTGTTTTACATAGTCATAGAATAACCCCTTTAATAACTTATACAACATTTGTGCTGATTAATTTATTGCTATATCTTTTTTTTGCAATTACAGAAAAGTTGCTGGCCCGTCACAGTCTCATGATTTTGTAACTTAACTTGTGGCTTATGTCAGCAAAGGCACAAGTGACTTGCGACCAGTCACCAAAAATCTAACATCATTTGCAGCTGTTGCCTTGCAGATGCGACATATCTCCTGTCTCCTCATGACCCCATTGATGAACGTTGGATGCATCGCGATCTTCATGTGTCGTGATATAGCCCTAACTTTCATCTTTCCAGCTATCAATGCACATGATGATTAAAAAAGTCTATGAATGAGAAGAGTCGCGTTATAGTCATGTGCAGCTTTTTTTTAACCAACCACCTGGCAAATAAGCATCCATACTTGTCCCGTGATGAATAGGTGCAGATTACATTTTGCAAGGGACTCTATGAAGAATAATTTACATCAAAGATGTAGGGAAGGTTTCAGGGGTCCATTCTCCCCTATAGAGCAGCTTATTAAATCAAAAGGTGTTTAGAGGACCCGTGTTTGCCTTTAACCCCACTGGACAGACTATCAGTAGATTTGGCTTTCAGTACCATCTCTATGCTGAAGACACCCAACTATACACTTCATCCCCTGAAATCACCCCTGCTTTACTCCAAAACACCAGTAATTGTCAGGCAGCTGTCTCTAACATCATGTCCTCTCTGTGTCTAAAATTAAACCTCTCCAATACTGAACTTCTTGTTGTTTCCCATCTACTAACCCACCTAATCTTGATATTTCAGTTTCGGTCTGTGGTACTATCATAACTCCGGTGCAACGTGCCCGCTGTCTTGGGGCCACACTCTGATCTTTCCTTTGTTCCCCATATTCAATCACTTGTGGACTGAACCTCAACAATATTGCCAGAATCCGCCCTTTTCTTACGGTGGAAGCGGCAAAAACTCTTGTTGTTGCGTTGATTGATTCTCGTCTTGACTTCTGCAACGCATTACTAATCGGTCTCCCTCTCTCTAAACTCTCCCCCCTTCAGTCTGTCCTAAATGCTGCAGCCAGGCTCATCTATCTGTCCTCCCGTTACAGTGATGCTACTAGTCTATGCCAGTCACTTCACTGGTTGCCCATCCACCACAGAATAGAGTTCAAACTTCTTACTCTCACCCACAAAGCTCTCCACGGTGCTGCATCTCCATATATCTCCTCCCTTATTTCCGTCTACCACTCTACTAGTGCTCTCTGATCTGTTAGCGACCTAAGATTAATATCCTCCATAATTCGTACCTCTCACTCACGTCTTCAAGACTTTTCTCAAGCTGCACCTACTGTCTGGAATACCCTGCCCCGGTATATTAGGTCAATTCACAACTTCCCTACCTTCAAACGTGCCCTAAAAACACATCTTTTCAGGCAGGCTTATCAAGCTTCCTAAAATGACCTTTCCCCGACTAAACCTCTCCTCACCAACTCCTCTGGCCTGAACTCAATCCTCTGACATTCCCAAACCCGAAGCAGATCAGCCGGCACAACTCCTTTCAGTACAATAATGGCTCGAATCCTACTTGTCACAATCAACTACCTTATGTGTCACCCCCAATTCCTCATAGATTGTAAGCTCTTGCGAGCAGAGCCCTCACTCCCAGTGTTTCAGCTGTAAGTTAACCAGTCATTTTTGTATTGTACAAGAACCCTATGAGTTTGTAAAGCGCTGCGGAATATGGTGGCGCTATATAAATAAATATTAGTATTAGTATTATTATTATTATTATATAATTATATTATATATATATTATATAAAGGGGTTTGTATTACTTCAGCAAATAGCATTTATCATGTAGAGAAAGTTAATACAAGATACAAGCCACTTACTAATATACTGTGATTGTCCATATTGCCTCCTTTGCTGGCTGCATTCATTTTTCCATCACATTATACACTGCTTGTTTCCATGGGTACGACCACCCTGCAATCCAGCAGCAGTGGTCGTGCTTGCACAGTACAGAAAAAAGTGCTGAACTATGGGTGCTCCCACAGTCCCAGCCACCAGAGAGACCTGCACTTTTTCCTATAGTGTGCAAGCACGACCACCACTACTGGATTACAGGGTGGTCATAACCATGGAAACGAGTATAATGTGATGGAAAAATGAATCCAGCCAGCAAAGGTGGCAAGATGGACAATCACAATACATTAGTAAGTGCCTTGTGTTAACTTTCTCTAATGATAAATGCCATGTGCTGATGTGATACAACCCCTTTAAGTTTATTTCGTAGGGGGAAACAATGGTGACAAGATCCCTTTAAATGTAACATCTGGACAGTATGTGATACAATGTTGCAGGCTAATAGTTCACAACTGAATGGAAATGATCTGTAAGTCAACAAGCAAATAGTGAAACATACTGGAACATTTATTTCACATTTCCTTCCCTTACAGACGCAGCGCTCTTCAGATAATATTTGTCAAAGGAAAAGGCAATTACTTGTATAGGTAAGTTCACATTTAGGGGGAAAAAAAGTCCCCGGTTTGTTGAATGTTGTCAAGGAAAAGCATTTATTTTATTAGAGTGATGTCTGCGTCATCCATATGTAAAGAGCGAAACCAGTATCTGAGAAATCTACTTTTATTTCCCAGGAATACTGCAGAATATGGAGAGGGACCATAGTGAGAGATCAGCTACTGGTCTGACTCATGGTTTATAGCAGTCCATGCATACAGCCATTTTGTGCACCATTACAGGTCATAGTATGGTAATCACAGACTAAGGCCAGTTTCACACTAGCGGCAGCACGGATTCGGCGGGTGAAGGGTTCCGCCGGATCCGTGCTGCCGCAGGTGCACGTGTGGGGCCGGAGCCGCGCTCAGGCCCCATTTGCTGTAATGAGGGCGGGCCACGGATCCGGCCGCCTCTCAGCAGGGGTTAACGTGCTGCGGCCCCTAACGAAAATACAACATGTTCACCTTCACCCGCCGGATCTGTGCTGCCGCTAGTGTGAAAGTACCCTAATATGGGTCCATACTGTGGCCCAGATTTAATAATGTGTCCAAAATGTGGTGCAAATTGGTACAATATTGGTGCAATTTGGTGCATCTAGGGTTTCTACACTTTTTTTCCGACATGCTTGGCATAAAAATCTTAGAGTCTGAGAAAAGTGTCAGAGTTATCATCCAGCCTGAGCCCCTGTGATAAATCTGGTGCCGGTCTAGACAGCCGCTATATGGTTACACCATCTATTGTTTTAGTAAATCTGTGTCTCCAATTTTATACAGAGATTTTTCTTGAGGAATCAAATGAGAACTGTGTAAAAACAGTTGTGGGGTGTTCCCTCACTTATACGCTGAGGGAACACTCACGGAGGCACCATATGGCAGCATACAAATGGGGTCTTTAATTAAACTGGTGTAAAGTAGAACTGGCTTAGTTGCCCATAGCAACCAATCAGATTCCACCTTTCATTTTCCAAAGGAGCTGTCAAAAAATGAAAGGTGGAATCTGATTGGTTGCTGTAGGCAACTAAGCCCGTTCTACTTTACACTAGTTTAATAAATGACCCCAAAAGTGTCTACATCTTTGTGATAAGGACCCGTAGAAACTCTGGGCTAGATTTATCATAGCGTGGCAGCGTACGCCTCGTCATAAATTTGGTGCAGCATCCGGTAGTCTGTTCTCCTTGGCAGAAATCAGAAAACTGGTGTAGAAAATGATAAAGGTGGCAGGACCACCAGCCCATCCCACTCCCGGCCCTCGCCTAAACCCCTTTTCACGTAAGTGTTGAGACCGATGGAGTAAGGGTACTTGGGCAAACATTTTTGAGCAAGTGCTGTTGAAAGAGTTGAAAATGTGCAGTTCACTACTTTTACATGCCACAAAAGTGGCATATTTAAATAACAAATCTGCCCCTTCATGTGTACTTTCATAGACAGGGGCGTAGCTAAGGCTCATGGGCCCTGGTGCAAGAGTTCAGCTTGGGCCCCCCTTCACTCAGGGCTTAGTGGCCAGGGGCAGGGAAGCTCATCATAGCCTTTAAAAATTGAAACGGCACCCCCCCCCCTCATACCAAATTCTTGACCTAAACCCTTCCGTCCAGCCAGAAGTGTAACTTGACCAGCATGCACTTTCTATAATACTAGTGTGTGCGGCACCCCTATAGCTATGCCCCTGGTCATAGACCGTAAAGTTGTATGCATCATTTCTTTGCCAATTTCTATTTCCAAGATATCACTAAATATATCACTATGTATTTTCTACAGCCAGTGCTTTAAAAAACTGCCATAGAAGCACCAGTTAGCTAGTAATGCCGATGGCTAATATCAGTAAAGGATATCAGACATCTCTAATGCAGCGCATTATTTTTCCAGTAGGGGGCAGAAAAGTGGTTACCTGAGACTGAAAAACAGCTGAACAATGGATGAGTTGTCACGTTTAGCCTGTTTCTACAGAACGCCATTCAGATCTGTTGTTGGTGGTATGACTAAGAGCAATGGCATTGCCATGATAAAACAGTGCCTAAAGATGTGTTCCAATAATTGTGAGTTATTGCCAAGGACAGCTTTAAGCAATGACGCAATCCTCTAACATCCTCTGAGAACTGCTGTTAGGGAACGGCGCATGTGAATACCGCAGGTAAATGCCAGTACATGAGGGTGAAGGCTACTGCTTTGGCTTATGATATGTCTTCTGATACCTCACTGTGCAGTAGGTTCATGAAACAAGCACGTCTCTGTATAGGGATGGGGTGGGGGGTTATCTCGCAGTCATTTACTGCTAGTGACATCTGAGAAAGAAAGCGAGGGACTGACAGGGTGACAGTAAAGACTGCCTGGTGACGGCTAATTTGGCTGCAGAATAGGCCGGCCTGGAGGACAAGGAACTGGATTCATGAGCGCAGCCAAGAACTTCTTACATAGACATGGTTGTTAAAGGAGTTTTTCGGGATGATGAGCTATCCTTATGACTAAAGATGAGCAAAGTATTGGAAAATTTGATTCAGCTGCTTTGCACGAAGCACATTTCTTTGTGGGTGCAATGACAGGGAGCGGAAATTGCGCCACCCCCGTCATTGTACCCCTCCGATGTCGCATTCATACATTATCGCGGCATCTGACGTACATAACACGGTGTAAAATTTTATAAAAATAAAAAATCATACTTAAGTAATCAATTTGGTTGCAATCGGCCGGTCGTCGCCATCTTGCTTGAAGGTCTGGAGTGAAATCTTGCACGGCCCGAGATGACGTCATCACGGCAGCCAGTTTGGTGACTTTATACGTCACCGCGCACAGGATTTCGGCTGAGATCTTCAAGCAAGATAGTATGATTTTTTTTTTGTTTTATGCACTATTTCAGGTTAAATCGATTTGTTACCAACCACAAAGCACAAGGAAATTTGGCTTCGCAGCAAATCAGATTTATCCTTAAATTCAGATCGAAGACCACTTCATGGGCTTTGATTTGCTGAACACTACTTAAGACAGGTCATCAATATCATATTGGTATGAGGTATTCAATCGAATGGGATTGAGCTTGCAGTACATTTCCTGGCCACTAGACGGTGTATGGAGCTGTGCTAGCTCTGATGTGCTATGGCAGCTGATCAGTGGGATTTCAGGAGTCTGGATAGGTCATCAAAATAGAGAAATATTTAATTGTTGTGTCAGCAGGATGATGGTAAGGTCTACTGAGAGGGATGACACTATATCTTCCCTCTAAGGTGTCACAGTGACACATGGTACTTTTCTGGATCCCCTCTCCTGGACTGGGTCATGTGATACCTGTGTCATGCGCTCATTAACCTCCTGGATATTACTAGACTGATACATGGTAGCAAATAATTAACGTATGACAGAGATGGTGTCTGCTTCTTTAGCTGGTGAGGGCAATTGTAACTGTAATAATCTCAACCTGTGAGAAATATTAGGTTGAGGAGGGTATACAAGAATGCCTTCATTCACTGCCAGCAAACAGAGATCTTCAATATATTGAGGAATTGAATGTATGCAAAAGTTTTTCATTGAACTGATTAAGAATTATTAATATGACTAGAAAAAAATTCTTAAAGGGGTTTTCCAATCAATGTGTATTGTAAATGAACAACCCCCACCCCCTCCCAACGACCTGGTGGAACCTGTCAAGGGAAGCATGCTTACCTGTTCTGTGACTCTCAGCTCCATGGGTCCACCACTGTCTTCAATGCAGGTAAACTTATGGTTTGAATGGGGGCCACATGCCCTGCTGAAGCCATTGACTTGTGTAAAACGGTAACTCACTGTGGTCACATGCGGCAAATTACCACTGTGGCCAGTCATTGACTGCAGCAGCGCATGTAACCCCCATCCGTGCTTACATGCAGTGCAGATAGAGCATAGTGTCACCTGCAGGTTAGTATGCTTCCCCTGACAGGTCCCACCGCTGGGAGCCGCACCTATATCCAGAAGGAGGCCCGTAAGGTGGTGGCTGGAGGACTCCGGTCCGGCCACCACCAAGCCGGCTCCCCATAGAAATGAATGGGAGCGTACCGCACGTGTGTGGTCCCCGCTCCCACTCATTTCTATGAGGCGACAGAAATAGCCGAGCCAGCGCCAGCCCCATAGAAAATGAATGAAGGGAAACTGCGCATGCGCAGTGCGCCCTCCTTCATTTTCGGGGCTCCGTTCTGGATATAGGTGTGGGTTCCAGCAGTGGGTAGGTGCACCTATAAGATAATGGGAGCATATCCTAGTGATATGCCACCATTGTCCATCATGAGACAACCCCTTTAAGTCCAATATTCCACTACGTCACAGTGGTTCAGGAAGCTTAGCTTGGAGGAGCTGTTTACTGGAGTCCTTACACTACAAGCTGTGTTGGCTGTTCCTGTACTTAGATATTCCAAAAATAAAAATCAGAGTACACAATTGGTTGCATAAGGGTCAAAAAATATATCAGGTGGACACAGGACAGTAAAGTAACTTTCCATTTTGAGAACCTCACCATATAGCACGTCTTTTTGGCCCAGGAGCCAAAGGGGGCCCAAAGACCCTTGTGCCGCATAAGAAGACACACAAAGCACTGAGGGAAGGGGGGCCAAGCTGAACTCTTGCACCAGGGCCCATGAGCCTTTAGCTACGCCCCTGGTTACAGCGGTGGACAAAAGTTGAAAGGCCACCAGAGTTAAATTGGCCACCAGCACTTGTCCTAGAGTTTTATCAGGACTGGTTGCCTCCATTTGCAGAGCTGCCTAGGCGGGGTGAGGAGGCCTCATTACACATTATGCTGCACTTACATATACTACGTCGGGCTGCTCAGCCATGCTAGCATATCAAAGGCAGGACCTCATCATTACTATCTATTGTAGAGCAGTGTAGTGAGGCCTGTGCATGTTGTGACCACCAGTCCTGCTCACAGTCTAGGACAGATTGGCAGCAGCCATTTTAAATAATTCCTTCAGAACCTCTTTAGGATCCAGCCCAAAGTGGACATATCAACTCCACTGCATAGTCATACTTAGCCTACCGACCTGGGATTATATTGTGTCTATAACGTATTGATTCTTTTTTTTTTTCTAACATAGAACTAATGTTATATAAATTATTTTTTGCTTCTGCTAATTAGGCCTCATGCACACAAACATATTTTTTGTCCATGCCAATTCTGTTTTTTGCGGAACCATTCACTTCAATGGGTCCACAGAAAAAATATGTTTCCATATGTCTGCATGGCCGTTCCACAAAAAAATAGAACATGTCCTATTCTTGTCCATTTTGCAGACAAGGACAGGCATTGTTACAATGGATCTGCAAAAAAACAGATAACATGGACGTCGCATGGATGCCTTCCATTTTTTATTTTCTTTTACGGATATGTGTTTTGCAAACCACAAAATGCGTACGGTCTCGTGCATGAGGTCTTATGCAGACTTGACAATACTCAATGGAATCAGTCACCAGCAATATTGAACTGTTTGTATAGATGCATAGCTGTGGTTCACCTGCAGGGGTGGACTGGGAACATAAAGTGGCCCTTGAAAAAATACTACAAGTGGCCCCATTTTGTATTTGGGTCCAAACTGATGGAAGGCAGGACCAGCAATACCATATTGTGGATCATTATACCACCCCAACAGAGCCAAATACCACAGTCCATCACAAAATACTCTCAGCAGCACAAAATACAGTCCCAAAATCCCAAGAACTTCCACTGGCCGGCCATGAGGAGGGCTCAGACGGCCCCCTGGGCATCAGCCCACCGGGACATTTCCCTGTAAGGTCTATGGCCAATCCACCCCTGTTCACCTGATTAAAATGCTGTTTTTCTTTTCTATCTCTGCTCCTGACTTATGATACTTTTTCTTAATATGTAAATGAGGCTTTTAGTGTATTAAGAACGTTACCATTGCTCGTGTTGTACCCAAGCTTCGCTCCTCCCTCGCTGCTTAGCTACTGTCTGGCCCGATCAATCAAAGCAGCGAGGGAGGGGCTGACTACAGAAAGGAGTGGAGCTTAGGTGCAACAAGAGCAATGGTGACGCCTTCATTGCACCAAATTCCTAATTTGCATATTAAGAAAAAAGTATCATAACTCGGGAACAGAGCCTCAGATTAATAAAAGAAAAACAGCATTTTAATCCGGTGAACCACACCTATGTGTCTATACAAACTACTGGAAAGGGAGGTCCCTGGTGACAGATTCCCTTTAAAGAGTATTCTTCTCCGCAAACATGACATTCCTGCTTTTAATATTACCTAATTACGGCTAAGAGCGGAAAATCTCTGATTAGTTAGACTGTTCTCAAATTGTTTCACAGTCTGTTTTGAGGATTAAAATTATTAAGAGGATGCGGTCCTAGCAGCTTCCTGACATCAATCTGTGAACTGCAGACTCATCATCTGTATTTCTTTCCAAGTTCTTGTAGCCGTTGTATTCTGCAGTAAGTAGTCATCGCTCTGTGATTTTTAATATATAATATTTTTCGACAGAGCATAGATATTCACTTACTGCGGTAAAATCCAGCTTTACATTATCCAACCGCTCCCAGCTGACCCACTTGGGCAAGAGCTATGTGGCAACCTTGGCCGGGCATCACATTGTGTGGCCAAAGATCGTGTGGCCATGTAGTTTTAGGATAGCCTTAGGGTGTGTTGAGTGGGTTTAAAAAAAGAAAAATCACTCCTGGCACTGGTTTCACGTGTCAATACACTCTACATGTGACACTGAGATGTGGAGTGTTGTTTTGTAGGTCCTAAAGATTTAAGACTAGTTCCACAATTCCTATAGACTTTAATGGAGAGTGTTGAGAACTTACATGGCCAGTTCAGTTTTCGTCTGAATTCCGCCACGTCACCTTGTGAAACAAAGGTTAGGGGACCCCAAGTCTTCTGGCATCTACTTTTTAGGTTTCTCTCTCTTTTTTTTTCTATTTCTAGTTAACAAATATAGGGAACTGATGTTAAAATCTATAGTAAAATATGGGACATTTAATCCCATATACCTTTTTGTAGGATTTTTTAAAATCCTGTGTGGCAGCCTAGGAGGAGCGCCAAGGAGGCTAGGAGGGATTTTTAACCCTGACTTATCCATACAAAACTATACAGGTGACAAAATACATCAGAACATTAAGTAACATAAACAATTTTGCAACTACCATGTCTTACGCCGTTCTTCATTTTCCCTGCACTAGTGGAACATGCAAAAAATTTAAGAGGAATACGCCTCTTAATAAATTGGCTGTCCATGCACCAGAAATAAAATCTACTCCAGCCAGGGACCAGGTGTAATGTGCGCCACTCTTCTGTTGGGCTCAAGTTGTTAAATTTGTGGGCCCGTGAAACTCCCACCAACGTTTACAGAAAAGTGACGGGGCCTCAGAAAAAGCTAAAAAAAAAATTGCAAATTTTGTTGCAAAATGGCACTCCTGACAAAATTTGTGACTTTTTTGGAGTAGAGCCTTAATAAGGCTAGTTTCACATTAGCTCTTCTTAGATCCACGCAGCCGAATTTGTCCAGCCTATTTTCTGCATGTTTGCCAGGTTGTGGTCGGATCTCTGCAGGACCCATTATAGTTAATGGGGCCAGGTGGCGTTGATGTATCTTCCGGCAATGCTAGCTACAGAGAGATCCGGCAGCCTGTTCCCTGCCGAAACAGCCTGCCGGATCTAGCAAGTGCCTGAATCTCCCCTGTTGTATGTACAACACTATATCGCCTTTGTTACACTAGAATTATACCTGGCAGTTTTTAATGCAAGAATTTATAGGAAAAAGAGAAGTATCCGTCTTTTAACTTTTCATTCTTTTTGGATACACTCCTGTTTTTGGCTCCTGCCACAACATCTGCCACAAAAACTGCAAATGCGATTCCCGCCTTTGAGTTTTTTTTCTTTAATACCTGTGGCTGTTTTTTATGTGTTTGGCATGTGAACTGGAAATGCTGATCAAAGCCAAGAAAATATAGACAGCTGAATGGGATTTACTAACCAGAAAATAAAGAAAATTTCGAAACCTGTCCTTCAATACTTCAGAAGAGCTAACGCTGTGGATCAGGACTGTTTTGGTCATAGTAAATTGTTACCTAAATTTTTGATCCCAGAACAAATGTCCTCCTGCTGAATGACTGGATAGGAGATTATTCCCGTTTCAAAAATTTTCCTGATGGCATACGGTTTACAATTGTCGACTGTTACCTAAATTTTTGATCCCAGAAAAAATGTTCTACTGCTTATTATTCCTGTTTCAAAAATTCTCCTGATTGCACACGGTTTACAGTTCTCGACTGTTACCTACATTTTTGATCCCAGAACAAATATTCTCCTACTGAATCATGGGTTAAGCGATTATTCCCATTTCAAAAATTCTCCTGATTGCACACGGTTTACAATTGACAACTGTTTTTTTTTTTTTTTAAAGAAATTGCGCATTTCCTTGCAGCTTTAGCTGTACCTCTGATGATCACATTATTACAAGGACAGCAGGTACAAGGGATATACTTTTTCCGGTCTATAGTGGTGCAGTTCTTTTGGCTCCTAGCAAATCTGAGACATGATACCTGCTTTGCTTGAGCATCTCTAGAAGGGAGGGAAGGGGGGGGGGGGGATGAGTTCTTGTATCATATGCACAGAAAAATGCTGATTTTGTATTCCTTCAAGGAACACCCTACACACACTTCTGCTGTGTGACCTCAGGTCACAAGTAATGCCTGCAAGCTAATTGATTAAGAAAGGCTTGTCTAGCTGGGGCCTCTCTGAGAGTCCTCCCTTTACATTCCAAAGTTTTGTGAAGGAGGTTAGCCTAGCCTAGCAAGAAGGAGGAAGTTTTCTAGGAGTATGCACAGCTCTTCCAGCTCTCTTCTGCTTTCTGCAAACTTCCCAACTCAAAGACTTAGCCGCCTCTGTCTCCTCATGCGTCTGCAGAGGATAAAGGAATACGGGCCATCCTTGATTTTTTTTTTTTTTTTTTGGCCTGCTTTGAAAAACGATCACGTTATACAGTGCAGAGCTCCAGTAAATGTGCACATCTGCCTAATTTTGAAAGTGGGGCTGAGATTGAATGACAGGAAAATTAGCCGGCCCTGGGAGAGAGCGGGGCCTATGTGGAGCTACCAAGCTGCACAATGCAAGACGACTACAGACAAAACGTGAACTGGACCAGGGAGCGAAATGCATCCAGAAGACTACTGCTATCACATGGTGAGTGCAGACCCGCCGCCAGAGCTTGTGGTATGGCTGCGGAAGTAGAGGACAAAAAAAAAAATCCTGTTTTTGTGCATTTGTCATTTAACTCTTTGCATGGAGTGTGAGTTCTAGAATTTAGTTGGTTTACTATGGAATTGACCCACTGTCAAAACCGGGCTTTGCTACATCTGTATATTATTTTTTAGTTAGTTTAGTTATTATTATTTTTTTTTTCTAAATTCCACCCACAATTCAAGTCATTCCTAAAAATACTGGGAGAAAAAAAATTCAGTTTAATGAAATCTGATGTCGCAGACACTTTATCACTGCCTTCTCTGCTGCCTTATCTAAGAAATTTAGGCTGCGGTCAATATGAAAAGGGCTTTGTGTGAGAATTCTTGGCAGTGTGAGAGGTCAGGGCCTGTGCGATCCATCTGCTTGCCAGAAAGATCCCAGAAGCAGCAATTCTTTATAGAAACTAAAAAAAAAAAATTAACCTTATAAAAGGAGAATGTACGCTTTCTAATATACGCCCGTGGAAACAATGGGAATGCAATCTATTCTTGAATCGCCGCTTTGGGCCTTGGATTTTAGACGTAGAGTTTTTGTCCTGTGTCTTTTGCACTTATCATTTCCTTTGTTCTAACCTGAGATACATATTTCATGGCTGGTTTGCGGTCTTCTTTGCTTTTTGCCCGGCTGTCATTATCAAGAGGAAGCATATTGCTCGTGTTTGCTGTTGCAGGAGTGGGAAAGGAGTCTGGAGATTTTTTTTTATTGAAAGTGCTGAATGAAACTGGAGAGGGGTGTCTGAAAATGTCAACTACTTGCATTAAAAAATCTTACCTTCACATTAATTCAATAGGATGTATTTTCAGGGTGGCAGTAGACGTAAAAATTGCTATAGATATCAAAAATATTTAATGTCACCCCCATTTCTTATTTTATTTATGCCAGATTTTTTTGGGCTATATCATACCAGGAAATATTTTACGTGCCAATCCACCTGTGTACCTTTTCAATGAAAATTTTTGCATAGTTACCATGAACTCATTTATATTTAGTACTAACGGGGGAGATAAATTGACTATTTTGATTAATTGTGCATCTTAATATTCTTTTGACATTCAAAAAAAAAAAAGCTATAAAACTGACATTTTTGTCAATTTCGCCAACCTCTGGGATATCTGTATATAACGTATATAACGTATATGTATGTATTACATAAACTGTTTTATTTCTTTTTCTTTTTTTATCTAAAACTTTTTTTATACCTTTTACACCTTACTGTTTCTGACTTGATTTTTTTCAAGTAGTTTATCTTGTGATAAGAATTTATTTGTTGTATTTGTCTGGCGTGGAAGAGTGAGCAACCATCCTATATGTTGCTTGCTACGTAAAAGGTTTATCAATTTTTGTTTTTATACTTTTTGTAAAAATTGAACTTGTTGAAGCCATTTTAAACCAGAGGACCAAGGAAAATCCTTTGCTAGCTCCATTTTTACTGTGCACATAAAGCGCTCCTTAGTGTGACATAAGAGGCTTTACAGATGATTAAAGCAGGCTTGCGGTTAGCTCAACATTTTCACTTTGGGCAAGAACTGGGGGCTATGGGTTGCAGCGTCAAGTGCAAGATCTCTAAGCTGCTGCATTACAAATCTCATTTTTTTGGAAGGGGCAACAGCGCTCATTATTCAAGTAAACTATTTATTTTATATTGTTTTATTTAGCGTTTTCATATTCCGTAACGCTTTGCTTGCTCTCTCAGAATCTAAGTTCCCTATTAGTATGTCCTTAGAGTGTCGAAGGAAACCAGAATACCTGGTTGCAATTTGTAAATTTCTTAATATTTTTCTATAGATAATGCATCAATAACTGCCTTAAAATTTTTATAAATCTTCACATATTACATTGAAATCAAACAAAAAAATCTAAAAAAAGTCCTATGTTTTTTCTCTCTTCCTCTTCCTTTTTTGTATTTTTTAGAGCATTTTTGTCAAGGACGGTAGGGCGGTGGGCACTTGGGCTAATTTAATTCCAAATTTTTTTTTTAAAGCTCTAACAGATTTACTGTATGTAGAAGAATATCCTGGTTTCAGTCAGGTTTTTTTTAAATTTTTAAGTAGTAAAATTGCAAATATTGGGGCATGTTTCCAAAGCAAATTAATAGAATTTTAGGTAATGACTCAGTAAGGGCTCAGGCACATGAATGTGTTTGTGGAACCAGTAATTTCAATGGGTCTGCAAAAAAAAAAAAAAAAACAGAAATGACTCCTTGTGCATTGTGTTTCCATATATCTGCATGGCCGTTCCGCAAAAAAGATAGAATATGTCTTATTCTTGTCCATTTTACGGACAAGGATAGGCATTGTTACAATAGATCCGCAAACAAAAAAAAGATGCAATACGAATGTCACGCGGATGTCATCCGTATTTTTGGTGGATCCGTGTTTTGCAGACTGCGTACAGTTGTGTGCATGAGCCTTAAATCTGAAGTTCACAGCTTTGCTTACCAATTACTGCTAACATATTCTATATATTTCGAAGTTGATCTTCCAAAGCTTGAATAGATCTGTTGGATCCATTGCTTGAATGCCAACAGATCCAACTGCAGATTAGCCTCATTTAATGGGTGTGCGGACACCCTTCGCAATTTCTGCGTCAGAACCGTACCCGGAAGAGACATGACCCTTCTTAACATGGATCTGAAATACGCACTGAAGAAAATTTGCAGCCACATGAAGCCCAACATGGATTCCCATTGGAAACACAAATTACATGGTGTACGTGCCAAAAATGCCAAAGGTGCTCAGAACTGGGGAGGCTATGATGCAGTCATCTCCAGACACAAATGGCTGCTCCCATGGAACAATAGACTGTGAACACAACTGAATATTAGGGATAATGTAGATGCGATAACCCATAGCAACCAAAATATTTCATCTTCCATGCATTTCCTCGTGCGATTGGTTGCTATGGACCAGTATAATGATGCTATATGCCATATTAAATAATGCACTGTTTTAAAGAAATGATTGTAATTTCTCATATCTGCTCGGGGTTAGCAGAAGAGATTTAGGGTAGCGAGTTGGGGAAATCTGTTGCAAAAAACCCCCATAAAAAACGTAAAAATGGTTCCTTGTACATGGCTATTCTTTCTCTTGGTTGTGCGTTTTGCAGAACTGACTTGCCTGCAGATGTTCGAAGCTTCCTTTACATACCTCAGTGCTTTCTAGGAAACCAGAAATGTCTGTGATACAGGCTGACTCATTCCAGCAGTTTGTCAAGCTGTCAGGCACGCACGGCATGGGTTTTCTTATTACACGTTACAATAGGGAGAAGGCTGAGGATAGTGAGATCTGGTTAAACCGCATGTGAGGATCAGAATGGGGGGTTCTGGTTTGATTGGTCACAGAAAAAATGTTTTGTTCAGTATTATATGCCGTAAGGAACAAAAAATGACTGTATGCAAGTGAATATCAAAATGGCCACCTTTCTGCAAAAGACTAGGAATACAGACAGCATCATGGTATTGTGTCGTAGTGTTGTCGTTACGTGTCCCTACTATTCCTCCGGGGGAATCCATTGTTAAAGACAATGAGAGGATTTTTTTCTTAAAGGGCCATTACACTGTGAACTGTATAACTGTATTATATACAGAACTAAAATGACTTACGTAAAATGTTGGGTCGTCGCATCAGCCCAGTCTTATGGTCTAAGGACCCAAAACCCTAGCTCCATTTGTCATATTAGCTCGCTAAACTCCTCCGTCTCCATACATTTCCATCCATGGCTGGTTTACAGTCTTGTCAGTGCTCTTTGCCTGTAGCCATGACTTTATGATCATGAATGAAGATAGAATATTGCTGAATTGCCACTTGTTCCGGGTTTCACCTACGGTTGGAAAGCATCAAGGTTTAGGATTTGATGTTGGAAACTGTAAAGGGGTTGTATGGGATTAAAAAACACAAAACCATGGCTGCTTTCTATCAGAAGCAAGGCAATTCTTTACTATTACTATTGATTTCAAACTGCGATCTATACACACTATGATTCCTGGTATACTTTTACTGTATCTTGTGGTCATCACGGTGCCTTGTAGCTCTGGGGTCCTAGGTTCCAATCTGACCAAGGAAAACATCTGCATGGAGTTTTTATGTTCTCCCCATTGTGTGGGTTTTCTCCGAGTACTCCAGTTTCCTCCTTCCAAAGACAGGGTACACGGTGAACACCATTACAGAAAAAAAAAAAAAATAAAATTTGCAGATTTGCATTTTTTTTTAAAAGATCTTACTATATTTGTCCCTTCTAGCACCACATACCTTGTTAAAAGAAACTTCCTATATTAATGACTGGTCACATTTCAGCTGGGCATATCTGGACCATCTAGATGTCCTTTGGAGATTTCACTGTCCCCTGCCCTTGCAAAGTCCAACAGAAAACCCGGCATGTGCACAGTGTGTGCTCCCTTGTTCCGGCAGAATAATCAGTTCTGTTCTGCGTATGCACTGGTCTCAAGCTTATTCTGGTACTGTGTTGAGCGAACTTCTGTTTTCAAGTTCGGCATAGAAGGTTTGAGTTCGGGATATCTAAGAATTTCAAAAACAAACACAAAACCTCATAAGCATCAATTATGTGGGCCTGTCCCTTCACGAAAATTCAGAACCTATATAAATTGCTGACAAAGGACCACAAAGACACAATGCCCAAAGGAGTATAATAAACATATTAGCAATTTATTGAATAATTAATCAAAAATACATGATTATAATCATAAAACATGGGACAAAACATCAGAGACATTTTAGTGTAGCTGTACCGAATCACTGACCACTGATTCCAATGCACCCGAAAATTATGTCAAATATGGAGGGGGGAAGGGAGCTATATTCTCTTATATCCAAAGGAGTTGAATGTAATCATACTCCTAAATAGTAGCAACATATAAATCATCTCATGTTCAAAAGAGAGGGGGGATGTCCATAAACCCTCAAACTATCTAATAATGTGGCTACAAAAATATCATATTGGCAAAAGAACTCACACCCAAAAGCACAAACCCACCTGTAGACGTGATCGGGGGTAGAGACACCACAGTGTCTGCTTCGTCAGGAGGCTGCAGGTGGGTCTTTGCTTTTGGGTGGGAGCTCTTTTCCTAATATGATATTTTGGTAGCCATATTGATACATAGTTTGAGGGTTTATGGACATCCCCCCTCCTTCTTTGAACATGAGATGATTTATATGTTGCTACTATTTAGGAGTATGATTACATTAAACTCCTTTGGATATAAGAGAATATAGCTCCCTTCCCCCCTCCATATTTGACATGTTTGACATCTTTTTCGGGTATTGTATTGGAACCAGTGGTCAGTGATTCGGTACAGCTACACTAAGGTGTCTCTGATATTTTGTCCCATGTTTTATGATTTTAATCATGTATTTTTGATTATTTATTCAATAAATTAATAATATGTTTATTATACTCCTTTGGACATTGTATCTTTGAGCTCCTTTGTGAGCAATTTGTATCTAAGAATTTCATTATGGATTCTGCTACCATGGACCATAACTTATGGTCCGTGGTAGCGCAATCCATAACGTAATTCTTAGATATCCCGAACCTTGTACGCCGAACTTGAAAACAGAAGTTCGCTCATCCCTAGTCACTGACTAATTTATTTGTTAGCCCACTGCTGCAGGAAGAAAATTAAATGAAATAAATTCATGCCCAAAACAGAAATGCTCACTTTGCCCACAAAAGTTTCACACTCACTGCACTGGTTTTCTCTTCTACTGTGCAAGCACCACCTTTGGTGCAGCAGTTGCTTGATGTCGGAAAATTCATCCACATCAATGAATGACCAGGAGACTGGCTTAGCAAAGTTTTAATAGGGCACCTAGAGGGTCTGGATACGCCCCCAGCTGTTATTCAGCGTGGAATTTTTTAAAATTTATTTTTACAAGGTGCTAGAAGGACCATAAATTTTATGATCTTTTGTCTAATAAGATGGTGGCAATGGATTTTAGAGGTAAATTCTAGTGACTGATTCCATTGAAATACAGGATGGTCATAGTATCATATTATAAGCTAGCCCAAGATAACTTTTTTCTTGGTTTATTTAAGATATTTAAATATGACTTATAATGACCCATGAACACTTAGCTGGTATATGACTATTTTATGCATTCCGCATTGAATCAGTTGGTCCTATAAAAACATATTTATTCACCCTAATACTAAGATTATGTAATTCTACTCACTCCTCTCAGTCATAAATGGCCCACAAGACCACAGAAGTAATGTAGTTTTTATAAGGAGACAAAAGTACTGCACATCTGTAATCTTCAACCCGGCCACAATCAAGATCCTGTCTGAAATGTTTTCTTGTGTCACATCCAATAGGTTAGTGCCTACGATTAAAGCCAACAAATGATATCATACTGGGGAAAAAGGAGGGTATAATAGATAATGGCCAACATCTGCTTAACATCACATTTAATCCTAACTATATAAGACATAGTGTAAAATAAGAGAGAACAAGCACACTGGTCATAAGGGCCAACACAAACACCACGTCTGACCGAGCTAAGGTGGAAGCAAGAACACGCAATTTGGATCCACTCAGTCTGTCAGAATCAAGATGACCTTTCTCAGCATTTTCATCTCAAATTTAAATCACTGTATGTAAAAATGCTTCAAAGGATAGATTTTTTAAATTAAAGTGAAGCTTTACATTTTTAGCTTATAAATAGCACATTCTGAAAGTCTTCAGACGCTTCCATTTTTTCACATTTTGTTATGTTGCCGCCTTGTGCTAAAATAAATAAAAGTTCAAATTTTCCCCCATCATTTTACCCTCAATACCTCATGATGGCTAATTGAAAACAAAATGTTCTCAAACTTTGCTAATTTATTGAAAAGGAAAAACTAAAATGTTGCATTGACATAAGTATTCAGACCCTTTACTCAGAACTTAGGCCTCTTTCACACTAGTGGCAGTCCGGATCTGGCAGGTGAAGGGTGCCGTCGGATCTGGACTGCCGCAGGGACATGTGTGGGGCCGGAACCGCGTTCCGGCCCCACACATGTCACACAGTACCATATACAGACATACACACACATACACATACACACAAGCACATACATACTTACATACTCCAGGCAGGCAGGCAGGCCTCTGCTGGGCGCTGTAGGGAATCGTCATAGCTGCGCTCCTCCTGGGCATGAAGACGTGCGGCCTGCCTGGAGTATGTAAGTATGTATGTGTTTGTGTGTATGTGTATGTGTGTGTGTATGTATGTCTGTCTGTTCAGTTTAGTTTTGTCCCCATTGACAATGAATGGGGACAAAACTGAAGCTTTTTTTTCCAGTATTAAGCCCCTATGACGGAACTCGATACCGGAATTTAAAAACGCTAGTGTGAAAGTAGCCTAAGTTGAATCCCCTTTGGTAGTGATTACAGCCTCCAGTCTTCTTGGGTATGATGCCACAAGTTTTACACACCTGGATTTGGGGGTTTTCTGCCATTCTTCTCTGCAGATCCTCTCAAGCTCTGTCAGGTTGAATGGGGACAGTCAGTGGACATCCATTTTCAGGTCTCTCCAGAGATGTTCGATTAGGTTCAAGTTAGGGCTCTGCCTGGGCCACTCAAGGACATTCACAGAGTTGTCCCTAAGCCACTCCTGTGTTGTCTTGGTTGTATGCTCAGGGTCATTGTCTTGTTGGAAGATGAACCTTCAGCCCAGTCTGAGGTCTAGAGCACTGTGGATCAGGTTTTAATGAAGAATATTCAGCATTTCCTCAATCCAGACCAGTATCTCTTGTCCCAGCCACTGTAAAACACTCCCACAGCAGGATGCTGCTACTACCATGCTTCACTGTAGAGATGGTATTGAACAGTGCCTCTTTTCCTCCAAACGTGGCGCTTAGAATTGATGCCAAACATTTAAACCTTGCTTTCACCAGACCAGAGAATCTTGTTTCACAATCTGAGAGTCTTTTTTTCTGTGTATTTTACTGAGGAGACGCTTCTTTCTGGCTACTCTGACATAACGCCTAGATTGGTGGAATGTTGCTGTAATGGTTGACCTTCTTGAAGTTTCTCCCATGTACACGCGGGATCTTTGGAGCTCTGCCAGAGTGACCATTGGGTGACCATTAGTTTGTGAACTAATTGGATTGGGCACAAATTTTGTTAACAAGAGAGAGAATGAGAGATCATTTTGAGTGATTTACTCACCTCTAGTCTTAAAGGGGTTGTACAAGTGTTTAGTACTGATGAGTTATCCTCAGGATAGGTCATCAGTATGTGATCAGTGGGAGTCCAAGGCCAGAAGTTCGACCCCCCAAACGATCAGATACTGATGACCTTTCCTGAGGATAGGCCATGAATATTTTATTCCCAGAAACCCCTTTAAGATGTCTTAATGTGTCTTAAATGGGTCTACGTTCTACACAATGGTCTACCCTTCGTAAGTTGGCATTAGAAGAGTTGACATTCTAAGATGAATTTATTTAAGATGCAGGTAACTATTACAGCTAATTAATTATACTAGTTAGATGAGAGGTTTAGCCACTTTAACCACTTTAGGATCCACTAAAGATGCATTCACATGAAATCCAAACTTTTACAGCACTATTTCTCAGTCTCAAGTGCTGGTCTCCCGACAGTTACCAATAGGCTTTTCCCCCGTATCTGTTTCTACTATAATGCTGCTCATACCTCAAGTTAAAGATGAGACATTTGAGATAGATCAGTTGTTAGGGATTTGGTGCCTAACAATCATAGACTTTTCATTGAGGTTGTCAGACTTCATCCATGGGCATCATGTTAATATGCTTTTGTCTCATCAATTATAATAGCCTCATAATTTAACTGCACAATGCTTAGTCATGGAAGAGCTACACTTTATATGGAAGCCTGCTCTTCCTTCATGTAGGAGCAGAACCTTGGTGGGTGGAAAAAGTTTTAGGAAAAAAGGAAGTTGCATTTCTGTGATTTTTATTTTTCAATTTTTACAAATACATTTTTGAGCGTTGGAAATGAGGTTGAGAAACTGGGGTTAGAAATGAAAAATAGAGTCCAAACCAAAGTGTGCACACACGCAACGGCACATCCAAGTGTTATTGTGATTTCTGACAGTGGAACAGCAATTGATCTGCTCAATTGTCATATTTAAACCTGAGGTTCCAGTCTCTTAGGAGCTTCACGAGGTATGGGAGCCATGGACTCACCCATAAAACAGTAATAGCTTGCATACACCTCAGGAAGGAATACTTTGATATAAAATCAAGATTAATCCAAGAAAATGGAAATAATATATATAATTAAAGGGGTTGTTTAGGGTTTTTTTTTTTAAATCATGGCTGATTTCTTCCAAAAAAAGTGCCTCATCTGTAGCTCAACTGCAGTACCACAAGCAACCATGGACAGTTGTGGTGCTGTTTTTAGATGATAGAAGCAATGTTTTTCTAATCCTGGAGAAGCACTATTAGGCCATATATACATAGTTAATGTTTAGTCAGTGATTTCCATCAGTGATTGTGAACCAAAACCAGGTGTGGATCAAAAACACAGAACAGTTGGAGATCTTTCCCTTATACCTGATCTGTGTGTTGGCTTCAAGTTTGGTTTTAGCTCCCAATCACTGATGAAAATCACTGACCAAGACACTGACATGTGAATAGGGCCTAACTGTATGTACGACGAGGGGACAGATAAATTTCTGTCTTTCCTGTGCTCCCACGCCCTTGAGCAATACACACATTGGACTCCACTTCTTCCTCAACCCTTGACTTGACAAGCTAGAGCATAATACCTCAAATTGCAATCAGTAATTCAAACCCAATGGGCCCCGATTTGCCTGGTGTGATGGCGGCCCTTAACCCATCTCAGCCTGCAAGAATGAAGTCAATGTAACAAATGCACCTTCTCCTTGGGTGTCAGAGGACCAAACCCTTTCAATTGTCTCGAATGCATATTCCTCTAAGCTGTTGGTGTTCTTAACAATCCCTGTGTCTTCTAAATGTGTATTTGATCCTTGTTAATACTCTCCTGGAGTTTTTATACATTTTGTTAATCTGTGCGCTTATTATGTTTACTTTATGCATCACATTCCGTCTGATTTATATAGCAGCCCCTGACAAGCCAGACATTATTAGAAAGCATTTCCAGGAAGTGCACAGAGATGCCAAGGCTTGTGTCTACAGAATGTAATTACAGCAGTCAGCCCTCGCAGCTCGTTTCTCTTCCCTTTGTTGCAGCACTTATACAGATGTTAGGACCTGTCCTGCAACACAGATCGCTCATGTACTAAAAGAGGAAGCATTTTATGGATCAGACTGGGATTTGATGACAATAAAGGACTAAGTTTAAGTTTTAATGAAAAATGATAAAACCCCTGCTATTTACAGACCACTATCCCTTTAAAGAGGTTGTCCTTATTCCCTAGAGGTTGTGCTTATTCTCTAGGGCAGTGGTCCCCAACCTTTTTTGCATCAAGGCCTGGTTTCTCGCTAGACAATTTCCCCAGGGCCTGGGGAGGTGGTGTCGGGGTGTTGCAGCGGGTTCTGTCAGCGCTGACTAATGCACGCAAGGTGCATATTAAAATATATAAATATAACATAAAATGCCCCTATACAGAGCCCCCCATATAAAGTACCCCTTCTTTGTGGCCTCAGTAGATGCCCCCATATTGCCCCCAATATTGTGCCAGTAAGAAGTGCCCCCATAGTACCCCCCCAATAATGTACCAGTAGGAAGTGCCCCCACAGATGCCCCCACAGTGTACCCCACAAATGTGCCAGTAAAAAGTCCCCCCATAGATTGCCCCCAATAAGGTACCAGTAAGAAGTTTCCTATAGATGCGCCTAATAATGTGCCGGTAAAAAGTGCCCCCATAGATGCCCCCAATAATGTGCCAGTAAGAAGTTCCCCCATAGATGCCCCCAATAATGTGCCAGTAAAAAGTGCCCCCATAGATGCCCCCACAGTGCCCTCAATAATGTACCAATAAGTGCCCCCACAGTGCCTCCAATATTGTGCCAGTAAGAAGTGCCCCCATAGATGCCCCCCAATAATATACCAATAACAAGTGCCACCATAGATGCCCCCAATAATATGGCAATAGGAAATGCCCCAATAGATGACCCCCAATAATACGCCAATAAGAAGTGCCCCCATAGTGCCCCCCAATAATATGCCAATAAGAAGTGCCCCCATAGATGCCCTCCAAAAATATGCCAATAAGAAGTGCCCCCATAAATGCCTCCCAATAATATAAGAAGTGCCCCCATAGATGCCCCCCAGTGTTCCTCTCCTCTCCTCCTCTCCTTGGCCTTGTACAAAAAAAAATAAACACATATTCTTACCTCCATCAGGTTGGCAGCGATGCAGGCCTCTTCCAGCCTGTGTCCTGTGCTGTACGGCTCAGGAGCCGTGGTGACGTCATCGTGCCGCCTGAGCCAGCCTCTGATAGGCTACAGGCACTAGGCATCTATATCGCTGTTTTTAGGACGGCGATACAGATGACTATGGAGATGAGCGCTTCCACAGTGGAAGCACTCATCTCCTTGTCCCCTGACACTGCCGCCGCGGCCCGGCAGACATCGATTCAGGGCCCGCTCCTGGGCCGCGGACAAGTGGTTGGGGACTGCTGCCCTAGGGCTTAAAGGGGTTGTGCACCTTTGAAGGGGGTTGGTAACCCCCCCTCCCCTTGGGCAGACCTGTGAAGGAAACATACTTACTTGCTTCCTGGTGATGGCTCCTTTCTCCTTCTCTCCCTTGCTTCAGCTGCTCGGCTGTGCTCACAGTATGTAAACTTTCATTTGGACAAGGTTGCAGCCAATTGTTGGCCGCAGCAGTGATCTGCCCACTTGCGGGCACATGACACAAGGGGAACAGGCCATCAATTGGCTGCAGCAGCGTCAAAGCGGAAATTTGCATCCTGTGAGTGCAGTGGAGCAGTGGAAGCCAGGGAGAAAAGGAGCAGGGTGCTACCGCCGGGAAGCAGGTGCTTTCCTGCGCAAGACTGCCCAAGATGGGGCAAGTTGCTAAACCCTACCCCCTCCCAAAAAAGATGCACAACCCTTTTAAGGCTAGTTTGCGCACAGTGGTTTTCTTTGGGACCATTCTCTGCATATTTGCCGGGTTGTGGCTGGATCTCCATTAGTCCCCATTATAGTTAATGGGTCCGGGTGGCCACGTTTAAAATAGAACTACCAGAAAAAAAATGTATTCTCTGACCTGCTAGAAAGTTAGATGATGTAATCTGTGGTGAATGTAATCTTCTCATCAGTGACTGTATTTGTGAGCTATCCCCTCCCCTCTGATCCTCAGCTGTGCCATGTGACCAACTCTCTGACACAGGACAGGAAGTCAGTTTCTTCTCTGTTCTTTCCTATAAGACTGACCTTGATGCTCCCATAGGAATACATAGAGAAACTGACTTCCTGTCATCATATAAGATGCTGTGTTATTTGGAGAGTCTGATTGCTGGTCACATGACACAGCTGAGAAGCAGAAGGGAGGTAATAACTCACAAATACAGACACTGGTAAGAAAATTACATTCACTACAGCTTACACCATGTACCTTTCTAGCAGGTCAGAGAATACATTTTTTTGCAGGAG
Source organism: Rhinella marina (assembly GCA_900303285.1). NCBI lineage: Eukaryota > Metazoa > Chordata > Amphibia > Anura > Bufonidae > Rhinella > Rhinella marina. Next base: position 353,801 of record ONZH01012990.1, on the reverse strand, counting down.
TACTTCTTCCGGCAATGTCAGAATGCGGAGCGATCCGGCAGGCTGTTCCCTGCCGGAACAGCCTGCTGGATCCTATGCGCTAGTGTGAAACTAGCATAAGTGTTTTATTGCTGAGAATGGAGGGCCACCAGTGCTACATCCACTGATACATTCACTTTAATGGGACTTCTGAGAGCTCCATTCTCCCATAGAAGTGAATGGAGCGGCAGACATGCAATATAATATATTGAGAAACTTTAAAAAAGTTATATGTGTGGTGGAGCTGGAAAAAGAAAAACAAGTCTACCATTGTTTTTTAGGTTTTATTTTTATGGTGCTCACAGTGTGATAAAAACTACTGCAGGTCAGTAGGATTATGGCAATGCCAAATTTATGTAGCTTTAAAAAAAATATTTCACTACTTTTAATAACTTAAAAAAGTTCCTTTATGTCATTTTTTTAATACCTTTTATACTTTTATACTTTTCCATTGATGGAGCTGTGTGAGGCCTTGTATTTTTGTGGGGTGAGACGTAGTTTTTATTTGTACATATGCTTTTTATTAGGGTACATAAAACTCTAATCATCTTTTTATCTTTTTGGGGAGGCAAGGAAACAAAAATAATATGATATTGTAATATTTCAGGGTTTGTTTCAATTGTTAATATTTTTTTAAATAACTTAATTAAACCATTTTTTACTTTTTCCCTATAGAAACTAGTGATTGCTTGTACAATATGCTGCAATATTTCTGTATTACATGAGATTTTATGACATGTAGTGCAATTGATTTTATGACATTCTTTGGCAGGGCGTAATAAGAGCAGGTATGAACCCAGTCATGGGACCCTCAATTGGCCCTGGCTGCCATGATAATCCTTCTGTACCTTGCCATTGCAGAGTATTTATCAGGGCTGAGAGGAAGTCCCTCCCTCTGTCTGACTAGATGCCACAGTTACTATTGACGGCAGCACATGAGGGTTTAACATATTAAGGACCAGGCCAATTTTTTTTTTTGCATTTTTGTTTTTCCTTTCTATCTTCCAAATCTACAACCTTTTAACAGTTTTATTTTTAGTACAAGTTGACACCATTTAATATCTTGTATTGGAAAATGGGAGAAAATTCTTTGTGGGGTGAAGTTAAAGAAAAAACACAATTTCATCATTTTTTTTTGGGGGGGTGTTATTACAGTGTTCACTTATGCGCTAAAAGTAACATGACAACCTTATTCTGCGGGTGAGTACGATTATAGTGATACCAAATTTGTATAGTCTTTGAAGCTTTACTACTTTTTAAAAAGTAAAACCCCTTGAAAATATAAAAAAGTTGATTTTCATTGCCATATTCTAACAACCATAAGTTTATTATATTTCCAACTACTGTTTGAAGGCTTGTATTTTTGTGGTGAATTGTAGTTAATAAAAAGTACAATTCATACCATTTTGGGGTACATATGACTTATGATCACTTTTTTATAACATTTTTGGGACAGGAGAAGGTGACCAAAAGGCAGATTACATTGTATTTTATCTTTACGGCATACACTTCTCTGGGAAATATTTTAATAGTTGGGACATTTTCAGATGTGGCAATGCCTGTTATGTTTCTTTTTTTAATTGTTTAATTATTTTATATATAAAATTGGAAAAGTGACCGATTTGAATTTTTAATAATTTTTTTGTGTTTTCTTTTTTTACTGTCATTTTTAGTCACCTTTACATGCGGCAGATTTTTTTGCAGAACATTTCTGCTACTGAAAATTGGTTCCATTTATAAATCCAGTAGAAATTATCTACATCTAAATCTGCCACATATGAAGGCACACTTAGGGGATCTTCTGATCGGTTGTCCCATAGACTGCAATAGAATATTGTTGCAGTCTGTGGGATTCTGACAGGCTACCTGCCTCAGACACTAATTAGCCACTAGTTTGCTATGAGAGGCCGTTGGGTACACTTCCGCCTTCCTTGAATGCCATGTTTCAGTCTTTGTAAAGAGGAGAAACCCTTCACGTGTTCTAACCACATGTGGGCAAGGGGGGGGGGAGTTAGGATTAGGCCTCAACTCTGCGCACGCTCTTTGCCCATAACCCATGTCACTACTTAGTTGCTGATAAAGATACACAGTATATTATAGTAAACTGCTATGATATTTCAACTGGTGTAATACAGAACATCCTGAACTGCCAAGGAGAAGAGTGATTGTTGTATTCTAACTACTGTGTTACTGGCTCATTTTAGTGTAATTATGGACACATAGGCTACAGGCCAAATACCAGGCAATATTGATCCTATCATTATGGTCGTTATCGGGCGTGGTAAGGCTTGTGGTTTGGAAGATAACTGCTATTGGCCGGGTTGCCACTACCACTATTGCTTAACTTACTTTCAAGCCAAAGGTCGGTTAAGGCTTCGTCTCTCAAGCTGGCTGGTTAACCAATTTCATTTAATAGAGAATGTTGTAAATAGCAAATTTCTAAATCACTTAAGAAATATGCCTACATCCACCTGAAAAAAAGCTGTAAAGTCATGGCCACTAAGGATCTCACTTCCACCTAATTTGCAGTCCACCCCTTGTTGTCAGGCAAGATCCGTCCCTAGTAAAAGAAGACAGCAGAAAGGAAGTGGGGATGTGTCAGAGCTCGCTGAGATCCTGATAAAAGAACTGTTTCTACACTGCTTCTGAACATCACAGGAGCCTCCTGCCTTTCTGTAAGTGTGATTTATCCCTCCTTATCGGTTCTGTGAGTTCAGGAGCTGAAAACAAACATAGTGGGAAGTAAAGGAAAGGATTCCACAGCAGTACAGTGCTGGCAGATTCCACAGAATCGAGACACCCACTGCTTGTGGGAGAAATGCATCTAGCTGTGCAGCTGAAGATGGGACTAATTAGGCTGACAAAGACATTAGAGAGTTATGATTGTACAAGAAGCACAACCATTATGCAATAACTTTAAAAAAAATCAGGTACGCTTTAAGTTGCCTACATTGAGTTCTAACGATTCCCTTTGGTAAGGTTATAGCAGCCCCACCTAGCAACGGTCATTCAGGCCTCCTGCACTGCCTTCCAGACACACACAGCAAACGTAGTAGTATTTAACCCACCATTAACTCTTTTATCAGTGGAGCACTGGGTAGCAGTGGGACCTTGCACTCACAAGATCTGTTAAATAGAACTAGACGTGTAGTACTTTCAACATATGGTCTCAACCATATGGTCTTCAACAGCTGTTGATAGAACACATACCTCCTATACATCTCTTTGTACATTTTGTCAAAGAAACGCTAAACTACTTCTTCCCTAGTATCTTGATGCCAATCCACTCTTTTCCTTGATGTTCCAAGTGCCAAACCACACCTTACTAGCTATTCCATGTGCCAGACTACTCCTTCCTAGCTATTCCATGTGCCAGACTACTCCTTCCTAGCTATTCCATGTGCCAGACCCCTTCTTTCCAGCTATTCCATGTGTCAGATCACTCCTCCATTAGCTGTTCTATGTGTCAGAGAACTACTTCCCTAGCTGTTGCCAGAACACACTTTCCCAGCTGTTCCATATGTCAGACCATTCCTTCTCTAGCTGTTCCATGTGTCAGACCACACATTCCCAGCTATTCCATGTGCCAGACCACACCTTCTTAGCGTTTCCATGTGTCAGACCACTCCTTTTCTAGCTGTTCCATGTGCACAGGTATTCTATGTGTCAGACTACTCTTTCTAAGCTGTTGCATGGCCATAACACACTTTCCTAGCTATTCCATGTGCCAAACCACACCTACCCAGATATTCCATGTGATGGACCACATCTTTCCTAGCTGTTTCATGTGACATAGTAACATAGTAACATAGTTTATATGGCCGAAAAAAGACATCTGTCCATCCAGTTCGGCCTGTTTTCCTACAAGTTGATCCAGAGGAAGGCAAAAAACCCCTGTGAGGTAGAAGCCAATTTTCCTCACTTTAGGGAAAAAATTCCTTCCTGACTCCAATCAGGCATCAGAATTACTCCCTTGATCAATGACCCCTCTCTAGTAACTATAACCTGTAATATTATTACCCTCCAGAAATACATCCAGGCCTCTCTCGAACTCTTTTAGTGAACTTACCATCACCACCTCCTCAGGCAGAGAGTTCCACAGTCTTACTGCTCTTACCGTAAAGAATCCTCTTCTGTGTTTGTGTACAAACCTTCTTTCCTCCAGACGCAGAGGATGTCCCCTCTCATCACAGTCACAGTCCTGGGGATAAATAGATGATGGGAGAGATCTCTGTACTGACCCCTGATATATTTATACATAGTTATTAGATGTGTCAGACCACTCCTTGTCTAGCTGTTCCATGTGTCAGATCACTACTTCCCTAGCTGTTCCATGGGCCAGACCACTCCTACCCTGTCAGTTCCATGTGCCAGACCACTCCTTCTCAGCTGTTCCATTTGCCAGAACATACTTTCCCTGGTATTCCATGTGCCAGACCACAACTTCCCAGCTATTCCATGTGGCAGGCTATTCCTTCCCAGCTGTTGCATGTGTCAAACCACTTCTTCTCTAATTGTTCGAAATGCCAAACCACTTTTTCCATAGTTCTGCTGTGTGCCATACCACTGCCTTTCTTATATTTAAATGTTTTTTTTTCCACTTTTTTTTTGTTTCAGCAGATTCATACTGATACCCTTCTTAGACCTTAGAAGTCAGTGGATTAAATTGTAAAATGCATGTTGTACAATTCAAATGTGCGTATTTGTTGTGTTTTTAATTCTATATTAATATTTAAGCATCATAAATAACAGTAAATAAATAGTTAATCCTTCAACAAAAATGAAACAAATACTGATGAAAAACTGAGAGCAAATCTACAGAACAAAAAAGTGGAACAAACTGTAAAAAGCGGTTCCTGTCTGTATTTCATCTGTATTTTCAAACGTAAGTGTGAAGGAGCCCTCAGACTACTTGTTCCCCAGCTTTCCTGACTATGGCATCTAATGCCTATTAAACAAACAATGAAAGGCTTAAAGGGGATTGTATGGGGACAGAAAAATGAACACTCTTTCTGCTCAGCTTCATTCAGATAAATGGTGCAATACTGGACAAAACCCATGGTCAAGAGGGGCGCTGTTTCTTGAAATACATTTTTTTATTTTTTTTTATGTCATGAAACCCCCTTAAAGCTAATTTTCTTTATGGCCTATTAAAACCAGTTTCTTTTTGGATAGTGTACATCAAAGGAGCACTGAACATGTGTCTACAAGTTTTAGGGTCCCTACACACATGAATCTTGTCTGCCGTAAAGGTCATAGAAACTGTGTGCAGTTTTCTTTTATTTCTTTTTTTTATTTTTTATTTTCAGCAGCATTTTCTTACAGACAACTGTGTGAACCACATCTGTTTTTTATGGCATTTTTCTCCATAAGAGAAGAAGTCAAAACACCAGAATAAAAATGCCAAAAGCTTCAACACGCTGCATTTTGATAAAAACGGACGTCCAATAAGTCACCTAATTAACAAAAAGGCCAATAGCAAAAAAACTTTAAAAAAAATCACCAAAAACAAAAGGTGCAAAAGACGCCAGTAAGAACGCAGAAAAACACTATTAAGAACCTATGTGAGGACCCTCCCTGTGACTTTGAGCAGGTTCATGGCACTCGTGTTAAGAACGACATGAACTTAATGACCATTTAGTTGGTTTCACGTGGATAATTTACAAAACATTTCAATTTGCGACCATTAAATTGACCCCAAGGCTTTGTTTTTCTTAGCAGTGATGAGTGCACGCTTAGCTTATGAGGGTACTACATGAATGGATCAATTAACATATGTCTCCTCTCATTAAGACCTGCTTCTATAGCTCCTGGAAGTGGTGTCTATTCTTCCAGTGTTGTCTTGATAAAAGTAGTATTGAGATGACAGATGCGACTACTAAAGACTGACTCATTAGTGTTCTTCACATTCAGGCATTTTCTATAAATCCCTGAGATTCATTCTCTGAGGAGATACAAAACTGAAGTCCTTCCCAAACAAAAACTCCAGCATTTAGAAAACCTTCCTCTACCAGCATCTTCCTACCTTTGTGGCCACCTCATAAACTACTCTCCATGGTTCATTTGTGACTGCCAAGGTTGGACTGGGCCACCAGAGAACCAGGGGATCCTCCGGTGGGCTAAAGCTCTGACAGTACTGGATCCCTAGTAAAATAGAGCCCTTCAGGTCCCATATACACATGGGGTGGGACCTCAGAATCATTTCCTCTGGTGAGCCCAAGGAACTTCAATCCAACGCTGGTGACTGCTTTAGAGATTTTAACTAGTGTTGAACGAAGTATCCGACGTGGACTTCGATAATAATTTCAGGAAAAATTTGATTCGCTGCAAAGCTAAATTTCCTCGTGGTAACAAATCAATTTCCCTGAAATGGTGGTAAAAACCACCATTTATACTTACCTCATCTATTTGTGCGCGAAGAGGCTGCCGCGGGCACCTTGATTTGAAGATACTGTGTAAAATCGTGGACGTGGTGATGTATGACGTCACCACGCCAGCTGGAGTGATGACGTCATCACGTTACCGCATGAGACTTTGCACAGTGTCTTCAATCAAGATTACTGTGGCGGTCTCTACGTGATCAAATTGATTTTTTTATCAGATTAACCCCTGAAAGTCTTCAATGTATATCTCAGATCATCACTGTTCCTCGTCATTGCGCCCGCTACATACAATAAAATGTATCTGCTACAAATATTAAAATGTACTTGCTATAGAAATTACACCTGTACCTGCCACAGAGATAACGTGAGTGTCGCAGAGATTATAACTCTGTCCACCACAGGAATATAAAGCAGGAATCTATTTTTATTAGTAATTTCTGTTTTATTTCTGGGTAATCCTGATGTGCATTTACTGCACTCATTGGCTTCTACATTTACATTTCTTAAAGGGGTTATCCGGGAATTAAGAAAATGAAAATACTTAAATATTACTTTATTATAAATATATTTCCAAATACCTTTCATTAGTTATAATGGCTTGTTTTGTCTGGGGAGCAATCATTAGTAGAGATGAGCGAGTAGTGTTCGATCGAGCTGGTATTCGATCGAATACTGCGCTATTCGGCGTACTCGATTTCGTTCGAGTATAACGGCGATGGCGCACTTAGAATTCGTTTCCCCTCCCACCTTCCCTGGCGCTCTTTTTCCACCAATCACCATGCAGGGGGGGTATGACAGGCACGCTGAGCACGCTGGCAGCGCGAAAACGGCGTCTACATGGATTGGCTGGAAAAACCATGTGACCTCGAATATTAAAAACTCAGCTCTTCCTGCTCGTACGCATATGCTGCGTGAACTTAGTCAGGGACAGAGGCTGGAGAAGGTAGAGACAGGTTTTAGCTGTTGGACAGGCAGGAGCGTGATTAAAAGCCCTTATCAGGGCTACTATAGTGCAGTACAGTGATAGCTTTACTACAATATAGACTTTACAGAGAACGGCTGCTGTATTCAGGGATAGCTGCTGGAGTAGGGACAGAGAGAGGCATTAGTGGTGTATTAGGTGCTCTGCTACATACCAAACTATATTTGGCACTACTGCTGTGTACCTTGAACTATAAAATATATAGGCCTTATAATTGGCAACTGTACTGTGCGTTCTCTTGCAAACTAATTTAAATACCTGGTGTTAATACCCACCGTCTGAACAGTTAGTACACGGCTGTGTACCTTGAACTATAAAATATATAGGCCTTATAATTGGCAACTGTACTGTGCGTTCTCTTGCAAAATAATTTAAATACCTGGTGTTAATACCCACCGTCTGAACAGTTAGTACACGGCTGTGTACCTTGAACTATAAAATATATAGGCCTTATAATTGGCAACTGTACTGTGCGTTCTCTTGCAAAATAATTTAAATACCTGGTGTTAATACCCACCGTCTGAACAGTTAGTACACGGCTGTGTACCTTGAACTATAAAATATATAGGCCTTATAATTGGCAACTGTACTGTGCGTTCTCTTGCAAAATAATTTAAATACCTGTTGTTAATACCCACCGTCTGAACAGTTAGTACACGGCTGTGTACCTTGAACTATAAAATATATAGGCCTTATAATTGGCAACTGTACTGTGCGTTCTCTTGCAAACTAATTTAAATACCTGGTGTTAATACCCACCGTCTGAACAGTTAGTACACGGCTGTGTACCTTGAACTATAAAATATATAGGCCTTATAATTGGCAACTGTACTGTGCGTTCTCTTGCAAACTAATTTAAATACCTGTTGTTAATACCCACCATCTGAACAGTTAGTACACGGCTGTGTACCTTGAACTATAAAATATATAGGCCTTATAATTGCCAACTGTACTGTGCGTTCTCTTGCAAACTAATTTAAATACCTGGTGTTAATACCCACCGTCTGAGCAGTTAGTACACGGCTGTGTACCTTGAACTATAAAATATATAGGCCTTATAATTGCCAACTGTACTGTGCGTTCTCTTGCAAACTAATTTAAATACCTGTTGTTAATACCCACCGTCTGAACAGTTAGTACACGGCTGTGTACCTTGAACTATAAAATATATAGGCCTTATAATTGGCAACTGAACTGTGCGTTCTCTTGCAAACTAATTTAAATACCTGGTGTTAATACCCACCGTCTGAACAGTTAGTACACGGCTGTGTACCTTGAACTATAAAATACTCACCGGCCACTTTATTAGGTACACCATGCTAGTAACGGGTTGGACCCCCTTTTGCCTTCAGAACTGCCTCAATTCTTCGTGGCATAGATTCAACAAGGTGCTGGAAGCATTCCTCAGAGGTTTTGGTCCATATTGACATGATGGCATCACACAGTTGCTGCAGATTTGTCGGCTGCACATCCATGATGCGAATCTCCCGTTCCACCACATCCCAAAGATGCTCTATTGGATTGAGATCTGGTGACTGTGGAGGCCATTTGAGTACAGTGAACTCATTGTCATGTTCAAAAAACCAGTCTGAGATGATTCCAGCTTTATGACATGGCGCATTATCCTGCTGAAAGTAGCCATCAGATGTTGGGTACATTGTGGTCATAAAGGGATGGACATGGTCAGCAACAATACTCAGGTAGGCTGTGGCGTTGCAACGATGCTCAATTGGTACCAAGGGGCCCAAAGAGTGCCAAGAAAATATTCCCCACACCATGACACCACCACCACCAGCTTGAACTGTTGATACAAGGCAGGATGGATCCATGCTTTCATGTTGTTGACGCCAAATTCTGACCCTACCATCCGAATGTCGCAGCAGAAATCGAGACTCATCAGACCAGGCAACGTTTTTCCAATCTTCTACTGTCCAATTTCGATGAGCTTGTGCAAATTGTAGCCTCAGTTTCCTGTTCTTAGCTGAAAGGAGTGGCACCCGGTGTGGTCTTCTGCTGCTGTAGCCCATCTGCCTCAAAGTTCGACGTACTGTGCGTTCAGAGATGCTCTTCTGCCTACCTTGGTTGTAACGGGTGGCAATTTGAGTCACTGTTGCCTTTCTATCAGCTCGAACCAGTCTGCCCATTCTCCTCTGACCTCTGGCATCAACAAGGCATTTCCGCCCACAGAACTGCCGCTCACTGGATGTTTTTTCTTTTTCGGACCATTCTCTGTAAACCCTAGAGATGGTTGTGCGTGAAAATCCCAGTAGATCAGCAGTTTCTGAAATACTCAGACCAGCCCTTCTGGCACCAACAACCATGCCACGTTCAAAGGCACTCAAATCACCTTTCTTCCCCATACTGATGCTCGGTTTGAACTGCAGGAGATTGTCTTGACCATGTCTACATGCCTAAATGCACTGAGTTGCCGCCATGTGATTGGCTGATTAGAAATTAAGTGTTAACGAGCAGTTGGACAGGTGTACCTAATAAAGTGGCCGGTGAGTGTATAGGCCTTATAATTGGCAACTGTACTGTGCGTTCTCTTGCAAACTAATTTAAATACCAGATTATGAATCCACGCGTGCCTCCAACTCAGCTCCCTCAGTTTGCCAACCACGAGTGGCCATGGATGGCAGACATATGCGATGTACTGCGTATCTTTGAGGAGTCCACCAAGAAGGTCAGCAGCGAGGACGCTATAGTGAGCGTAACCATCCCGCTCCTATGCGTCCTTAAAGAATCGCTCATCGCAATAAGGGAGAACGCATTGCACGCAGAGGAGACGGGGGTAGGAGGAGACGCAACGGAGCTACACAGTCAGACCACACTTTTGTCTGCTTCTCGGTGGCAGTTGCAGGAGGAGGAGGAGGAGGAGGAGGACGACGTGGAGGTGGCTGTGGAAGAGGAGGAGGATGCTGGCGGCGAGGGTAGCAGTCAGGCTGTGTGCATCCCATTGGTTCAGCGCGGATGGGGCGGAGAGGAGGCGGAAGAGGAAGAGGAGGAAATGGCAAGTGATCCTTCTGGTGGGGGCAGTGACGTCATGCCTATTCAGAGTCTGGCACACATGGCTGACTTTATGCTGGGCTGCTTTTCCCGGGACACACGTGTTGTCCGGATAGTGGAGAACAAACTGTACTGGGTCTTCGCAATCCTGGACCCCCGGTATAAAGATAACATCTCCTCTTTTATTCCGGTAGAGGAGAGGACGAATCGATTGCTGGAATACCAGAGGGAACTCGTGCAGAACATGATGGAGATTTTCCCACCCACCATCGCTGGCGGCAGAGAGGAGAGGGTCTCCCAGAGTCCCTCAACATCGATCAGGCCCACAGCCACCAGGGGAACACTCTCCAAGGTGTGGGACACGTTCATGGCACCCCCTCGTGCAACTTCCATCACTGCGGGGCCCGCTATCAGCAGGAGGGACAAGTATCGGCGGATGTTGCGGGAGTACCTGGCAGACCGTACCCCTGTCCTCGCCGATCCCTCGGCGTCCTACACTTACTGGGTCTCCAAGTTGGACACGTGGCTGGAACTGTACCTGTACGCCTTGGAGGTGCTTGCCTGCCCTGCCGCCAGCGTGCTATCAGAAAGGGTGTTCAGCGCAGCCGGGGGCATTATAACCGATAAGCGCAGCCGCCTGTCAACCGACAGTGCCGACAGGCTGACGCTAATCAAAATGAACAGCAAGTGGATTGACCCGGACTTTGCTTCTCCAACAGTGGAAAGCAGCCAAAAGTGAAGTGCCATCTGTATGAAGTGCCATTTCCTCCTCCACCTCCTCCTCCTCCTCCTTAACCGCCGTAGAATTGCTCCGTAAATAAGAAAAATTTATATATTTATGGCTCACCTCTTGGGCCTCCACAAAATTTTTAACAGGTCTCACCTCTTTAGCCTCCACACAATTTTTAACAGGTCTCAATTCTTTAGCCTCCACAAAATTTTTAACAGGTCTCACCTCTTGGGCCTCCACAAAATTTTTAACAGGTCTCACCTCTTGGGCCTCCACAAAATTTTATCAAGGTCTCACCTCTTGGGCCTCCACAAAATTTTTAACAGGTCTCAATTCTTTAGCCTCCACAAAATTTTTAACAGGTCTCACCTCTTGGGCCTCCACAAAATTTTTAACAGGTCTCACCTCTTGGGCCTCCACATAATTTTATCAAGGTCTCACCTCTTGGGCCTCCACAAAATTTTATCAAGGTCTCACCTCTTGGGCCTCCACAAAATTTTTAACAGGTCTCACCTCTTTAGCCTCCACACAATTTTTAAGAGGTCTCACCTCTTTGGCCTCCACATAATTTTTAAGAGGTCTCACCTCTTGGGCCTCCACATAATTTTTAAGAGGTCTCACCTCTTGGGCCTACAAACAATTTTTAAGAGGTCTCACCTCTTTAGCCTCCACACAATTTTTAACAGGTCTCACCTCTTGGGCCTCCACATAATTTTTAAGAGGTCTCACCTCTTGGGCCTCCACAAAATGTTTAAGAGGTCTCACCTCTTGGCCTCCACATAATTTTTAAGAGGTCTCACCTCTTGGGCCTCCACATAATTTTTAAGAGGTCTCACCTCTTGGGCCTCCACATAATTTTTAAGAGGTCTCACCTCTTTAGCCTCCACACAATTTTTAAGACGTCTCACCTCTTGGGCCTCCACATAATTTTAAGAGGTCTCACCTCTTGGGCCTCCACATAATTTTTAAGAGGTCTCAGCTCTTGGGCCTCCACATAATTTTTAAGAGGTCTCACCTCTTTAGCCTCCACACAATTTTTAAGACGTCTCACCTCTTGGGCCTCCACAAAATTTTCCATGAGCCTCTGGCCAGCCCACGGCCTCTTCCTGCCTTTTGCGGTCCTACGCATCCCTCAACATCCCCACTGCTTTACCTGCTAGACATGACACTGGGCCAGGTCGGGTCACTGACATCTCAAGCGCCAACAATTTGGGCATTTTAAGGCTTCTGCATGTGTTTGAGTTGTTTTTACATTTTAAAGAAGACATGTCTGACCACATCTCACACACACACACAATGACAATTAGGGGTGGGGTCTATTTGCTTTCCCCCTTGCCTATGCCATCTGTGGTTGTCATAGGCAACGTGATTTTAAGGGGTGCAGAATTTTATCTTCTTTTTTGTCTAGTATGGCTTGGGGTCCATGGCAATGTAGAGGAAAGAAGGTTTCCTTGTATGGTCTCACTTTACAGAGAGGTTATATTGTCTTTGGAGTGTATTGTTGAGAGGCTGTGATAGTGGCGTAATAGTGCGACTTGGGCGCGTTATATGCACCCAGACATGCTTCCCCTGCTGTCCCAGTTGCATTCCAGCAGTGTTGGCATCCTTTTCTGAGGTTTCAGGGTGGACTTGGTGACCTCCAAGTGGTCGAATTGAGATTTCCAAGTGGCGAGCATTTTTTTCCCATAGACTTTAATGGGATTCGATATTCGGTCGAATAGTCGAATTTCGCGGTCTATTCGAATCGAATTTCGAACTTTCGAATATTTCACTACTCGCTCATCTCTAATCATTAGGAGAAATAAAATGTCCGTCGTCCTACCAGTACACACAAAACCTGTCCTAATCACACAGGAGGACAAGTTACTTCACAACACTGAGGTAAAGAGCTGCCTTATCCTTCTCTCTCCTCTGTGGGAATGGAAAGGATGAGGAGACATGAAGTACAGAGAGGAGGGTTGGGATAATGAGCAGCAGCACTTCTATGTAGTCTCCATTATCACAGCTCCATATGACCACAGCCTGTCCTCTCCTACTTCATGTCTCTTCTGAACTAAATTCCCCAGAGATTCAGCTAAAGTTCTTATCAGCTGTATTCAGGATCATAATCCCTGACAAGCAGACCAGAGAGGAGGATGAGGCAGTTCTTTACCTCAGTGTTGTGAAGTAACTTGTCCTCCTGTGTGATTAGGACAGGTTTTATGTGTGCTGGTAGGACGGCGGCCATTTTGTTTCCCCTGATGATTGCTCCTTAGACAACACAAGCAATAATAAATAATGAAAAGTATTTGGGAATATATTTATTATAAAGTCATATTCAAGTATTTTCATTTTTTTAATTCCTGGAGAACCCCTTTAAGGATCCAATACAGAATACAATATTTGTGAAGAGGATTTCCACTAAAAACACACAAATAATCTATCCATCTAATAGACAATTTCTAAGAAACTAATTTAAAGCTGACAACTAATATGGCGGAACTTCTTGCTGCCACTTTAAAATCACGTCAGCCTGTGGACTCTGGAAAAGCATCAGAACATGGTAAAGTCGTGTGCGCGGACAGTAACTTTGCATTACATACTGGTCTTCTAAGTGGCTACAATGGAGCTGAAAATCAGTCAGAGGAAATCTGGTATGGACAGGGGGTGGTTTTCTTGGTCTTCTGCAGAGGTCACACTGTATATAGATGAAATGTAACTGTATCACAGTTTGGCTGCTAATCTTCCTCTGTTTTCCTAATTTCTGGGTAATTTTCTGTTTAAGGTAAAAATCTTCCTTACTGGGGTTTTCCCATCTTAAACAATGAGGGCATATCACTAGGATATGCCCCCATTGTCTGATAGGTGTGGGTCCCACCGCTGTGACCTGCACGTATATTGAGTACGGAGCCAGGAAATGAATGGAGAGCGCACTGCGCATGAGCAGCTGTCCTCCATTCATTTCTATGGGGCCGTCGAAAATAGCCGAGCGCTGGCTCGGCTATTTCCGTCGGCTTCATAGAAATGAATGGGAGCAGTGGCCGCACATGTGCGGTGCGCTCCCATTAATTTCTGTCGGAGCATCGGGGAGCTGCGCCTGGTGGTGGCTGGACCCTGGGAAGCCTGGTCTCCTACAGACACAGCGATCCCTGCTCTGTTCTCAATACAGGTGCGGGTCCCAGTGGTGGGACCTGCACCTATCAGACAATGGGGGCATATCTTAGTGATATTCCTCCATTGTCTAAGATGGGAATACCCCTTTAAGCTTCTTTCACACGAACGATACGGATTGTGTCAGGATTGGTTCAGGACAAAATGGATGCTTTTCAACTGAAGTTCAATCAGTTTTGCCTGCGATCGCGTTTGGTGTGTGCGTTTTTTCTGTGTGGACGCAATCAGTTTTGATGCATTTTTCATGCACATGAAGAAAAACTGAAGAATAACAATCTACATCTCCCAGCAGCCATCAGTGAAAAGCGTATTGTATCCGGATGTCTTCAGTTTTTCACGCAAGCCCCATTCACGTCTGTGGCGCCAAGACTGCGGGAAAAACGCACAATATTGATGCTGCGATTTTTTTCCTGAACACAAAGATGATGCGTGAAAAGCGCACAGAAATAAATGGGTGAGGATTCAGTCCGGATGCTATCCTTTCACAACACATACCGCATCCGGACGGAAAACTCAATAGTGTGAAAGATGCCTTTGTTAATGGAGCTTGCGTAAAAAACGGAAGGCATCCAAATGCAATGCGATTTTCACTGGTGGCTGCTAAGAGTTGTAGACTGCTATTCTTCAGTTTTTCTGTACACACGTGAAAAACGCATCAAAATTGATTGCATCCTTGCTGAAAAAATGCACACACTGAACGCAGTTTCAGGTAAAACTGAATGAACCTGTGTGTAAAACCGTCTGTTTTTTTCCTGAACATATCCTGACACAATCTGTATTGCTTGTGTGAAAGAAGCCTTAGGTTACCCCCCCACGTGCCAATTTCTTAACCTAACCCCAGAGGCGTAGCTAGAGGTTCAGCACAGGGGGGGCGAAACATACTTGAGTGGGCCCCCCACTTGGCTTCCCAAACGCACGTTTCCAACTTCACAGGCACATACTACTAGTTGTGGTTATAATATTGTATTAGAAAGATGACTATATAAACTGCTAGATCATCTATGCTGTTAAGTACAGTACAATAGACTTTCTACCTACCCTACTGTAAATACACTACCATATAATGCAGTAAAATATAGGAGTAATAGGATTAAAAAACAACGGGACTCCTATGTTAAAGGAAACCTGTCCCCAGTTTTTACATCACTAAACTAACAGTCCCCTGCCCCCATCAGACCTCAGATCATCAGAATGTGCCCCCATCAGACCTCACATCAGCGTATTGTGCCCCCATCAGATCTCAGATCAGCGTATTGTGCCCCCATCAGACCTCAGATCAGTGTATTGTGCCCCCATCAGACCTCAGATCATCAGAATGTGCCCCCATCAGACCTCAGATCATCAGAATGTGCCCCCATCAGACCTCAGATCAGCGTATTGTGCCCCCATCAGACCTCAGATCAGCGTATTGTGCCCCCATCAGATCTCAGATCAGCGTATTGTGCCCCCATCAGACCTCGGATCAGCCTACTGTGCCCCCATCAGACCTCACATCAGCCTACTGTGCCCCCATCAGACCTCAGATCAGCGTATTGTGCCCCATCAGACCTCAGATCAGCATATTGTGCACCCATCAGACCTCAGATCAGCAGAATGTGCCCCCATCAGACCTCACATCAGCCTACTGTGCCCCCATCAGACCTCAGATCAGCGTATTGTGCCCCCCACCAGACCTCAGATCAGCGTATTGTGCCCCCATCAGACCTCAGATCAGCGTATTGTACCTCCATCAGACCTCAGACCAGCTTATTGTGCCCCATCAGACCTCAGACCAGCGTATTGTGCCCCCATCAGACCTCAGATCAGCGTATTGTGCCCCCATCAGATCTCAGATCAGCGTATTGTGCCCCCATCAGACCTCACATCAGCCTACTGTGCCCCCATCAGACCTCACATCAGCCTACTGTGCCCCCATCAGACCTCAGATCAGCTTAATGTGCTCCCATCAGACCTCAGATCAGCGTATTGTGCCCCCATCAGACCTCACATCAGCCTACTGTGCCCCCATCAGACCTCAGATCAGCGTATTGTGCCCCCCACCAGACCTCAGATCAGCGTATTGTGCCCCCATCAGACCTCAGATCAGCGTATTGTGCCTCCATCAGACCTCAGACCAGCTTATTGTGCCCCATCAGACCTCAGACCAGCGTATTGTGCCCCATCAGACCTCAGATCAGCGTATTGTGCCCCCATCAGATCTCAGATCAGCGTATTGTGCCCCCATCAGACCTCACATCAGCCTACTGTGCCCCCATCAGACCTCACATCAGCCTACTGTGCCCCCATCAGACCTCACATCAGCGTATTGTGCCCCCATCAGACCTCAGATCAGCTTAATGTGCTCCCATCAGATCTCAGATCAGCGTATTGTGCCTCCATCAGACCTCAGATCAGCGTATTGTGCCCCCATCAGACCTCAGATCAGCAGACTGTGCCCCCATCAGACCTTATATCAGCCTACTGTGCCCCCATCAGACCTCAGATCAGCGTATTGTGCCCCCATCAGACCTCAGATCAGCGTATTGTGCCCCCATCAGACCTCAGTTCAGCGTATTGTGCCCCCATCAGACCTCAGATCAGCGTATTGTGCCCCATCAGACCTCAGATCAGCGTATTGTGCCCCCATCAGACCTCAGATCAGCGTTTTGTGCCCCCATCAGACCTCAGATCAGCGTATTGTGCCCCCATCAGACCTCATATCAGCCTACTGTGCCCCTATCAGACCTCAGATCAGCGTATTGTGCCCCCATCAGACCTAAGATCAGCCCACCCAGCCACATAGGATTAAAATAAAAAACCTTACTTACCTGTTCTGCGCTGCGGCTGCCCTCCGGTCCGCGCTCTGCTCTCTTCCCTGGCCCGCGCACACTATGACCTGACGCTGCGTGCAGCGTCAGGTCATAGTGCGCGCCACCAGGGAAGAGAGCAGAGCGCGGACCGGAGGGCAGCCCAGCGCAGAACAGGTAAGTAAGGTTTTTTATTTTAATCCTATGTGGCTGGGTGGGCTGATCTGAGGTCTGATGGGGGTCCCTAAATACAAGTGAGCGCTTCCATAATGGAAGCGCTCACTTGTATTCGCCTGATTCTGGGCCCCCCTGAGTCACTGGGCCCGGAGCCGTCGCCCCCCCTGCCCCCCCGGTAGCTACGCCACTGCCTAACCCCTTTGCCACAATGAAAGCACTCATTGCCCATGGCCCTTCTGCTGCCCCCCTCTTGCCCCTACCTGGTGCTGCCTGAGGCGATCACCTCACTTGGCCTCATTGGTGGTGCATCCATGTGGTATCGCATTAACAATGCAGACCAACCAAGGCCACCTTCACATGTGAACTTCGGCAGTCTGACTGCCACAAAGAAGATAACTAGAGATGAGTATGGTTTTGTAAAATTCGATTTCGACGTCGCCAAATTCTACAAAAAAATCAGCTTTGCTACAAATTGCTTTGTCACAAAGTGCATTTCTTTGTAAGTAGCGGGTGCACTGACAGGGAGCGGCGATAGCACCGCCCCCCATCATTGTACCCCTCAGATGCCGCATTCATAGATGATCGTGGCATCTGATAATAATACAGTGTCAAATGAAAATAATAATAATACTTACCTGATCCATTTGCTCGCAACACGCCTGCCACGCCAACTTGCTTGAAGGTCTGGTGCGAAATCTCACGTGGCCTGAGATGACGCCATCACGTATGACATCACCGCGCAAGGGATTTCAGTTGAGATCCTCAAGAAAGATGGCAGCGGCCTGTCATGAGCAAATGGATCAGGTGTGTATTATTTTTTTTTGTTTTTTACACTATTTCAGGTTAAATCGATTCGCTACCATGAAGCATGAGGAAATGCTTTGCGGCAAATCGAATTTATCCTGATTCCATCATCACTAACTATAACTGTACCTGGCAGAAGAACATACCACTGCGCACCATTCACTGTAATGGGACCCAGACGCTTTCCTTCATATACAGTAGGCCGGCTTTCAGACTGACAAAAAACGCTACATGTAGTATTTTTTTTCCGGCTGAAAGTCACCGTATACGCCGGATACAGTGACAGGATTATTGTGCCAAAGGTCATAACGCCTAAGAAGTGGTCTTTATTAGTTTACTTAGAGCCCGCTGCGGCCCGTCTGGCCACTTGGTACTCACCCTCAGCATGGCCGGCCGTGTGGTCGTACAACCGTGCCGTGTGGTCGTACGAATTACAGTTCTGTTTTGTATGTTGTAGTAACACGGCTTCCATCAATGTGCGTGAGCCCTCTGCTTTACCGCCGCATGCCTCTGATTTCATATGGAGGTTTTTTGTTTTTTTTCTCATATTCTGAACGAAAAACCAATAGTGACAAGCTCCATCCGACGTCTTGAGATTCAGTATATGTTTTGTGGAGCAGCCCGTTTATGCGCTTTTACTTGTCATAACATTAGTATTTTCGGAGCTGTCGCCTTAAGTAAATATTGCTAACTAAGCAAGAGCTTTAAAAAGCAGCTGCAGGTACGGTAGTAAAATGCAGAGCTCAGCAGAGGCTCCCAGGAATTGGAGGAGTGTCGGGAGAAAGCGCCATGGGGCAGATTGGAGCATGAAATATTTATCGCCGAGCACTCGGCACTGACCATGTCCTGTTTATACATCTGTCCTGCTGGAATCCGCGCTTTCATCCATTTACTATTTCTTAGTTGTGCTCAGAAAGGAAAGAAAAAAGTAGTCAACAATATAAAAATTCTAAAAATAATTCAAATACATTTCTGTTATTTTTTTAAACATACCATCACTTAAAAAAAAATAAATAAAAAAAGAAAATAAATTTTAATAAAAATATTTTTGAACCTTGTGTCGCTCTCCAGCTGACCTGCAGTCCACCTACTTCTACGAGTCAGTCCTATCTGGGGTCTAGCTATGGATCAGTGTGGGGGATTCTGAGGGGTCCCAAAGGATCCTCTACCACATATGAAGAAACCAGTACTAGAAACAACTCACGTCATAGATTTTTAAATTGTGGCCTGTGAGCTTCAAGTTACTCCTCCTACTTCTGCATGCGCCTCATGTATGGAAAACGGGTCACGAAAAATGTGGTAGAGGTAAAGATCATTTCTCACATTTTCCAATCTGCACTAAAAAGTCCAAACGCAGTCTCATTGCTGAGCCATATACGTTATATTTACAGCAGCTCCCATAATCACAGGTAGAGATGAGCAAATCTATTTATCTATCTATCTATCTATCTATCTATCTATTGTTAGAAAACACATTATTATGCTGAAATGTTTTGGGATCAACAATCTTCAGTCTTGTGTTTTTGGAAGTGACGTGTGTAAAATGTGTTTTCTTGTATGTGACACATGTAAAATAGCTTTATCTCCTACAGATACATGATGGCTCGCCCCCCGCTGATAATGGAATACAGGTCAGGATGTTAACATGTTAGGCTCCATACATTCGACTCTTCTGACAGATTCTGCTGTTCTGTCAGTCATTTTATTCTCACTACACTGAACACAAAATTGGTGTAAAGGAAAACTGTTTAGTCGCCCTCAGCAATCAATCAGATTTCACCTTTCATTTTCCAAAGGAGCTCTAAAAAATGAAAGGTGGAATCTGATTGGTTGCTATGGGCAACCAGTTGTGATAAATCTCCTCCAGTATTTTCTCATACAGTGACTATATGTACAATATTGCTAATACTGGATGCTCCACATTTTATTATATCTTCATAAGTAAGTGACTGTAAACCTGCCATATATATAAACATATATCTATCCTGAGATAAAACTACTAAAGCGTAGGTTTGATGGACCATGGCATTTCTATTCATACAAAGGATCAGAATGACATAAAAAACAAAAACAAGAGAAGTCATACTCACTTCACCAATCCCCCTGACATTTCACAGGTCCTCGCTCGTCTGAAATTCAAGGTCCTGCTTGACACTCAGGAAATAAGCATTCGGCCAATCACGGGTCTCAGGGTTCACCCACCTCATCCAGTGACTGGCCGAGCAGTCATTTCCTGTGTGTCAAGAGACACCCAAAGGGACTTAAGGGTTTTTTTTTTTACACTGTTTTGACCCTTTAAAAAAATGATTTGCCAGAGAACCACTTTAACAGTGTGATGAGAACCAAGGGCCTAGCTATAGGGGGTGCAGAGGTGGCAGTCGCTACCGGGCTCAGGAGCCTGAGAGGGCCCAAAGACCCTTGTGCAACATAAGAAGACACCAGTGTTATAGAAAGTACATTCTGTTAAGTTACACCTCTGGCTAGAGGGAAGGGGGTTAGGTCAAGAATTTGGCATTGGGGGGTTGTTTTATATTGCATATTGGTCAAAGGGATTCTGAATGGCAATTATAACTTTTTTTTATTTGAATACCTTCCAGTTGCAGATGAGTCAATGACTGCAAAATAAAATTGAGTAATTCGATTCATAACTAAAATGATTCCACCCGAATCAAAAGTGCTTCTGTTGGCTTGAAACTTTGTGAATGACTCTCTGAGGCCTACGGTAGTTTTCTCTCTAGTCTCTCACTTTTTTTAAAATTAATTTTCTTTCTTTTACTTTCTGTGCAAAATTCACTCAAATCGAATCACCAAAAATTCACCTGCAGATGGCAGTTAAATTTTTGCAAAACTTCCAATGTATTACAATAGAATTTTTTTTCTTGGACAGCCCCTTTAAAAAATAAAAAAGCAAAGTATTAAAATGTCCTAAAATGCCTCACACTATAGATGGATTTTATATCCCCATAACCTGTACAATATTGTACTTATAACTTCATTTATGATGGTTGGTGTATGGCCTCTGTTTGGTTGAAAGTGACCCTCTGAATCAAGGAAAAACAAAAATCACATTGACAGGGGAAGAACACTGACCTGATGACCTCATTTTCATCTTTGTAGCAGCAGATTCATCCATGTCTGCTATCCAAGATGGCCACACATCTTCTCAGATTGGCTGTCTATTTGGTAACCCAATATTAGGGGTGGATTGGCCATAGACCTTACAGGGATACTCAGGGGGGCCCAAGCCCCCATCTCTGCTGCTGGCTGGGTACATAATGATCTCTCAGGGGTAAGTAACTATGTGAGAATCAGGTACTCATGTACCCGGCCAGTGACCGCACATGCCCTCCTGAATTCAACTATGTCCCACATCTCACCTCCTAAGCCCTTGCTCCATATCTTAATCAGAGACAACTGGAAGACAAGGAGGGAAAATGGCCTCTATTGATGGCAGCTTTTGTGGCAATATATTTTGCCACACTGTGGTATGTGGTATTTTGTGCTATGGCATCGCTGACCCCCTACTTTTGTTGCCCTGCCTCCTGTCAATTTAGACAATAAGGGGCCACTTTTAGGTATTATTTTCCAGGGCCACTTTAGGTTCCCAATCTGCCTCTGCCCAAGATACTTCCTGACTTCCTGTTGCCCTTGGATTGGCCAGCCCTGCTCATGTGAACAGAGCTAGCCAATCCAAGATCAGGGCTGGTGAAGAAGGAAGTCCTTTGTACCACAAAGGCACAGTAAGGATCAGGTAGTCAGAGCCCAAGAGGGTCTGCAACTAAAAATATGAAAAGGAGGGAACCAGGTAAATGTTGTGTTTGTTCCCCAGTGGAGCATCATTTAAAAACTTGAGGACAACTCAAGGACTTTTGATATTCTTTGTTTTATGGAAAATTCCCTAAGTTTTTATTTTTTATGAATGTATAGTGAACCGTTTCTCAGGTTGCGATATTAATTTGCTTCTGGTCTACTGTAAGTTCCTGGTGCATTGACAATAATACATCTCATTCACTACCTGCATGAGGTGGCTTTCATCCAGTTTTAATAAATTACGTTGAGTCCAATTCTCCCAGAAGTAAAACCTCTCATTTCCTTTATTAAATAATATGCAAAAGTGTCATTCTCGTCAGTTGCTGAATAAGCGGCAGAGAAGGTGAAGCTGCAGAAATTGTGAGGGAAAGCAGATGTGAATTTCCTGCTTATGGTTCTGTTATAGACATTGATTTTTCTTACAATTATAAGAGTCGAGGCCTGAGCCGTGTAATGGCTGTTCCTGGTCTATGTAACGCTCTGCTATGCCCCACGGTTTAACAGACCTTGGTGGATCTAGGCATTTATTTGCTAAATGTCAGCCTGGTGACAGGTGAGAAAGACCAGGCTGGTGGCAGAAGCAGGATCATGGAGCCTGTAAAATATTGAATATGTGCAGATTTTCAGCAGATCGGGCATAAACATTTTACTTGGATTTAGCTTTCCTGAAGGGGAGTTTTATTCATAATATATGCAAATAGTTAAGAGCAAGTGAACTTCAAGGAGATCTCTGTGTTTGGGAGGTTTCCTTTGCGAGAACTTAAAAATTGTCTCTGAGGAACTTGCTTCTTAGATTCACTTAGTCCTTAAAGTGACATTGAACCTTTTATCCTAATGTTGTTTTAGGACAACATTCTGTGCTGATTAGTTTCTAAATATTTCTTTATGACAGTCACAGTTCATTTTAACCATCTGGTATAGGTGTAGAGCTATAAAATCTGGATGCTTACAGCTGCCACTAGAGGAAGCATAGAAGTTACTGAGTCCAGTTTTCAACAGTATACGGTGAGCTCGTAAGCTCCACCTAGTGGTGATTGCATGCAGGCAGATTTTTACAATAAAGAGATAAAAGGAATTTGAAACTGTGCCGTAAAACCTAAACTAAATGCAGTGATCATGGAAATAACACAATATAGATATACAGTTTAAGTACATTTGTTTTTCATTGTATGACCTTGAGCTTATTTGCAGGCAGAACTGAACAGGGTGTCTTTTTTGAATGTGCAAATAGATAGGCAGGCAGACATATGATAGATGGAAGAATGGATAGATGGATAGATAGATAGATAGGAGATAGATAGATAGATAGATAGATAGATAGGAGATAGATAGATAGAGATAGACAGCTAGATAATAGATGATGGATAGATATAAAATAGATAGGAGACAGATAGACAGAATAGATACGAGATAGGTAGATGATAGATATGAGATAGATAGATAGATAGATAGATAGATAATGAGAGAGACTGATAGATAGGTAGGTAGATAGATAGATAGATAGATAGATAGATAGATCAATATAGATAGATGATTAGATAGATAGATATGAGATAGATGGATAGATATATAAATAGATGATAGATATGAGATAGATAGATAGATAGATAGATAGATAGATAATAGATATGAGAGAGATAGGTAGGTAGGTAGGTAGATAGATAGATAGATAGATAGATAGATAGATAGATAGATAGATCATCAGTTTTGTAGCTGTACATTCATGTCTTGTATTGTAATTCAGTTCTTAGTGGAGAATATTTTTATTGTGGTTCTTATATGTTCATAGACAATATTGTGACTTCATACACAAGAATATTTTCCTTTGGTTGGCGTTGGCCCCTGCTTCTAGCTGCTTTGGTGCTGGGCCATCCCTGACTACACTTTACCAGCACTGACAACTTCATGAAGTTTACAACCAGATATGTCTGACACTTAAGAGAAAGTTTAGAAAAAGCAGGAACATTTAAAGGCTTTGTTAAACTCTTGGCCGGGATGAAAGATGAATCGGCTTTTTCTTGATGGGAACCTTTTATGTCAGAGTTGAACTGAAGGGCAATGAGGATTTAATCTGGTCACCAACTCATGAGATTCAGGAACTATTCAGCTGCACTTTTTTAAAGTGGCCCAAACACTTCTTGTGGAGATCTTCTCTACATAATAACTGGGATAATCGTTTTCTTTAATGGCCCATCATCTTTTCATATACACGTAGTACATGTTTGCTGATATTTCAATCTATAGATTAATTAGTGTGTTTCTTAATCTTCTGAAACGTGATTGAAGGATGTTGAAAAATGAATTGAGGCATTCTATTGTGATGTAGACAGAACTTTGTGCACTAGCTAGGAAATTCGTACTGAATAGATAAAGGGGTGCACCTAGACATTTTGCTGCCTGAGGCGAAAACTGAAATGGTGCCCCTCCCTCCCTAATGACAATTTCTTAACCTAAACCCTTCTCTTCAGCCCATGCCCCTTCTGCTGCCTCTCTTTTGCCCCTGCCTGGCGCTGCCTGAGGCGATTACCTCACCTGGCCTCATTGGTGGTGCACCCCTGAATTGATGATGTCCATTGTTCAGGACCCTCTCCTATTAACCAGCAGTTACAAACAACAAAGTCCTGGTGGACCCAACCTGTTCTTACTTTATATGACTAGTCGATTGATTTTACTGAGAACTATGTCATGCTTTTGCCTATGGATGCACTGTAAGACAATTGTATACAGGATGCTCTGTTCTTCTCAGAGGACAATTTTAACAAATAGGTTGTCGGAAGCGAAACATCC
Source organism: Rhinella marina (assembly GCA_900303285.1). NCBI lineage: Eukaryota > Metazoa > Chordata > Amphibia > Anura > Bufonidae > Rhinella > Rhinella marina. The sequence goes on along the minus strand of ONZH01012990.1, from coordinate 329,168 downwards.
CTTTAACTCGGGGTACCTTTTTAACATAATTTATAGTTTGCAAATTTGTTATAGTTCTAGTAAATTATTCTATTTACTGTAATTCTATTTAGTTTAGTTTCAGCAAAAAATAGCTATAAAATTATTAAACTATACGTAATACCTAGGGTTGAGCAAATCTTCATGGACTTCAATGCAAATTTCTGTGTAAATTCGATTTGCCTTGAAGCCGAATTTCCTTCGTGATAGCGAATCGATTTTACATGAAACAGTGTAAAAAAACATACTTTACAAAGCAAATTTTCGGCGAAGCAGCCGAATCGAATTTAGGAATGCTTCGCTCATCTCTAGCAATATCTGTTATTATTATTAGTACCACTACCTATGTAGTAGTGTTCTGTCTTCATTTTGGGTTTCTAGGGTTCTCAACAGAGCCCTCGTGATTTTTCTGATTGCTGTTATATTGCTGGCCTGTGCCCATCGGGGGTAGCAGCGAGCACGCAATACAGTAAAAACAACAATTAAAGCATTACTCTGCACAGCTGCTCCCTGCAACTGTGCTCCTGCTGCTCAGAACTGCTGGCCTTCCTCTTCTCCTTGCAGGTGGACCCAACCATCAGAGTAGTAGGGCTGTTCCTTCTTGCAGGCTGCAGCCACCTTCTTGCCAGCCTTCTGACTCTTTAAGGGTCAGGGTATGCACCCTAATCTTCCCCAAGGTACTTAATGCCCCTTCCTCTGTGAAAGGGTGCCTGAGCACTAGGTTCCAGTTTGTTAGTGTCCTGCAAAGGTGTCCTTTTTACATTCTTTTGTTCATGTACTGACTTCTGCCTGTTTCCTGGATTTGACCTTTTGCTGCTTGACCTGCTTTTGCCAGATTTCTATACTCTTCCTGAACTGCCCACCCTGACCGTGACCTGTCCCTGACTATGGTTTTGCCTGATCCCTTGGTATTCCACACCAGTGTCTCTTGACCCTGTGGATCAGCAGTCATTTGAACAGAGACTACGCCAAGAGGTAGCAGCCTAGAAGTTTCCCTGCAGTGAAGTTCAGATCCCTATATAGAGGGATGAATATAAAATGATAAAGGGTGAATACCAGGGGAACAACTTGTTCAAGTGACACAGTGGTTCCACACCTGCTGCGTCAACAATTGTATTAGGCATTGGTTGCCTTGTAGACCTAGATTGAATAAAAATTCAGCCATAGCTATATTTGTGTGCAATAGGCATGTACTTACATGGGTTCTCTTTGTGCACTGATTTCTTTTTCCCAAAAAAGATGTCTTCCACAGAATATACCATAAATGTGCAATAGATTTGGGTCTTGAGAGCAGAACTCTGTTTTGAGCCCCCTATGAGTGGAGAGGAGGCCAGACATGCATGACTCTCTGAATTTACATCTAACTGAGCTCACTCACTCAGAACCTCTAGAACCTGCACCTATCGTACATTTAATGTTTAATTGGTTTGATATGTTTGATATGTTATTTTGGCTTTGTAGGGAAACTTGACTGTGTCCCCATACTCAGGTCCTGGTTCTTCTGCTTCAAAATGACAGCAATAATGCTCTATATGTTTTTTTGCCATCTATAACCTCCATTAAAAGTGCATTACTTTGATGATTTACCATGACAGTCCTGATCACATCTAAAACTCCTAATCAAGAAATATCCACGAAACACAGTGACTCCGCAGCCTGTTACTTCCATTACATTAAGTACGTAGTTAATTAACCTGGTGTTTGACTATAATAACACCCCCAGGATTTTATATGAACTCATTTTGAATTTTAATTTAAAACCTGTCAGTTCTTTTTATACCTCAGTGATTTCTTCTTGATACTCTGCTCTCTTTTTGCTTTCTTCATATTTTATGTTGACAAAAATTATCCAACAAAAAACATTTCTCAAGTGCAAGACAAATAGCATATGGTGATCATGTACCACACTGGTGTAGCCATTGCAAAATACCAGCAAAAATGGTATTTGGAATCAATGTGTAAATGGGGGTGCCGGGACCAAGAGAGGGGGTCTGAAATAGCATGATCGAGCACATTTGGTAAATCATGTATTTTAGCATTTTTTATGATTCACAGGCGATAAACAGTATTTTTGTCCCGCTGGATATTTAAAGTGGTTCTCCAGTGGAAAAAGGGGCAAAATGTGTTAAAACATAAAACAAGGAATACACACCTCACCAGTCTCCAGATGATGCCATGCTTACCACCGCTGGTCTCTGCTTCATGATGACTCTCAACACTGTGACTGGCTGAGCGAGCATTTGCTGCACGTCAAGAGATACCTAGAAGCATTTGTACAGCAGTGGCGGGGATCCGTGAGGTATTTTTTATTTTATCTCTTTTTTCAGCCTTTTCTCAGAATTTTTATCTACCAAACAATACCATAAATTTCATCAACTCAACAGGACAACCTATGTTCACATGCTCTATTAGGAACCTTCTATTATAAGATATAGCGGAGATCCAACAACTTCTCCTTGCCATAACAGCTGATTCGCAAGGAGGTGCCCATACACATTAGATGAAATTTGGCCAAACCTAATGGAACCAGCTGACTAATGTGTATGAGGCTGTTCCAACTCTCCCCCAAAAGCAGACTTTGGAGAACTGAAGGATTGCACGTGTTGCATTGAATTTGTTTGTTCCAGCTCCAGAGAAGCCTGGTAGCTGCTTATTCCAGTTATTTACAACTTTTTGATGTAGTTTTTAAGGTTTATAGGGATTAATATATGCACCCTATTCCATCCAACTGATGTTTCCTTGACTATTGGGGAAGCGTCTATGAAGGTACAAATAAATTAAAGAGGATTTGTCTAAGGATATATATTAAGTGCCACCCAAAATGTAAACTGGTCAAAAACTATTAAAATAAAATTTGGAGCAGCAGTCAAATTGTAAAGGGCAGTGAGTGTGGTCCCTCTGTGCCAACTAACCAGTCTGCAGTCTGACTTTGGGCTAAACCTAAGGGTGTTGTCTTGGCGATTTCCTGGTTTCACCCGTACGGGGATCTGGACTTCGCTGCAGAGAACCAACCAACTACCTCTTGTAGTAGTGGTGTAGTTGGCTGCTGACACACGGTGGTCAGAGACACTGGACACAGGATCGATAGTCAGGCAAGGTATGGTACATGGGTAGACAGAGAAGAGATCACACCTGCGCTGGTTACTAGAGACCAGAAAACCTCAAAGCTTGGGCAAGGGGGTGGGACAAGCAGCCCAGCTACATAGGGAGACTGATCAGCACCTTAGTTAGCAGCTGGACAGGGAGCAAGGGAGATATATTAACTTTCGCAGTGCTGAAGAGAAGTTCACTGAGCACCAGTCCCAATTCACACAGGGAGTGGAGTGATCAGCACGACAGCCCAGGAAAGCGGGACAGCAGCAGACATGAGCCGCCATCATAACACAAACTTTAGCAATTATATTTGATATACAGATATATTGGATTTCTTCTTTTGCTTTTGGTATGGCAGCCATTTTTTTTGGCCAAACAAGAAATGTAGACAACAGCTGTCTACAGTTAGCCATTGGATATAAATTCTAAATGATTGTTGGTGGAAATGGTAAAATTTGGGTACTCCTTTTAAAGTATAGTTGTCATATTTTTTTTATTTGCTAGTTTATGAGAGCTAGGCATGTATACCTCAGTTAGTCTGTCAATGATTGTCAAAAGATCTGTAATTACCTTATAATAACAGCTTTCATTAGGCTTCATTCACACGACCGTATTTTGTTTCCGTGTCCGTTCCGTTTTTTTTGCGGACCGTATGTGGAACCATTCATTTCAATGGGTCCGCAAAAAAAACGGAAGGTACTCCGTTTGCATTCCGTTTCCGTATGTCCGCATTTCCGTTCCGCAAAAAAGATAGAACATGTCCTATTCTTGTCCGTTGTGCTGACAAGGATAGGCATTGTTACAATGGATCCGCAAAAAACGGACACGGATGCCATGCGGAACGTCATCCGTTTTTTTTGCGGATCCGCAATTTGCGGACCGCAAAACACATACGGTCGTGTGAATGAAGCCTTAATGTCCCCTGTCCCTTTCCACTGGTCCCTTAAGAGACTGTTGCTATGGCTCATCTAAGAAGACAGGAAGAAGGAGGGGCGGTCCTTCACACTGCATGCCTGCATTAGGCTTCAGAGTGAGGAGGCGTGTCTCTCAGTACTGCAATCTGATTGGCTGGCAGGAAGCTGCTGGCTACAGCAAGTGTGTATGTCAAGTGAGGGAAGGCAGTTTTGGCCTCAGAGAACTGGCAGAAGAGCCATCTTGAGAAGATCCTCATAGTGTAGAGGTTAAAACAGTCGTAACTAAGGGAAAAACTCAAGGAAAACAGTGATGTGTGAAGAAACTAAAGATTGCTTTATGCATAATGCTCCACCAGCAGTAACATATGCTAAAATTGATTTTTTTATTAAAATATGACAGTTACACTTTAAGTCTATGGGCAGCGTAACATTACATAAATAACAGTCGTTACGCAGGGAGAAAAGGCCTTTTCTGGCTCGGACCATTATCAGATTACCCTCCAAATGATAATTTGACATCACAAAACTTCTGCCCTACTCTCTGATATATTTCTTGGTCAGTTTATTACTGCTGTATTTTAGGAGTCCAGATTTACCAGGACACACAGGTTGTTGATGAAGCTCTGAGGAATATCTGAAGGATCAGATGCAAAAACACATAACTGTTATTATAATGTTTTCTGGCTCTAAACCTGTAATCATAGCATGTCCCATCTCTACATCAGCCTGATGAGGTCATTTAAGGTCCATTTTCTGCCAAAGAAAAGTTGAAATGGGAGTTATCCCTCACATGGAGTCGTTCTCCATACAACGTGACGTTATCGCTCAGGTTTTCATAGGATGTCCACATGTCTTCAGGTCAGATTGGGTTTATTTTCAACATTCTCACGAAGATCTGACCAGGCCAAGGATTTCAGATTGTAGTGATAATCACTGTATGTCAATGGTTCTTATCAGGCCTACATGATATTTAAGCATTCTGGTCCCATGAACATTAAGCCTATAATGTTCAGGGCGATGTAGGGACCAGCTGTATTTATACTCTGCTTAAAAGCCCTGGGCAGATGTAGGAGCCAGCTATATTCATACTCTGCTTAGAAGCCCTGTGTAGATCTGCCCAGGGCTTCTAAGCAGAGTATAAATATAGCAGTCTCCTACACTGCCCTGAACATTGAAGGCTTAGGTTGAGCCAAGGAGAGGCAGTTCTGTTAGTGTTAGGTACCCACCAGCAGAAGCCACCTTGACGTTGTTAGATGGGTCCGACACACAGTTGATCAAAAATGTGTGTGAAGAGCTTCCATGTTCCACTTTACCACTTTAATCCAGTACCACTTTAATCCAGAATAACCCCTAATCCGTAGTTCTATAGTTTGCATGTATAATAGTGTGCTGCCATATTTTGTTTGCTGTCTGCATGTTAGCTTTATGGATGTGCACCTTTGACTTTGGATGTGCTAGTTTGTTTTCTTGCAGCGAAAACATCATCACATCTGGCCCTGTCAAAGTCAGGGGCGGACTAGGAATCTATAGTGGCCCTGAAAAAAAATACTAAAAGTGGCCCATTTTGTAGTCGGGTCCAAATTGATGGATGGCAGGGCAAGCAATACCATATTGTGGCACTTTATACCACCCCAACAGAGCCAAGTGCCACAGTCCAAAATACAGCACAAAATACATCCCCAATAACTTCCACTGACCAGCCGTGAGGAGGGCCCAGACGGCTCCTTGGGCTTTGGCCCATGGGGAAATTTACCTTTAAGGTCTATGGCCAATCCACCCTTGGTCAAAGTGGAAAGGGCACGGCAGTTGCAGAGAGAGCAGAGCCTCTAGATGTTGCCCGTTGCTCCTAGAGGTTCATTTACATATATGAAAACATAATTTTTCTCGCAATGCGGTCACATATGAACATGGGACCAACACAGATGCCTTCAGCTGCCAAGTGCCCATGTAACAGGTCAGCCAGTGTCATAGGTACAAATCTGCTGACAGATGTTCTTTAAAATATTACCCCTTTTTGGTGCCAAATGCCTTCTTCTCTCTCTTCTGTCCTGTAAAATGGTGACCCCTATTTTGTGTGACGAATCACAAAAAATTAGTATTTGTTGCAAACCAAAGTTTTGGGGAAATTCAAAACAAATTTGATTTGTTTAGAAACGATTCGCTCATCTCTAATGTTGACATTCCCCGAGGATTTCACAAGATTGGGCCGGCTAAGTTATGTATATTTTCTCAAAAATGATTAATTTCCAAACCCTCTAAACATGAGGGATTGACGTTCAGCTGGTGATTTTATTCAAACATAGGTTATCAAAATATTGAAATAAAGTGCACAAAACACATGGTAACCACAATGACATGACAGCATGAAATAAATATCAGTGCACACGTGATTACTTCCCGCTCCAGAACACTCGAGGAACTGCTACAAACTGTGGAGGCTTTTCTTCACGATTACGGTCATTCCTCGCTTCTTCTGGACAGTGTGTCTGAAAAAAGTGGGAACGTATGTCATCAGCTTGCAGAATGTTCTTGTAAATAGAATTAAGTAATTACGGTAAAAGTGACAAGATAAATGAGGGAGTAAAATTACAGAATACTAAGATCTCTCTAGCACTGTGCAAAAAAGAGAGAACAAAGAAAAAAATCCATGGTGGTCGTAGGCCAACTGGTTCACATCTGCCATCAGCAACTAATCATAATATCTTTGAGGTCTGAATTTTTCCAGAACATTGTGGGATCACTGCAAAGTCTACTACCCCTATTGCAGGTGGTTGCTGGAAACAGCTGCTGATGGACAGAGCGCAGTGTAAATAGTCCCTTCTGAAAAGCTGGATGTCCTCGCTCCTATCCCTTATTTCATATGATTAAATCAGACTATCCCCAGTATCTGTTCAGAATTGCTTTTTTTATATATATTAATGAAATATCCTGTTTGTAAAGTAGTTGTTTTTTATTCATTTCATGTGTGTTTTTTGTATTTTAGTTTCCATTAATTTTTAAGATATTGTATTTATGTATTTATTATTCAATGTTATTCCGTTATTTTATTGTTTCTATATTATTACTTTTTATCATCTGTATTTTTCTATATGTTATGCATTTGATTTTTTTCAGTTTTTGTATAGTATTTCATTTACTGTATTTTTCACACAATAAGATGCACTTTTCCCCCAAAAAGCTAGATTGCCAGTGCGTCTTCTAGAGCAAAACAGGAATGGACTAGTAATAGCAGCAATATACCATGCATCGCAGGCCATGCTGTGTTGCATAGGGATAGTTGCCTGCGATGTATATTTGTAGGTAGACACTGCAGGGGGAGCATTTTACAGTGACACCGGTCACCCTGACCTTGTTCTCCTGCACCCCATATCTGGTAGAAGCAAAATGCTTCCATCAAGAGAGCCATGCCAAATGCTTTCAGCAAGCATGCTTCTATTGGGGCTTTTTGCTGGAGGTGCCACATCTGGACTTGCCTGTGAGCTGCTTCAGGTACCAGCATGTGTGTAGAAATGAAGGGCGGCTGGTCCCCCTTTAAACTGAACCCATAAGTTTATCATACACAGATCCCCTATAAAAGTGTGTCCTTCACAGATCTCCCATAACAGCGTGTCCTTCACAGATCCCCCATAACAGTATGTACTCCACAGATCCTCATAAGAGTGTGTCATCCACAGATCCCCCATGACAGTATGTCCTCCACAGATCCTCATAAGAGTGTGTCATCCACAGATCCCCCATGACAATGTGTTCTCCACAGATCCTCATAAGAGTGTGTCATCCACAGATCCCCATAAGAGTGTGTCATCCACAGATCCCCCATAACAGTGTGTCATCCACAGATCCTCATAAGAGTGTGTCATCCACAGATCCCTCATAACAGTGTGTCCTCCACAGATCCTCATAAGAGTGTGTCATCCACAGATCCCTCATAACAGTGTGTCCTCCACAGATCCTCATAACAGTGTGTCATCCACAGATCTCCCCATAACAGTGTGTCATCCACAGATCTCCCCATAACAGTGTGTCATCCACAGATCCACCATAACAGTGTGTCATCCACAGATCCTAATAAGAGTGTGTCATCCACAGATCCCCCATAACAGTGTCCTCCACAGATCCCCCATAACAGTGTGTCATCCACAGATCCTCATAAGAGTGTGTCATCCACAGATCCCTCATAACAGTGCATCATCTACAGATCTCCCCATAACATTGTGTCCTCCACAGATCCACCATAACAGTGTGTCATCCACAGATCCTAATAAGAGTGTGTCATCCACAGATCCCCCATAACAGTGTGTCATCCACAGATCCTCATAAGAGTGTGTCATGCACAGATCCCTCATAACAGTGCATCATCTACCGATCTCCCCATAACAGTGTGTCATCCACAGAGCTCCCCATAACAGTGCATCATCTACAGATCTCCCCATAACGGTGTCATCCACAGATACCCCATAACAGTGTGTCATTCACAGATCCTCATAACAGTGTGTCATCCACAGATCCTCATAAGAGTGTGTCATCCACAGATCCCTCATAACAGTGTGTCCTCCACAGATCCTCATAAGAGTGTGTCATCCACAGATCCCCATAACAGTGTCATCCACAGATCCTCATAACAGTGTGTCATCCACAGATCCCTCATAAGAGTGTGTCATCTACAGATCTCCCCATAACAGTGCATCATCTACAGATCTCCCCATAACAGTGTGTCATCCACAGAGCTCCCCATAACAGTGCATCATCTACAGATCCCCCATAACGGTGTCATCCACAGATTTCCCATGACACTGTGTCATCCACAGATCCCCCATAACACTGTGTCATCCACAGATCCCCCATAACAGTGTGTCCTCCACAGATCCCCCATAACAGTGTGTCCTCCACAGATCCCCCATAACGCTGTGTCATCCACAGATCCACCCATAACAGTGTATCCTCCACAGATCCCCCATAACAGTGTGTCCTCCACAGATCCCCCATAACACTGTGTCATCCACAGATCCCCCATAACACTGTGTCATCCACAGATCCACCCATAACAGTGTGTCCTCCACAGATCCCCCATAACACTGTGTCATCCACAGATCCACCCATAACAGTGTATCCTCCACAGATCCCCCATAACAGTGTGTCCTCCACAGATCCCCCATAACACTGTGTCATCCACAGATCCCCCATAACACTGTGTCATCCACAGATCCCCCATAACAGTGTGTCCTCCACAGATCCCCCCATAACAGTGGGTCATCTACAGATCCCCCCCATAACAGTGTCATCCTCGGATCCCCCATAACAGTGCATAATCCATGGATCCCTCATAACAGTGTGCCCTCCACAGATCCCCAATAACAGAGTGTCATCCACAGAGTGCTCAATTCTACCAGTAGAGATGAGCGAACCATTCAAGATTTGCTGAATTTTTTGAAAAATTGAGTTCAGCCATGGAACGGAGAGGGAGAGAGAAAGAGTCCAGTATACTAATCTGTGTTTCTCAACAATATATGCTTATTTTGTTTCTAAATTAATCAGAAAAAATTCAGCTTCGTGTGAATCTGAACTTTGAGAAATTCGGAAAGAATCCCGAACCGGTAGAATCGATTTACTTATCCTTAATTTACAGTATAAGAGATGGTGTTTTGTACAGGTCAGTGACACATATCAAGATGCTGAAGCTGATGAATCAGGTGATGCATCTGTCTGGACATTGAATGGACCTGAACACTACTAAACATCAGTAGATCCATACGAGGTATAGCCTCGATCCTGCGGTAAAAAGCCACGCATCCAGTAAATAGAGTTCAGTTATTATTGAGCACTGCCTCAATGTGGTTTTCCAACAATGATCACTTATGGCATTTCCATTAGATCATTGGTATATCAACGGCACAGCCAAAGAAGCAATTGATGGATGCAAAATAGTTCAGGTTTCCCTCCAGACAATGAAGGAACCAGGAAAAAGAAGAACATTTGCCAGCATGCTCTTGAGTTCCACATTTTTATTGTATATTTGACAAGCCATAACCTTCAGTATAGGAAGCCAGCTCCCCTATATCTATCTGCCCATGCTGTGTACATAGTTACCTGGAAAGCAGAAGCAGTAATAATCTCTAAACACCTGACAGCCGAGCTCGCTCCACCAGCATGCCAAAAATATATTTAAAAAAATTTAAAAAATGAATATAATAAAATGCAAATAAAATAAAAAAAAAATCAAAATTCCCACACCAACCAAAATAATCGCCATTACCACCCTACTCAAGTGAAACTATACATGTTATAGATCAAAATGACCAAAACAAAATAGGGAACTCATTTTAATAATTTATTTTGGTGTCAGTTTGTATATTTAAAGAATGGCTTGAAAAATTTGCATTATTTTGCTAAAAAAAAGGAAAACATTTTTTAAAATATATTAAAAATGTCTGTGCCATGTAAAAACACTGCAAAACCTATTTTGGTAGTCCAACAAATAAAAAGTTACAACTGTTAAACCACCACATGCGCTAAATCACAAAAATCTGAAAAAGCTTTAACCATAGAGCACTTTCACTGACATGTGGCTGCATTTTGCATTCTTTCCTCCATTCACTTTATTGTGTCCAATTTTTAAAGTTCTACTGGACGGATATTGAATCATACACATTTATGAAGATATCTGTGATAATTTGGTCTTCATATGTAATAATCTGAGTTTTTTTTTTGTTTTTTAGATGTTCTGAGGATTACATGACATCAGCCTGCTGGAGTGCACTAGTAAGTAAAGTGTGCATATACTGTATATAATAGAGGGTTTACATCCTAATACTGCATATTACAGAATGCAAAAAAAGATAAGAACACATATAGTAGACTGACGGTTACTGATAAATGTCCAGAGGATAGGTCATCAGTAAAAAGATCTTGGAAAACCCCCTTAACTTATCTGTACCTGATAAAATTGTGTATACATGAACAAAATAATCATTTGAAGCATAATATAAAGATTGCCCTGATATTTCTAATCAGTGGGTATAGAGAAGGCAGTGCGCCGATCCAGCGCAGCCTTCCCTTCATTGTTTACCCGCTCGCCGTCGACATAGCAGTGGTGAGCAGGGTGCCGGGTGTCAGACCCAGCCAATCTGATATTGATGACCTATGCTGAGGATAGGTCCTCAATATTAAAAGCCAGGACAAACCCTTTAAGGTGGGTATTACTCTTTTTGTCATGCGATACTAATGTGAGCTGTTTTTAAAAAATTAATTAGGTTTGGAAATCCCTTTAATCCCTTGAATACTGTGCTTATTAACAGACCAGAAACCTACAAGTACCCTAACCGTGTCTACTCCTTTAGTCAACAACTAACCCTCCTTACCCACAGTAATGTTGAAAACACTCATATACTTACTATTCTTACCAAGGGTGGACTGAGAACTTAAAGTGGCTTTGAAAAAAACCTAAAAGTGGCCCCATATCGTAGGTGGATCCAGATTGACCGTTGAATTCAGGGGGGTACCTGTGGATACCAGCCAGATGCATGAGTACCTGATGCTCCAAGCATTAATTCTAAATGCATCAGATCATTATATACCCAGCCGGTGGCTGTGAGGAGTGCTCGGGCGGACCCCTGGGTGTTTCCCCCAGGGAAGTTTCCTTGTAAGATCTATGGCCAGTCTGCCCCTTATTCTTACCATTCTTTAACGTTGACCTAGAGCGGTGATGTCGAACCTATTAGAGACCAAGCACCCAAACTAAAACCCAAAACCCACTTATTTATTGCAAAGTGCCAACATGGCAATCTAACCTGAATACTACAGTCCAGTACAGTATATCTTCCATGTACTTTATAATTTAGCTACAGTGGTGGACTGGGAACTTAAATTGGCCCTGGAAAAAATACTAAAAGTGGCCCCGTTTTGTAGTCGGGTCCAAATTGATGGAAGGCAGGGCCAGCAATACCATATTGTGGCACATTATACCACCCCAACAGAGCCAAATACCACAGTCCATCACAAAATACATCCCCAAAAACTTCCATTGGCCGGCCATGAGGAGGGCTCAGATGGCCCCCGGGGACCTAGAGGAAGGCAAAAACATCCTATATGAGTAAGTAGCAAATTATCCTTATGCCTTGGGGAAAAAAGCCTTGCCATCTACAAATACAGATATCAAAAATGGATCAAAAATCCATCTTGTTATATTGCGTCTTTCGAGCAAAGTCATTCAACCCCCTATTTCAAATTCTATTCAAATTTTTATAAAATCAACCACTAGTCACATTGTCTGGCATTGAGATGGTGTATTTAGGCTAGGAAGAATTAGTACGTAGCTATATTACAGCCACATGTTAAGGCAGTATCCCGTTTCTTTGGTTATCTGTCACACAATATAGTGGGATTTCCCAGCCAGATGGCAAATGCATTACGAACCAACCCAACTGTCCCCATTTTGCTTATATTGCTTGTCTATGAAGCTTTCCAGTATCAAGCTGATAGATCTGACTATTTTAGCTAAGAAGTGAGAGCCCTAAAACTGTCCTAAAAGACCCATTAAAATGTTGTTAATCCCTGGAAGTAGTGGCCCTGAGAAGTCGGGGTCATAGTAGTATTTGTACAGCAGTTTCATTCATTACTGAAATTACTTTCTGTTGCATGCTACATTTCACTTGCACATGAATTCAACTTTCTTTATTGTATGATATTACATAGAGTTTTAGCCTTTTAGGTATTTTTTTTTAAATTAAGCAACTTTTTGAGCTCACTAAACAATTATTTTTTCTGTAAGTGTATAGACTCAGGCATTTACACTGTAATGAGAGAGGCTGAGATTAAGATTAACAGTTACACATGTAATAGATCACATATTACGGGTTGTGGTGCGATATCTTAGCATACATCTGATGGTTTTATGTAGTTTATGTTATTTTATGCAGTATTTTGATTGCCATTTTGTATCTTGGAGTTAGGATATCTTGTTCTATCTTGAGGCTGTTTACATTTTAGGCCGAAAAGAGTAAGCCAAATCCTTATGAATGTAACATAACCCCAGCTGTAGGATCTACATGTGATGAAGTATAAGAAACAACTCCAGGAGGCATTTTCATAGTAGGTTTCCTGAAGATGCTTTAGGGACCACCAGGTGTGCACCACCACATTACCTCCTATCAGTGTTCTGGTTGAAGTCCTGGCACCACATATGTAGAAGACTGGGGGTCAGAAAGCTCTTGCAGATGAATTTTGTTAGCTACATACATATATAAATTCAGCCACATATGAATGGGCAATGAGTACCGATTTGGAGGCAAATGCTGATGTTACTCATCTGCTTCTGAAACCCTTATAGATGTCAATGGAAGAAGCTGCACAGCCATATCTCCATTTTGTTTTATAAGTTCTGCTGCCTTAGTTAAACGAATGGGGTAAGGGGACTCTTGTTTTCCCGAGAACCCCCCTATATATTGGTCATTTGTGGTACATTCTGTGGATTGACCATAATTGTGCCAAACAGAAAAAATCCTGTATGTGAGTTGTTAGTGTACCTGAAATGAAGACTAGAGGGATCTGGTTACCATACATTATGCTACTGTATACCATAATCCTTGGAGTAGGACCGTTGTGATGGTCCTTTGTGAAGGCCTCTTCGTGACATTGCCCATGTGGTCTCTAGACCAATCTCCAGCTATTGTTGCATCCAAGAAAAACGCGGGACTAATTGCTGAAAAGGACAGACCTCCGTTCCAGCCTCCAGTACTAATTTGTTGTGCACCATGATAGACTTTAAGAGTGGTGGTCGTCTGGCTTGCAGCAAAACCCTTCTGATGGTTTGTGTAAACACTGTTTGGCATCCTATGCTTGGTATGTGACATCCAATTTCATTTGCAGTACCAAATGGATCATTATGTGCCATTCTTTTAACCAGATGATCCATTTGTGCAGAGGTTCCTTTCTGTGCACCTCTTGCTGTCATTCCAGTTCATCGTTGTTCTCAAAACCCCAGGGACACACGATGTTGAACAGTGCTGACCTCTCAGCCTAGGCAAGGTCTCTCAGTTCAACAGTTCTGTTCCTCACAGTTTGTGACAAGTGGTGATAACTGGCACTGGGATGAACAAGAGGCATTGCACAATTATACCCACCAGTGGAGTGCCAAGGTGGGGTGGGGGTCCAGTCTGCCCTGGGTGCCAACTCTCGGGGGGGGGGGGAAGAAGCTATGAGCGCTTCCATCAATGTAGATGGAAGTGCTCATTGCTAGAGCTCCAAGGAGCTGCGATCCTTCCACTTAATGACCGCTCACTCCTTCTCTCGCGCACTGAATGGTGAAGCAGTGAGACTTCTGCTCCCTGCTTCACCATTCAGCCTGCAGACACAGATTGTGCTGCTGGCCTGTGTGGGAGGAGCCTGCAGCTCGGGAATCTACCAATTCTCCTCCTACACAGGGCTGCAGAGCGATCTGTGCCTGGCTGCCTGTAGGGCAGATCTGAATCTGGGCATCAGAGGGAGGGCAAAATATGGGCATAACTACTGTGAAGTTGAACTACCAGGAGGGGGAACAATGTGGAGATTATTAGAGGGTACATATTTGGACATAACTACTGTGAAGGTTGTACAATGAGTGCATCATCTTGATGATCACGTTATCATGTCGGTCATATGCTAAAATTGTCTGAACAGATCGCGGCTGAGTTCTGCTAATGTGTAATGTAACATATTGAGTTAGGGCCAAAATGTGCGTGCTACAGGAAATCCCCAGTCACCATTACAATTATACAACCCTTTGGGCTATATTAAAAGCCCTCAAATTAATGGGCTGCATCTTCGTCTGATGAAGAGCTTTTAATGTAGCTCGAAAAGTTATGAGATCCTAGTGTCCCCCGGAGAATTGGAAGTGAGATTTCCTACATTACCTTCTCTCTTACATTTTTGCCGTGCTCTACATCTTCCAAGTCCTGGTCCTTTTATTTCAAATCATAAAAGTCTTTTATCTCTTATCTCCTGTGGTTAATCCAAGGTCTACTAAAGGTTTACATATTTGTGGTTGTATCAAGGAGGCAACATTGTCAATGCTTGGAATGCAGTGCATGCATTTTGGTTGTGCTCAACCTAAAGTAGTTATTGTATTATAAAATCAGTGTAAACAAAAAAATCCTAATGAATTTGTGTCTAACCTGAATATTTTGGGTCTTTTGCACCCGTTTCAATGGTTTCTGTAAATGTATTACCTGAGCAGGCAGGCTCTTCCTAAAGTGATGTTTGCTTGATGCTTCTTTCCTAACATCTGCTTTTGCAGAAGAGTTAGGACATCCCCATACACTTTAGATGATTGATGGTCCACCAAAATAGGTGGCAACGGGAACTGTTAATCCAATGTTTATGGCCAGCTTTACTCTAGAGTCTACATTTATATGGGATTGAGGTAGATTTGAAGATTTACAGAATTCCTTCAGGCAGGGAAAGAGGCACCACAGGTTCCAAGGTCTCCAAATATATATGTGCTGTTTGCTAGGAGGGTAACCAAGTACCCACATCAAATATTTAGCCCCTAAAATGCCAATTGGTAGAAATTATTCATATTTAAAACCTTGATAATTACATGTCTGTACCCTATTTTTCTGTCAACTTCAAAAATTCCTTCCTGTTAGAAGAGTCCCCCAGAGAGCTCATCACACTGTGGCTTGCAACATCTCTAGTAGTTCTTCTTCTATATTTTGGAGACCAAAATTGCACCCCTTAATCAATACCACCAATTTATAGAAGGGCAATATAATACTTAAAGGGGTTATCCTACGAGTAATGTAAAAAAATGAATATCAGACATCATATAGGACATGACAACCTCTTTCTAACAAAGCTAGAACCAACTCTGTACCTTACATGCATCCAGAGATCTCCTCATTCATATCTCTGCTAGATTTATATCAAGCTGACAGTTCAAGGGGAGTAGCAATACAAGTTGAGAGCAGCACCAATATGGCCTCCAAACGACCTCACAAATGCAGCAGCATGTCCAGGACCAACGATTCTCTTAGTCCTCAGTATAATCCACAATTCACGCAGGACGGCAGCATTATCTTGAAAAAGGCTTTACCTTTTATTATGCAGGGTCCATAAAAATGTACAAACAGGTGTGGCCACTGAAAGTGCCCGTGCACCGCTGCGGCTGTGGACACTTCTGTGTGATAATAATTATTATCACTAATTATTGAAATGTTCACGTGAACAACTGTTTACAATTTTGGTTGCATTTTTTAGGTTTATGGCTTTTTTCAAAATGCAGCATTTTCAGTTTTATTTTTTTATTTTTTCCATAAGTGTCTGTATAAAATTGTAAGAACACCTGAAAAAATGCATGTTTCAAAATTTACATAATAAAAAAGGCACCAAAAATGTTTGTAAAAACCCTCTGAAAACGCTTGAAATTCCTAGAGTTTCCTACAAGCATTCAAAACACTAAAATAAATAATTCCGAAAAGGAGATGTATCCCTATTCATGCCATCTGCTTTTAGGGAGGATTGGGGTGGGGGTGCTGATATTCCTACCATGTAAATATTGAGACTGAAGACATGGCAGCTTTATGTCAGTGTCAGGCTGGGGGATACATTTGTGAGTCTGATCTTTATCACTGAAGCTGAAGGACAGGACTAGAAGATATAACAATAAACACAAGACAGTTGCACTTTAGCCAGGAGACTGATGTGACAGGTTTGGAGTGCTGCCTTAAGCCGGCCACCTGGCAGCGGGGGCCCACAATCCCTGGCCTGACTTTAACCTCGGGAGCCTGAGAGCATAACCCCAGAAACTGTCACATATGACCCATGGCTTCTGAAAAGGCAAGGATATTTTTCTAGGAAGCATGAACTTTTGCTCCTCTCCGAAGGGGTCAAATGCTAATTACTTCTATGCAACCTTTAGGATCATACTTTGTATTCTGCAGCAGGGACCTCTTGGCTCTCCATGGTGATTCTATGCATATATTAAATTTAAAATCTCTAGACTTGTCTAACCCCTCACCTGCATTTTTGGCAGTGCTGACTGTGTTATGGATAGCAGTTTGGCAGAGGTTCTAGTATCACAGTTTTCGCAGAAAAGATACCGTATGGATGTTAACTTATTTTTCAGGCAATGGGTAAAAATATGGAGATTAAGTCTACTTTCACTCCAAAAATGCTTCCGTTACTGATAATATAACCGGCTGCATCCGTTATAAACGGATCCAGTTGTTTCATCTCTAAAATAGCCAAGACGGATCCGTCATGAACTCCATTAAAAATCAATGGGGGAAGGATCCGTTTTCTATTGTGTCAGAGAAACTGGATCTGTCCCTATTATAGTGAGTCATGACAGATCCGTTTTGCTCCGCACCACATCGCGGACAGAAAAACGCTGCTTGCAGCGTTATTCTGTCCGTCATCGGGGCGCAACCAAATGTAACAGAATGCATTCCGTTTTGTTCAGTTGAATGGGGACAAAACGGAAGCGTTTTCCCCACTATTGAGATCCTATGATGGATCACAACAGTGGAAAGGGAAAGGGCATGTGTGAATGACCAGCCAAACAAGGGACAACCATCTGTGGACAGCACTTTTTCAGGGTTCTTGGCTCTCATCAGCACAGATCAGGTTAGTGGTTAACTGGATGAGATGCCTTGGGGGGAGTATAGACACAGTGTTGTATGTAGACTTATTTTACAGGCCATGATCAGGGGCGTAACTACCAGTGGCAGGCCATGTGACTGCTATGGGGCCCAGGGCAAGAGGGGGCCCAGTCTTAGTTGGGATTATCTCCTCTTCTACTGGAGGTGAAAACTTGGTCAGGACTCTATCCTCTAAAGGAACAACTTTTAGCAAACGAGGCAGTGGGAAAATGGGCCAAGGGTCATTAAAAAGGGGTTTAGGCAGAAACCCTTCTGTCCTGTGTGGGGGGCCTGGTTTGATCCTTGCTATGGGGCCCTTACTTCTCTATGTACGCCACTGGGAGGAGGAGTACAAGATTTTATTGTCAGAGCACCCTCAACAGTATTATACAATGACATTATATACAAAGACACTATAGGAAATGGACGGAGCGGCTGCTGGATCTTGTCTAAGACAGCGATGTTGACTAGCCACAGGAGTGCGGCCTGTTCAAATTTGCTGTGGGGCCTAGTCATTTCTAGTTATGCCACTGGCCATGATCCATGGGACTGGCAGGGGTGCACCTAGCCTTTCTGCTACCTGAGGCGAAAACAGAAACTGCGCCCAAACCCCCCCCCTCCCCAATGCCAATTTCTTAACCTAACCCCTTCGCCACAATGAAAGCGCTCATTGTCCATGGCCCTTCCACCGCTCCCGCCCCCCTCTTGCCCCTACCTGGTGCTGCCTGAGGCTATCACCTCACCTGGCCTCATTGGTGGTGCACCCCTGATCACTGGGGACAGCAAGGGATGAGTCTGTGGAGTATGTACGCACTATATTAGTGAGTAAAAAAGTTCTAGGGGAATAAACTAGCGTATTACTAGCACATACTTACAGGATTGACTCCCTTCCTGCAATTGAATAGACATTTTTCTCTTGAGGCCCCCATTGCTATAAGAGGCAATACAATGTGGTGTCATTACATTACCAGGTCCCCCTCCTCTCTGCTTATGCTCATATGATTCCACAGCCCATTTTCTTTCCAATCCTCTCTCAGCGCTTTAAGTCTGTAGGGGACAGCTTCTTCCTCATTACTAACCAGCGGGAGGGCCCATGTTTCCTTGTTTTGAAGCTGTGGGACATTTGTTATACCCTGTTTACAACCAGCAGGTGTCCCCCTCCCCTTTACCTTATTGCATGCTTCTTTAATCAGCACTTTGGGGGGTTAGAAATCGGAAACAATCTTAATTAAATGTTTTCTATTCTGAAAAAAAGGGGATTCTTATTTTGAATACAAGAAGGCATACCTGATGACAAAAGGCAAAGAAAATATTTACCAAAAAACAAAAAAGAAGTCCGATAAAACAAAGGGTTGATTTGATAATTTTTGTTCTCCTGGTGGAGATGTTTAGCAGTCTTAGCCAATTGCTAGGACCCCTATAGAGAAGGCAATTTCCCTTCTCCAGCTCAGTGTGACCGTGAACTATTACATAAATGATATCAACAGTTAATCGGGAAGAACAGTCAGAATGTATATTGTATCATAGACCCTTGCAGGCTTTTATTACATCATTGGGTCTAATGAATGAGTTGAAGCGGCTTCTGGTTGTATCTGCATTCTAGAGATCTGCAGATGGAAAAACTGTGAAAAACTTTTTGGGAGTAGCTTTAATTATTATTATTAGAGATGAGTGAAGTTTTGTAAAATTCGATTAGGCAGCTTTGCCAAATTTTGCAAAAAAATTGCTTCATGAGGAATTACTTATTCACAAAGCACATTTTTTGTAAGTAGTGGGTGTAATGAGAGAGAGCTGTGATTGCACCACCCCGCGTCATTGTACCCCTCAGTTGCCGTGTTCATACATGATCGCGGCATCTGAGAGTAAAAATGCTTGAAGATCTTGTGCGAAATCTCGTGCGGCCTGAGATGACTATGCACGGGATTTTAGCTGAGATCTTAAATCAAGATGGCAACGCCCGGCCCGTCGCTAGCAAGTGGAGGAGGTAAGTATGATTTTCTTGTTTTTTACACTATTTCAGGTTAAATCGATTCGCTACCACGAAGCACAAGGAAATTCGGCTTTGTGGCAAATCAAATTTATCCTGAAATTCGGATCGAATTCCACTTAGTTGGATTCGATTCCTCATCTCTAATTATTATTATTAGAGGTAAGTAAATCTTTTCTATATAAATTTGTTGCAAATTTCCCAGATAAATAAGATTTTAGAGCGAATCCAAATCTTTTGTGATTCATTTCGGATGAATTGTTCAAAATGTCAGCCACAATTTTACCGGTCAGAATAAAGGGAAGAAGACATCAGCCACTAAAAAGATATCATTTTGGGATATTTTTTAAAATTTAACCCCTTCCAAATATTCACCCTATTACATGCACGACAGATGTCAGGTCTTTAAGAATGGTGTCTGCTCCGGAGCTGAGCGGGCGCTGTAGGGCGGCTTGTCCCCGTCCCCACCTGCTATTGACTGCTCCCGCGACATGGATGTTTTCAAAAGTGTGCAGGGAGAAGCAGCAGCGGCGGTGCGGGGACCAGGAGCGGTGCGGGGAGCAGGTCTCAGACTGAAATGGCTGAAACGGATGACAACTGATGCAACAGAATCCGTTTTTTTTTACTGGATCCAGTTTTTTTTTCCCCTCTCTCTCTTCTTCTGACAGATCAGAAGAAAGGAAAGCTAAATGGTGATGTGAATGCAGCCTAACTTTATTCTAATGTGTACTGTCAGCAAACTACTTTTAGAATGCAGTAATGAGCATTGCATTATACTACCCCAACCGGGGATTGTTCTGTCTACAAGATGTTGGTTCTAACAACAATTAGCAGAATTATGAATGCAGCTCTGAATTATAAAAATAACTTATAAGGTCAGTGATAATAACTTATAAAGATCAGTGCAAAATAATTAATGCAGTGTTATTCAACTTTATATATAGTTGATATCTATAAATAAGCCATAAAATGGTGTTGGACATATTTTTTAAATGTTTAATGGTCTTCTATATTATGTACGCTTTCTAGGCACCATCTGGACATCAGTCTTCTAGGCATTAACAGAATACCATGTGAGGGACAAGTAACCTAGTGTAAATATTTAGTGCTCTGAAACCATTTTGTGCAGTGTATTATAACTTCCGCGACTTTCACGATTCATAAATCATCAACAAGGCTGCGTTGAAGCGCATTGTCGGAGACGGCTTCATTAGCATTGTTTCGTTCTGCTTTTCACGTCTGTATTACAGTCTACGCCATCGTACACAAAACGCATACAAATAGGATGCCCTCTGTGTCTACCAGCCTGATAAAAGCTGTTATTTTATTACTCAGTGGTTGGTATAAGCCGAAATCCAAACGCTGGGGCCTATACAATTATATTAAATTGAAGGTCATATGTTGATTAAGGTGTTAAAATAAGCAAAATGCCCTTCTTTATTGTACTTGAAATATTGAGATGAATGGTAATTAAGCAAAGTCTAGACAGGGTGAATTATACTTGAGCTGTCCCTGGAGAAAGACTGAGGATTTGTTTTCCATGGTAAAGATAAAATGTTTTGTTCTTTCAACGGATACATTTGTGTAGATAAAAAATCGGTAATTGAAATCTACTCACCTTTTATGGTGCACGGTAGGACGGCACCTAAGGACAAGGTTAACACACAAAAATGTACAGGGAGCAATTTTCTAGATGGAAAATGGTTTTCGTAGGTTTGTCTACGAATCTTGTGTCTACTCTCCTTCCTTTTAACCCTACTCTGGATTCAAATTTACATTCCAATGGCTAGACACATTTCATTATTTAGGGATTGCGTTTTGCGAAAATCTGCAAGTTTACATTTCACTTGATATCATACCCTTTATTGGGAGTTCTTAGGCACACAGTGAAGACATGGAACCGTCTCCCATTCTTCAGCACCTTGGGGACTGTCATAGTTGAAATGGTAGTGCTTTCTATGGTGCTCCTTGCTTTAAGCAACTGTGAACGTGGCGCTTGATGAGCACTTAGCTCTTTTCCTAGGCTATGTGACATCACATTCATCATTCACATGGCGTAGGAGCTGCTCCTTCCCTTTTAGGGCTCAGTCAGACGGCCGTATGTGTTTTGCGATCCGCAAATTGCGGATTCACAAAACATGGATACCGCCCCGTGTGCGTTCTGCAATTTGCCACTCTCATAGAAAATGCCTATTCTTGTCCGCAATTGCGGACAAGAATAGGACTTGCTCTATATTTCTTGCGGGGCCTGTGAAACGGAACTATGGGTGCGGGCAGCGCACGGTGGGCTGTCCACATCTTTTGCGGCCCCATTGAAATTGCAGAGCGGGTGCGGACCCGTTCATACGGCCGTGTGAATGGGGCTGAGCTGCAATATCAGTCGCCATCCAATACATGGTGCTATGCTTGGTAACATGAGAGGACACTTCAGCACTCACCAAAGCCTCTATGAGCGCCATGGCCTCCTCAGACAGTTGATCAGCAGGGGTTCCAGGAGTCGAATCCCCACTGATCTCATCTTGATGACCTATCCTGAGGTTAGGCCCTCAATATAAAAAAATACTCTGGAAAACCACTTTAATTGACTTAATATGATGGGGTAAAAGAACATACATTAAATTAAAACTATCAACTGGATAATGTCCCCCAGACCACCAGGATGACTTAACCACTGTGAGTATTTTGGAGTCGAGGAGGTGGAGACAGTAAGAACTGCAGTCAAGCTTGCCCAAATACTATCCCATCAACCTTGATTGATGTGCTGAGGACAGAGAACATCAGCAGATGTGCAGTTGTACTTGTCCAGACTTCAGTGCCGCACTGTGCATGTGACGTACGGTGGGGACAACACAATGGCGCACAAGATCTCTTGATGATGTTCTCTGGGAGATCAATCAAGACTGACTATATGGGATGTGGGAATGGTAAACTTGAATTCAGTTCTCAATGTCTCCACTTTCTTGACTCCAAACTGCTTATTTGCATATGGTGCGTGCGGAGATTAAAGTGGGTGTTTGGTGCAATGGGGCATCTTCTGAGTCAATGACTGCCACCACTGTGCACATGAGGAGCAGACTGATGAGTTATTTGGGGTGATTTGGGGCAAAATATCCAGCTGAGAGGTTCTTTCCAAATTATGCCTTCTGATGCAGAAGGGGTTTTGTTGATTGGAATAAGGGGCACAGGCCAGTGGAATAATCTCTTAATAATATAAAAATGAGTTTCTGTCTGTCTGTCTGTTCTCTATGCGCGACCAAACTACTGGACCGATTTTCACCAAATTCGGCACACAGGTACATCAGGTGTCCGGGAAGGTTTTAGACCAGGTCTCATCTCTCTAGGACATACCGTTCCTGAGATATTCCCAAAATATGATCTCCATTAGCCAACATTACAACTGGGAACTTTGGTTTTAAACTCCAACTGCCATTCTCTGCAAAGGCGAACACAGGGAGGGCAGGTTTCCATAACAACCAGGTAATTATCAGCAGCTGAGGATCTCATCCATTTCTATTTACTGACACTGTTAAAGGTATTCCGGTTACCATAAATATAACTTATGTGTTTTTCTATTACTACAGTTCAGTAGTAATAAAAGATGTTTTCCTCCACTGCTGCCTATTGCGTGGGCTCATAAATAAGCATGGTATTAACCTTTAATTCAGGCCACCCTAAAAGAAGTACTTAAAACCCCCGCCCCAGGTCTCACTAAGCCACACCCCCAACTCTGTCAGGCCACACCCCCTTTCACTCCGCAGCCAACAGATTTTGAAAAAATAAAGGTAAAAATCAACTTCTGTCAGCTGCAGGGATGGGTGGGAGGTTGACTTTCTTTCTGCAACAACACACACAAACATTAAATAAAATAGATTAAATACACCCATGCGAAGCGTCTTGCTAATCCACGCCCCCGACTCTGTCAGGTCATGCCCCCTCCCACTCCGCAGCCAATGGGAATTTAAAAAATGAAGGTAAAAATAAACTTCTGTTTGCTGCAGGGGTGGGAGGGTGAATTTCTCTCTGCAACGACACACAAAAATTTTAGATGAAATAGACTGATTATAGACTACAACCGTTCGAAGCCTTTTGCTAAGCCACGCCCCGTCTGTCAGGCCACGCCCCCTCTCACTCCGCAGCCATTCTGCAACGACACACAGAAACATTCAATGAAATAGATTAAATACACCTATGCGAAGCGCTTTGCTAAGCCACGCCCCGACTCTGTAAGGCCACGCCCCCTCCCACTCCGCAGCCAACAGGGATTGAAAAAATAAAGGTAAAAATCAACTTCTGTCAGCTGCAGGGATGGGTGGGAGGTTGACTTTCTTTCTGCAATGACACAGAAACATTAAATGAAATAGATTAAATACACCCATGTGAAGCGTCTTGCTAATCCACGCCCCCGACTCTGTCAGGTTACGCCCCCTCCCACTCCGCAGCCAACGTGGCTTGAAAAAATAAAGGTAAAAATAAACTTCTGTTTGCTGCAGGGGTGGGAGGGTGAATTTCTCTCTGCAACGACACACAAAAATTTTAGATCAAATAGACTAATTATAGACTACAACTGTTCGAATCGTCTTGCTAAGTCACGCCCCCAACTCTGTCAGACCACGCCCCCTCCCACTCTGCAGCCATTCTGCAACGACACAGAGAAACATTAAATGAAATAGATTAAATCACCTATGCAAAGCGCTTTGCTAAGCCACACCCCCAACTCTGTCAGGTCATGCCCCCTCCCACTCCGCATCCAATAGGGATTGAAAGAATGAAGGTAAAAATAAACTTCTGTTTGCTGCAGGGGTGGGAGGGTGAATTTCTCTCTGCAACGACACACAAAAATTTTAGATGAAATAGACTAATTATAGACTACAACCGTTCGAAGCCTTTTGCTAAGCCACGCCCCGTCTGTCAGGCCACGCCCCCTCTCACTCCGCAGCCATTCTGCAACGACAAACAGAAACATTAAATGAAATAGATTAAATGCACCTATGCGAAGCGCTTTGCTAAGCCACGCCCCAACTCTGTAAGGCCACGCCCGCTCCCACTCCGCAGCCAACAGGGATTGAAAAAATAAAGGTAAAAATCAACTTCTATCAGCTGCAGGGATGGGTGGGAGGTTGACTTTCTTTCTGCAACGACACACAGAAACATTAAATGAAATAGATTAAATACACCCATGTGAAGCGTCTTGCTAATCCACACCCCCAACTCTGTCAGGTTACGCCCCCTCCCACTCCGCAGCCAACGGGGATTGAAAAAATAAAGGTAAAAATAAACTTCTGTTTGCTGCAGGGGTGGGAGGGTGAATTTCTCTCTGCAACGACACACAAAAATTTTAGATAAAATAGACTAATTATAGACTACAACTGTTCGAATCGTCTTGCTAAGTCACGCCCCCAACTCTGTCAGACCATGCCCCCTCCCACTCTGCAGCCATTCTGCAACGACACACAGAAACATTAAATGAAATAGATTAAATCACCTATGCGAAGCGCTTTGCTAAGCCACACCCCCAACTCTGACAGGTCATGCCCCCTACCACTCCGCAGCCAACAGGGATTGAAAGAATGAAGGGAAAAATAAACTTCTGTCAGCTGCAGGGATGGGTGGGAGGATGAATTTCTCTCTGCAATGACGCACAAAATTTTAGATGAAATAGACTAATTTCAGACTACAACCGTTCGAAGCATCTTGATAATCCACACCCCCAACTCTGCCAGGCCACGCCCACTCCCACTCCGCAGGCAATGGGGATTGAAAAAATGAAGGTAAAAATCAACTTCTGTCAGCTGCAGGGGTGGGAGGGAAGTTGGATTTCTTTCTGCAACAACATACAGAAACATTAAATGAAATAGATTAAATATACCCGTGCAAAGCAATGGTTTCTTCCACTGTTACCCATGGCGTGTCCTCATAAATTACCATGGCATCGACCTGTAATTCTGGCCACCATCAAAAGAAGGAGTTAAAACCCCGCCCCAGGTCTTGCAACGTCACGCCCCCGACTCAGTCAGGCCATGACCCTTCCCACTCCGCAGCCAATGGAGATTGAACAATTCAAGGTAAAAATCAACATCTGTCAGCTGCAGGGATGGGAGGGAGGATGACTTTTTCTCTGCAACGACACACAGAAACATTAAATGAAATAGATTAAATATACCCGCGCAAAGCAATGTTTTCTTCCACTGCTACCCATTGTGTTTCCTCAAATTACCATGGCATTAACCTATAATTCAGGCCACCCTGAAATGAAGGACTTAACCCCCCCCCCGTGTCCCATTAAACCACACCCCCTCCCACTCCGCAGCCAATAGGGATTGAAAAAATGAAGGTAAAAATCAACTTCTGTCAGCTACATTGACTTTCTCTCTGCAACGACACACAGAGACATTAAATAAATAGATGAAATATACCCAGGCGAAGCCGGGTCTTTCTGCTAGTGTTTTATATATTTTGAAGTAGTTTTTTTTTTTTAAATCAAACTGCCTTGAAAATTAGAAAAATATGATCTATGTTAATACAAAAGTTTAGGATGTTTCTCTTTTTTAAATATCTTACCAATATGGTCTAACTGACCCATCCCTTACTTTAGATTGATTATAAATACAACCGTTTGGGAAAAGGGGGCATAAATCAGGTTTCACAATTATTTAGTAATGGCAATATGAAATATTTTCACATTTTACAGCACATATTCGAAATTCCATCAAAGGGATATTCTTATAATTTTCTAACTAAACTTGCTTGGAGTGATACTTTAGATGAGTGATCTCCAACCTGTGGCTTTCCAGCTGTTGCAAAACTTCAACTCCCATCATGCACTGATAGCCACAGGGAGTCAGGACAGGATGGGAGCTGTAATTTGTAACAGCCGGAGAGCCACAGGTTGGTGAACATTTCTGCTTTTAGCTCAGCTGGAGATACTAAAAAAGGGGATTTCTAAAGAAATTTCTTTTCTATGAAAAAGTTTAATTTCAAATGAATAAAGGGTACAATCTTTTAAAATTTATTTAATGGAAGAGGAGGATAAAAATTATGTTTTACGTGTATATTAGTTTTCCATTTCTGTTCCTGCACCAGGGTTAGGAATGCATGGGTAGGACAAGGTTGCTTCAGTTTTTTTATGTTAATGTTAAATGAGTAATAGAAATGAAAGAAAAAAAGAGTAAATGTATTTGTACTTGCTAATTTAGATGCAATCTTTTAAAATTCAAATGTTTGTGGCACTTCAGTATTGTCGGGATATATAATGCTCACTCACCAGAAATACTCTAGCAGTGCTATTTGTTAAAGCTCAGCCCAGTTGTGGGCAGTTATATCATGTGTCCCATTCTGACCACCAGTCCAGACCTTGGTCTCCTGTGTGGACAGAAGACCAGTCTCTCCTGTGAACTGCAGCATTACATAATCATCTATCAAATCCCTCATCAGATGCCTCACCACCAAGCTCCGCACTCCTTGTTTCTCTATATGCTTCCCACATGCAGACCTCTGAATATATCATTTGTGCCCTATTTAATGTGTATGTGTATGTGAATCCAGAACTGCAATTATATACTGTGATCCCTCAAGATACAATGGCCTCAGTATACAATATTTTCAACATATAATGGTATTAGTTACTAGTCAGCAGCTATTCCTGACTGTTATATGTAAAGACTTGTTTTATTCGTCTTAGTTATCTGCTTATTTTTCTTAAATCCTTATTTTCTCTTATCATTGGATGACATTATCTTGGAACCGATTACTCAATTTACAATGGTTTCAACATACAATGGTCGCCCTGGAACCAAATAATATTGTATCTTGAGGGATCACTGTAGTAGGTGAGTTTACACAGTGATTAGTTGCGGAGTTCTACAACTCCCCTGACTCACATTGCCTGCTTCTGCTGTTTGTGCTGTGTGCAGAATCTCCGGTGTATTTTTATGACATGCAGCATCACACTACTCTACCCTGCCTCCTTCTGAGAGCTGATATGGAAAAACCTATCACAATCAGGAGCCAGCGGAGACAGGCGGAAGCTGCATCATAAGTGGAAAAACTTCTATATCACTTATCTATCACTTGCTGACTGGGCTGTACAGGCTACAGGGCTGTAGATGGAGTTGCATTGTTTGAGCCACATTGCGCTTTTGATGTTTGAGGGGGTTGCAAGGTTCTACTGCCACATTAGAATAGCACATAGCAGGTGGGATACTGTGTGTCCCTCTATGTTATGCCTCTGCTGCTTTGATCTCCTTCACCTGCTCCGTTACTTGAATTATTTGCGTAGTATATTAGGAAGTTGCTGATTTCCTAATGTAAAAGAGAAGGCTCACCCAAGGTGTACTAAAGTAATAGTGCATCTCAGTATTACTGTAAAATACCTGAAGTCTTCATAAAGTCATGCTATAGTAAGGCTACTTTCACACTAGCATTTTAAAATTCCGGTATTGAGTTCCGTCATAGGGGCTCAATACCGGAATAAAACGCTTCAGTTTTGTCCCCATTCATTGTCAATGCGGACAAAACTGAACTGAAGACAACAGAATGCTGCTGAAAGCATGCTGCGGTTTGCTCTCCGGTCCAGGGATCTGCACCAAGACGGATCCGGAATGACCCCCAATGCAAGTCAATGGGGGTGGATCCGTCTGGTGTGACCATAATGGTAACCGGATCCGCCCTCCATTGACTTTCAGTGGAGTTCATTACGGATCCGGCTACACATAGACACATACAGACACAGACATACACATAATCATAAACATACACACACATATAGACATACAAACACACATACATACTTACATGCTCCCGGCAGGTCTTCGGAGCGTCGGAGGGACAGGACGGCGTGCACAGATGACGATTCCACCAGGCGCCCAGCAGAGGGCGCTGTGGGGAATCGTCACCTGTGCGAGCCGTCCTGTCCCTCCGACGCTCCGAAGACCTGCCGGGAGCATGTAAGTATGTATGTGTGTTTGTTTGTCTATATGTGTGTGTATGTTTATGTGTATGTATGTACTGTGTGACATGTGTGGGGCCGGAGCGCGGTTCCGGCTCCACACATGTCACTGCGGCAGGCCTGATCCGGCAGCACCCTTCACCTGCCGGATCAGGCCTGCCGCCAGTGTGAAAGTAGCCTTAAATTATGAAAAAGCATTCTTTGTGTCTATTTTTAGCATGTGCTAATTCTAATTAAAATAGCTGACATTTTTCAAGGCTCCCTGTAGACAGGATAATAATACTAATAACCGTTTTTGATGCTGTAAATGATACATCATGTGAACCGCAGATCAGTATCTTTTTTTAGATATAGGTTTCATCTGCAAAAGGAGTATTTTAAAGGGATTCTCTGAGGATTATCAGGGGTCTGACTCCTGGCACCTTCACCAATCAGCTATTTGTGGAAGCTGCGGCACTCCCTGGAGCACTGGTGAGAGCAGCGGCCTCCTTGCGCCTTAACAAGTATAGCACCATTGACTGGATAGTGGCTGTGCTTGGTATTGCAGCTCAGTTCACTTGAATGGGACTGAAATGTGCGCAGGCCACGTGACTGATGAATGTGATATCACATGGCCTGGTAAGAGCCCTATGTGCTCACAGAGTGTGGTCTCTTCTTATACAGCTGATCAGCAGGGGTCCTGGGAGTCAGGGGTGGACTGGGAACTTAAAGTGGCCCTGGAAAAAATACTAAAAGTGGCCTTGTTTTGTAGACGAGTTCAAATTGATTGACGGCAGGGCCAACAATACCATATTGTGGTACATTATACCACCCCAACAGAGCCAAATACCACAGCCAATTTCAAAATACTGCCAGCAGCACAAAATACAGCCCCAAAAACTTTCACTGGCCGGTCAAGAAGGAGGGCCCAGGCAGCTCTCTGGGCATTGCCACACCAGGAAATTTTCCCTGTAAGGTCTATGGCCAATCCGCCCCCGCCGGGAGTTGAATCCCCACTAATCTGATATTAATAACCTATCCTGAGGATAGGCCATCAATATGTAAATCCTGGAAAACTTCCTTAATAAGTTTGCAGTTCTCCTAGGTCTTGTGGTAGACTAGCTACCGTTGTCATAGCCCACACTGTGATCTCTGTTCACCTCCTCTGCTGCCATGCTAGACCTGCACCCTGTACCTAGGACTGATCCTACAACCTGCACCCTGGAAACCCTTTGGGCTTGTTTTTGCAAGAAAAGGGGCCCTTGGGGTATAAATCTGTAATCTTATGCCTGCATCCTGTACCCTGAATGTATCCTGTACCCTATTATGGAGGACAAGCCCTATTCCCGTGTAAATATGTATGTGGCCATTGGCGAGAAAGCACCCTCATGCTGCAGGGTTAATCTCCTCCCCTGGAAAAAACCCTTTAAATGGGCTTGGACAAAAGATGAGCCAAAAAATTCTGATTTTATTGAATCTGAATTTTGAGTGATTTGATTTGAGAAAATCTAGAAACAACAGGAAGACTTTTCCAGGCAGTTGAGACACTTTCGATTGTGGAATTGATTCAATTCAAAATCGAATTGTCCGGCCATTTCAGCTGAATGGGAACCAAATTGAATTATAAGAAATTCCCTCAACGTGCACACCACTAAAGATATTATGTGACAATACAGGAAAAATGGGCAAGATTTTATAAAGTGCACGCAGTACTCAAACCCAAGAATAACAACAAGAGCATATGGTAATAAAGAAAAATATCAATGCACAATGTGGGACTGGTGTTCCTTGGGGCCAATGTGAAGACTACCCTCCGCCTATACGGAACTTGCACCAATCCAGTTTTAATAGTATCATACATCATAATCTTTAATAATAAGATCCAATAGGTTATTTATGGATTAATCATCAAAAAATCAGAAACCCTAAGGATAAGAAATTGGCCCTTCCAAATAGGGGTTGTCTTCTTCTGGACCTTTAGCATCATTAATATGACATCCTGCACCTTCCAGAGGATCTGATGTGCCAATCTGACCTTGGCAATTAAAAAAAGTCGAGCTATTCAGGCACATGGGGAAGGAAAAAATTTCCCAAGGTCTGTATTTCTTTTTTTATTTGAAGCAACTATTCTTTTTTTTTATTAATCACATATACAAAGGAAAAACATCAGACGATTTCAGTTGTTACAATTAATTCTTGTAGAAAATATTTTAACATCTTTTCTCTCTTTTTTTAACAATGTATGGCGACTGATTAAACCTTTGTCATCAACTTTTCTGTTTATCACCTATCATTTCATTGGCTTAAATAATTGACGAGAAAACATAAAATGAGATATTGTGCCTGTAATCAGAATTACAAAGAAATTATTCTTTCATCTCCAGAAATCGATGTGAGATTCACCCGTCGGTAGGATTTATCAAGAGAATCAATTTGCCCTTTTTGAGCTGCGCTTTTGGCAAATAAAAATAATTGTCAAATATATTCTTTAGTCTGGCAGATCAGGTGGTTTTGTAAATGGGGTGGATCAGGCTTAGTTCATATAATCTGAGCATAAAGGTGTAGGTGTGCATGGACTTTAAAGGGGTTTTCTCCGGTAATTACGAGCATGAAAACACTTAAATATTACTTTATTATAAATATATTCCCAAATACCTTTCATTAGTTATAATGGCTTGCTTTGTCTCGGGAGCAATCATTAGGAGAAACAAAATGGCCGCCGTCCTATTAGTCCACACAAAACCTGTCCTAATCACACAGGAGGACAAGTTACTTCACAACACTGAGCTATAGTCTGTCCTCTCAGCACTTTATGCCTCCTCATGAACTTCATTCCTACAGAGATTAAGCTGAAGATCTTATCATCTGTATTCAGGATCATAATCCCTGACAAGTAGGAAAGAGCTGCCTCAGCCTCCTCTGTCTTAATGCTGTGTGATTAGGACAGGTTTTATGTGTACTAGTAGGATGGCGGCCATTTTGTTTCTCCTGATGATTGCTCCCTAAACAAAATGAGCCATTCTAACTAATGAAAGGTATTTGGGAATATATTTATAATAAAGTAATATTTAAGTATTTTATTTTTCTAAATTCCTGGAGAACCCCTTTAACTGAAATCAAATGCAAAAACGGCTTCTTTTTGACATGTTGGGATCCTGCACGATAGCGGTATTATAAAGCACAGGTTTCAGTACATTTTCACCACAACTGTATACTACATTGGTGGTGGTCTTTATTTTTCTTAAATTGTGGTCAGTGGCAGGTGGTCAGTCTAATGGTGCTGCCAAATGTAAAACCACTGAACATGGTATGAAACTAGCCTAGCTTATCTCACATCTTGGTTGGATCTAGTTGGACAACTTGTTAAACTATTGTAGAATTGACATTTGGTTAAACCAGCCAAATCACAGAAAAGTCGCCGGCAAGTGACCTGCATTGTGCTATTTGAATGGCAACATTGGATGCGTCTTTCAACGGCCATCTTGTAGTCATGGAAGGTCATGTGTCATATTGCAAAGTAACATCAAGATCGTCATGTCACATGACACATATGTAGTGGGTGAATTGTTGCACAGGTTTTTTTGATCTGCAAGCCCATAGATGCAATTTACATTGCCTTCCAGGAAAAAAAAATATTACTTGCCTATCCTTAGGATAGATCATGAATGTGTGATAGTAGGGGGTCCAACCACTGGGATCTCCACATTTAGCAGTACAAAGGCATTTGCCCAGGTTAATTCATACTGACAGCCATGCCTGCTACTGCAGATTAGTCCCATTAAAGGCTCTAGACTGTGCTTTTCATCAATCTGATAGATGGGGGGACCAGGGACCAGGACAAGAGTTGGTTGCCTCTAAAAATTCCTATCATAGTAAGCAAACTACTATGTATGGCAGATGCCCTGAAACATGACCGTGCCTTTGTGTGAAAATCCAGTGTTCAAATCCTAAAAAATGTTTTCTATTTATTTCTATGCAAATAAGGCTTTTGGTGAACCATGGACCATTTAGTGCACCATCTCTCCCCCAATAATGGCACCCAGTTCCTCTGTCTTTTGTTTGACAGTTCCTGGAGATTTAAGAAGGAATCCCGGCACTCGCTCTCTTCAGTTAATTAATCTCTTTTATTGTTTGTCATAACAGGGATGTGTTTCGGCCCGTCCTGAGCCTTTATTAACCACGGGCTTGACGGGACGAAATGCGTCCCTGTTACAACATTAACAATAAAGGAGATTTAATTGACTGAAGAGAGCGAGTGCCAGGATTTCTTCTATACTTCAGTGGGACTGGTCTCACCACGTGTACCGCTAAACTCCAAGTGCTGACCGAAACCCTCAGTTGAATAATACCTGGAGATTTTAGAGCTGGAAACAATGACACAGGTGGTGCCTGGTGCACCAAATGGAGCAGTCCCGCCCATGGTGCACCTTATTTGCAAAAAAATAAAAAATAAATAAAAAATACAATATTTCTCGGGATCTGGATTTTCACAAGAAAGGTATGGTGATGCTTTGGGGTACCTACCCTACATGGAGATTCATTTAAAGAGTTACTTTAATATATTTTTTCCAGAAAAGGACCTAATTGATCTCATTTTTAGGCTTTTCAGTTTGTACTAATGGCATATCTAAGATCATCACAGACTAAAACAATCGGTTTTCTTAACCATTTGAATAAATAAGTGGCTTCATTAAAAAGCATTTTCACCTAAAATAGAAAAAAAAAAGATTTCCATTCTCAAGCTGTCCTCTTCTATCGCCGAGTATTCACTGACACGTCCCTTGTCTTCTTGTTGCTGCATAAATTGGCAGACTTGCCAATTAAGAACCCTGTAAATCTGGGTGGTAGAGTAAAGAAATTGGTAATTTGTTTAATTATATTCATTTGTATTAAATTACATGAAAGCCCAGGAGAGAAGACTTTTATAGCCATTCTATTTTAGATAGGTTTGGAAATGTATTTTATTGAAATGAAATGTTTCTGCTCATGAATTAACACTCTGTGCCCTTTTCTCTAGGGTGACGTGAGGCATATGCTGGAGTGAGCAGGGCACCTGGTAAGTCTCTTTTTGCAGATGCACTTGTTCTACGTTGTCAACCACATTCGATCTAGACTGTGAGTGAAGACACAAAAGCTCTCTCCCACTTTGTTTCACATTGAGCCTGTTACAAGGGTTTCTCTCTTTAAAAAGTAGCTTGATATATCAGAAGGTACAGTCACTTTGAGGGTTGTGAGTAAACTTGCAAAGTTGATGTCTGGGGAGGTTCTTACTCACTCAGACCATGGCATATCAGTAGTAATAAATCAGAGCAACTGGACTTGCTGATATATTCTAGATGCCAAGATATCCAGCAAAAATTCTGATCTATGGATGGGAAAGCCAATGGCTTCAATTGCACATGTTGTGGCACACAATTCTTATAGTGATACTTTTATTGGCGAACCAGAAAAAGTCATATTTCAAGGTTTCAGGGCACAGGGGTTCCCTCCAGGCAGGATTGCAAATGAATAACTGAGAAATAAGCCCAACATTGATAGGATGCTACAACAAAACATGTATGTCGAGAGGTCCTTAATTCAGATAAGACAAAGCAATAACAACTGTGGCTCTGTCACAAATGTACAAGGGCAACAGACCTGATGAGCATGTAGATTAGGGATTTGGAGCCATACTTTGGGTAATACATGAGAAGATGGTTGACACTCTGACGTACAATGTCGTACTGGTGCTCATTGGTAGGGAGATTCCCACATACAATGTCCTGGTGTTCCACCATTGAGCTTTGCTGCACCTACCTACATTGACTTAGTGGCCTTGAACAAGGTTCTGGGATAGAACCGAAACATTGGACATTGAATTTCTGGATGGATTAATAAACTTACCTTAATTTTCCAATTTATATCTGAATGCCGTGGTTTTTCACGCACTTTGGGAAGTGTGAGATGTGTCCATGTGTGTAGTGGCTCATAACACTAGGTGTTAGTCCTTGGGTCAACGACTGGAATGTGGTTATCAGCCTAAATTCCTAAGTTGTTCTGTCCTTATCATTCTTAAAATTTCCTTTAGGAATTAAAACCGTCAAGTCATGCATAGAGTGTCCTGGTGCAGAGAAATGGTTTGCCAAAGTTGTATCGGCCTTGAGGTTTATTGTGCATCTGTGTAAGTTTATTCTGGATCACTGTTTCTGTGCAGTCTCCCCAATATAAATTACTCCATTAGGACATCTTGTACAGGGTTTCATGTATAGTAGACCACAGTGGAGGATGCACATGACAAAGTGTCCGTGATGTTATAGGTCTGTTGGGTGTTGGCTATATGGACTGTGATAGTAGATAAGACATGTGCAGGTCTCTGGTGGTGATCAGAGGGACTTCTGACAAGGAGATTTTTCAAGTTTGGTGGTTGTTTGTAAGTCAGAAGACTTAACTTCAGAAATATTTCCTTTAGTCTGTTATCTTTGCTAAATATGGGTTAAATATCTACAGCAATCTTCCTTAGGATGTTCATTCGAGGGCTATATGTGATTCTACATCACATTGTTTCTTTTATGGCTAACACGGCTCTATGCAATTTTTGCTGCACATTGTGTTATAAAATTTAAAAAGTTAAGTTACGAAAAATCGAATGGTCACAATACCGAGTGCCAACTATTCTCTGTACTGCGCTTCTCTTGAGTTTTCAGATGTCTAAGGCTTGTTTTTGCTTATGTTTTTGAAGTGAAAGATGTCACTGAATTTCTGCTGGAGGCAACAGGTCTAGTTGTGGAAGGATAAGTCAGCACTCTACAATGCAGTAGAAACTTCTATGTATTATAGAGAAACCATAAGGTTACAGGTTGCCAATCACGCATTTCAAGTAATATCGGTGAACCAAGGGTTCTTCAATATAGTATGCAAAGTATATGTTTGCTGCATGTCAGAATTCAGTGACTTTTGCTTATTTGATTTTTGCAATTGCCGGCAGTGCTCTAAGCACCCACAGACCTCCTGGCAATGTTGTCCTGAGACCGTCACCCTTTAGTCCTAGCATGAAAGTCTTTCTTTGAACCTAGAGGTTAATGGTTCATCCATCAAGGGAACCTGTCACCTGAACATGGTGCTTGAGCTGCAGTCAGCAGGTTGTAGACCAGGAGGAGCTGAGCAGATTGATATGGTTTTATTGGATAAGATTGAGCAAAATCTGTCATTTATTCAATTTAAATCCCTGCTTTTCCTATGTTTAGGAGTCCTACTCAGTGATTTATAACTAGAACTGCATGGCTAATAATACAGAGATAGCTGTGAGGAGGTCGCCTACATGACTCCTAAACATTGAAAGAGCACATGTATAAAGGGATTTTTTAGGATTCTAATAACGTGGCTATTTCCGAAAACAGCACCACACCTGTCCACAGGTTGGTATTGCAACTGACGTCCGTTGAAGTGAATGGAGCTGAGCTCTAATACCCCACAGAACCTGCAAAGAGGAGTGGTTCCGATTTTTTGGAAGAAAGAAGACATGTTTTTCTACAACGCCTTTAAATGAATAAATAGCAGGTTTTGCTGACTCTTTGCCCCTAAAACTATATATCAATCTGCTCAGCATCTCCTGTTTTATGTCCAGTTCGTGTATAAATAAGTGAAGGGTCTAGAAAGTCATATTGTCATAGTCATCATACCCATTAATGCAGGTTTAATTTCATCCGTCATAGAGCTTGTAGAACAGGGATCAGCAACCTTCAGCACTTCAGCTGTTGTGAAACTACAATTCCCAGCATGCTGGGAGTTCTAGTTTCACAACAGCTGGAGTGCCGGAGGTTGCCTACCCCTGTTGTAGAATGTAAGGCTGGAGTAAGGAGTGGAGGTGCACACCAGCCATGAAGGGGTTATACTTATATTTGATATGTGCCCCTATTATGTTAGATACCACCATGACTATCTCCATCATGGATCTACTGATGCTTGTACTAAAACTTTTAGCTGAGGTTTTCTGGAATTCATTTTAATTCACATTTTCCATGGTTTCCTAAATATAACCTTTTAGTTTCTCTGTGTCGTCTTTCACTGCAGTTTTACATTTTGCCTGTAGATATTTGCTGGCAGAGATGAAGTAAGAACTGGATTTAATTACTGATCATTTCCATGTAACCATGCTAACTCAATATCGTAGCTGAATCAGCAGAAGTTAATGAGACATGGAAAAGCCTTCAAGAGGAAAAGGATTTTTTTTTTGCTCCAGGTACATGCAATGGGAACAGAAACCTACGGGGGGAGATTTGTCAAAACTGGTGTAAAGGGAAACTGTCTGAGTTGCCCCTAGCAACCAATCACATTCCACCTTTAACTTTCAAGAGGAACTGTGAAAGGTGGAATCTGATTGGTTGCTATGGGCAACTCAACCAGTTTTCCTTTACACCAGTTTTGATAGCTCTCCCCCTAAGTCTACCTAAGCTTATAACTAAACCTTATTAAAGCTTTATTAAATGTGATTAAATATTTTTTTCTAATATACTTTATTATCATTTTTTTTTTTACTTTTCCTAGTGAAATACGTACCTATTTCACTAGGAAAATAATATAAATTAAGTACATTAGAAAACATTATTTAATTACATTTACAGTAGGTGTCAATACATTTAGGCAGGATTGAAGCCGACAGTGCAGGAACAGCAGTTACAGGAGTTCAGTGAAGTGACGGCGCGTGCGCACTACAGAGAAAGGGCTTGCAGAGTTCGGCGCTGCAAGCCTAGTGCGCACGCGCCGTACATCGGCTCAGTGTGCAGGCGCAAAATTTCAGCGCTAGACCGCAGGTTCTAGCACTGTCCATCAAGAAGCAGGGGGCGGGTTTATCTGATGAAGGGCGTCGCAGATGCGGTACTCAGAAGACAAGAGCACGCCTCTAGGTGCTCCGAAGACTCATTAGCATATTTCTAAAAGAACGTTTTGCTGGCTAAACGCTTATCCCTTTTGCTAAATAAAGGTATGTGTGGGGAAAGGATCAAGAGCACTATTTAATTATATAACTAATTCCATAGGTTGAAAACTGGTGACAGAGCCTCTTTAAAGGGTTTATCCCACAAAAAGTTTTACTGTGCAATGAATAGGGCATTTCCAATGAAGTATGAAATACAGTGGTCCCTCAAGATACAATATTAATTGGTTCCACGATGACCATTGTATGTTGAAACCATTGTAAGTTGAGTAATTGGAGATCCGAGATAAGAGAAAATTAAGATTTAAGAAAAATAAGCAGATAACTAAGACAGATAAGAAAAGTCCTTACATATAACAGTCAGGAACAGTTGATAACTAGCATCTAATACAGCTATTTTACCAGAGAAGTGACCTTGATTGGTTGGATCTGAGTCTGAGGCATTGTATGTTGTATGAGTCTGGTTTCAACTTACGATGAGTCAGAAAAGACCATTGTATGCTGAAAATATTGTACCCTGAGGCTATTGTATCTAGAGGGATCACTGTATTGTAAATTTTTTAGGAACATTACATTTTTCCTCCCTGGTCACGCCCTCTGCTGTCCCTCCTTCTGGTCCACCTTCTCCTGCATTCAGAGGTGGACTAATATGCTCAGTAGCTTCCTTGCTCGCCTCCTCCAGTGCTGGTGTAGTGATCTCATACAGAAGCAGTCTAGACACCTTCCATTCATTCATACCTACTTCTAAATGTATAGAACTATATGGCAATATCTCTCTAGACAGCGGAGAAGGAAACTGTGGGGGCATCGCATACCATATTTATCTCTGGGGCTATATGTACGGGACCATGTTCTATGCGAGGGAAGAAGGGGTTAGCAAAAGCTAATTACAATGCATCCTGAGAGATGCATGTGCTTCATGAGCTGCTGTCCACCCACAGAAATGGAAGAAAGTCTCCCCCACTATGTGATTAAAAGAGTTTTAAAATCTTGGGATTTCTCCTTTAAGATCACCCTGCATGCAGTGTCCAGAAGAACACAAGTGAAGTAATCTGGGATAAAGTTAGTTATACACCATTATAGTTAAATGTTGTTTTATGCAGTAGTTTTACATTATTAACTTAATATTAAGTTCCAATTTATAAGTCCATCATTTATCCGGGGTGCTGCTTATGCAGCGTAAGCACAGTTCAAGAAAACTTCTGTCGTTGTGCAAGCGGCTAGAGATATATATTTCTGGGATGCATATGCTATGAACAGTGTGGGGAATTCCTTAACCGGGGGAAGGGGCTACCAGCATGTATCAGCAGCTGCAACTGACTCATTATTCTTTATTAAGCTTTTTGAAGCAGATATAAGACACTCGTAAAACGTTCTATGACCTCAGCAACTTCTCAATCTTAACATGTTGGTTCGCAAAGGGCTGATCGGGGCTGTTTCAAGTTGACAATAAATTTGGAAATAAACTGAATAGGAAATGAGAAACCATTTCTTTTCTATTATAAAGACACAGTTTATGAAAATGTAGGAGGCAACTAATATGTCCATCTATGAGATAGAACCCCCCAAATCGTGACCCATGCCTTTCACCCAGTTAAGCCAGTACTCTCTGCTATGCACTGGTGAGGGACAATCACCCACAAACAGCTGTCTGCAGATGGGGTGCTGGCTGATTTATTATCCAAGTCATATCTCAAGGATAGGATAGCTGCCTTCCATCTGGTGGCATCAGAGGCAGAGCTTACTAAGAATTCTTCCCAGATTTTCATAGGAGCATGTATAGCCTATAAGCCTTCTCATGCCGCTTAAAGGGGTATTCCCATCTTAGACAATGGGGGCATATCGCTAGGTGGGACCCGCACCTATATTGAGAACGGAGAGTGAAGTGCTGTGCCTGGAGGACCCCGGGTTTTCAAGGGTCCGGGCACCACCAGGCGCAGCTCCCCGCTGCTCCCATAGAAATGAATGGGAGCGCACCGCGCATGCACGGCCACCGTTCCCATTCATTTCTATGTAGCCGACGGAAATAGCCATGCCAGTGCTCGGTTATTTTCGGTGGCCCCATAGAAATGAATGGAGGACGGCTCCTAGCGATATGCCCCCATTGTCTAAGATGGTAATAACCCTTTAATGCATCTACTGAGTGATAGATACTGCAGGCGTGAGTGTATATACTGTAATAACTAGAGAGAGACCACACAGGGAACCTACAGTTGATACTGTCAGGAGACACTTTATATGGATCTACATGGCACCCAGAACTGTGGCCCTAGGGCTATGTCCACATCCTCTTTAGGTAATTCCAGTAGTCTGTTTCGGCATGCAACATTATTTTTCCATCAGAAAAATGGCTAACACCAAATTAATTGCTTCTTTTTGTGTAATTTTCATTGGCAATCTTGGGGTGAAAAAAAAATGTCCTTTTTTATTATAGAGATTTCACCATGCAGGATAATAGATTAATTTTATAGGCTGACTCAGTATGGCTGCAGCAATATTAATTATGTTTACTGTGTTTTTGTATTTTTATACATTAAATACATATAAATTTTCATTCTTTTTGAATATTTTATTTATTTAAAAAAAAATTTAGGTTCAGGATTTGACCATACAATCATTTGCAATGTATTATGCCTGTCAGTGCAAACTTAACAGGCATATACACTTGGCAGACCTGAGGGCCTTCTTTAGGCCCCCAGCTTCCTTGGCAACCCATCAGCACCCCATGATCCTTTCCTCTATCTCACCACTCAGATGTGGCTGTGGCACCGAAGGTGTTAAATGGCTGGGATTGGAGATGTGTCTGATCCCAGTAGTTGCTGCAGAGTATCAGATACAATATACAGCAGATGGGGTGACACCCGTTTTTCATGGTACATTTTCTATAACCACATAGCACCAGCACAGTGAATGCACATTGTACAGTGTGAAGGGTTTAAACGGATGCTTAGGATCAAAGGTTTACATAGAGGTAATGAGTTCCTATAGCAAAGATTAAAATGGGATACCCTTCAGAACTCTAAACACCCAGAACGGGAGTGCTTGAAGAGCTGTTTGCCCATGTATTCTCCATGATTCTTGTGTTAATTCTCTACTCTCTTGTTTGTACCTGTGGAGAGATTATCTCAGCCCAACTGCCACCCCCCTTTAAAATGGGAGTTCAGAATGGTGGACCACCAGGCACAGAAGGACCACATCAACTGTCATGCGATCAATGGACTCTTTTTATTGCAAAAATCAACGCGTTTCGGAGATATAATTCTCCTTTAGGTGTAAACCAGAAGAAGTAGAATTAGATCTCTGAAATGCGTTGTTTTTCACAATGAAAAGAATCCATTGATCGCATGACAGTTGACGTGGTCCTTCTGCACTTAGAGGTCCACCATTCTCAAATCTACTTATCTCCTTTGAGGACTGGGCACCTGTCCTTGAAGCTCATGTGACTGCGGCTGCATCCCATACATCTTGATATGCTTGATTGTGCCTAATCGAGCACAACCTACACAGGTGAGCCTTCAATTTACGGGTCTGACGATACATGGTCCTGAAGTGCTCACCCTAAGGTGCATTGCTTATTTCTGTTCTAACCCTAAGAGATACTTCCTGCCTTTCTGTTTGGGCCCCCTTTAAAATGAGGCATACAGGCAGCCTGGTGTGGGTTGCGATCTCTCCAGGGTCTGCATATATGTGACATGTGCTATTGGTGTGGAACCATGTTAGATATTAGGTTGGTAGATTATACTATGAGCAATAGACTGTTATTATTAATATACCTCATTACAATGTATTTTCCCCATTATTCTGGAGGTATATAGAGGTTCTAAAGATAATCAATAGTGACCATAGCAATTGCCATGCTTTTGAAATATAAAGAAAACCAAGCCGGCTAGTCATTTATAAAGCCTGTACCTCATTGACGTATCAGAATAAATTCAAAAGGCCAAAAGTGACATTGGTAAATGACACAATACTTGGGGGCAGCAGACATGGTCTCTTGTCCTCTACATTTCCATGGGAAGATAACATTAATTGCCCTGGGTTCTGTTCTTTGCACCATGCATGACCTTTCATTGTCTTCTCTGCTCTTCAGTTCACCCAATGTCAAAAAGCTGTGGGAAAGTCATCTAGCCCCTTGCATCAGCTGTGAGATGCAGTTCATTGTCCTCCCCTCTTAGTATTCTCTCTGGTTGGAGGTATCTGTGATGGCCAACTGCTAAGCAGGTGAGGGCTATTACCATCTTGTTCCCTTTGTCTCCATGTGGTTTCTGCAATCTGTTCCCTAGTGATCAGGTGTTAGAATGGAGTTGAGGGTGGAGGGAAGGGGGGGGGGTTATTTGGGAGGGGTTACAAGGATTAATTCCCACGAATAAAAGAAAGGGGGATGAGAAAGATAGAGCAATTTTTTTTCTTAGCCAGGGGATTCTCTGCATGACTTCCCCACTGATGTGATCATGTGCTTTCAGCCTGAGATTTTATTAACAATTCATATGGAAATTGGGGGCACTGGAGGAGCAGATTCTCACATAAACTTGATCTATTCATGAATGCGGTTCTCTGTTTGCCCTGACCCTGCATGGCTTAAGATACGCTTGCAAGCCAGAGAGCTAGACACAAAAAGTAAAATGAAAGGCAAGCACATTCCTGCAGTGCGCACAAAGCCGCTGGAGCAGGGTTTCAGTCCTCACCTTAGAGTCACAGCCTTATCTTCTCCTAGAAAGTTCCTAATTCCCCTACTTGGAGTCTATATATATATATATATATGTAGGTATGTAGGTTGTAAGCCCTCACGGGCAGGGCCCTCTCTCCTTCTTTACCATATATATATATGTATGTAGGTTGTAAGCCCTCACGAGCAGGGCCCTCTCTCCTTCTTTACCAGTTGGTAACTCATCTTGTTCATGCTTAATGCAATTGTCTTTATTATGTATGCATACCCCTTATTATATGTACAGCGCCATGGTATGAATGGCGCTTTAATAAATTATATATATATCTTGCCATGGAAACTTTCAGTAGGCTTTAAGTGAAAATAAAATTCATTTTTAGCTTCAATATTTTTTAAGTGGACCTTACATTTTGAACAAGCTTATTAAA
Organism: Rhinella marina; assembly: GCA_900303285.1. Taxonomy (NCBI): domain Eukaryota; kingdom Metazoa; phylum Chordata; class Amphibia; order Anura; family Bufonidae; genus Rhinella; species Rhinella marina. Next base: position 286,615 of record ONZH01012990.1, on the reverse strand, counting down.
AACTATTCTAATCAGTATATAATTATTTTTTTATTATATATATCTATATATATCACTCAAAAATCAATCAGTGCTTTGCAATCCATGCATCCATTCACCATTAACACTGCATAGCACATTGGTATAGGATCTCCTGCACTGATGTGCTATGCAGGGCTTTTAGTGGAGCAAGTGGGCACAGGCAGGAACACTGCATAGCACATTGCTTCTCCTTCTTTTGCCAGCTCAGTTCTGCTAAAACCTAGCATAGAACATCCGATGTGCTATGCCAGGCTTTAGCTGAGCGGGCCAGGCAGGAGCAGGGATGTGCTATGCAATGCTCCTGCCTGCGCCCTCTTGCTCCAGTAAAAGCTCTGCATAGCACATCAGTGCAGGAGATCCTATACTGATGTGCTATGCAGGGCTTCAGCAGAGTGGAATGAGCACAGGCAGGAGCTCTGCATAGCACATTGCTGCCCCTGCCTATACCAGTTCTACTAAATCCTGGCATAGAACACCAGCCCCATGGTGGCACTGCAGCCCCACAGTGGAATCCGTACAACTGAGGGCATGGATTCCAAAGTGCTATAGACACCTAAACTTTGGATGCCTATTTGTAAGTAAAATGAGAAAAAATAAATGAAACATATTACAAAAATGAATCAAATGCCATTTGAAATCGTTTTTTTTAATAAAACTTGTAAAAGATTTGGTACATTTTACCTGTAAAAATAAAAAAAATTGTTACATTATTTTCTTTTTTTAATCACGGGATTGGATGACAGCGATGCATATTGACAAGGGACAATTTAGTGCATTTTGTTAGATAAATGGTGTTTGAAAAATAGTTCAGAATGAACTATTGAACAAAGAGAAAGATTTATGCAAATGTATACAATCTGAACAATTTGATTCCAGTTTGTATCCAATTTCAGATCCAATTTAAAAAACAAATGAACAATTGGGGTAAAATTACCACTTTTATCTTAAAGTGTTGGTATTTGTATACTTAAAATACACAGTTAAAAGTAAAAGTAACAATTTAAAATGTATTTATGAATATAAATTTATGAATTTATACAAAGTGTTATAATACTGTTAGAACTATACAAGCATTATAGATGAGAGAATATCCAGAAATTAGATTTGGGTCTGATTCAACCAAATGGGGCGTCCAATTCAATTTAGACCCAAATCAATTTGAACTGAATCAAAGATGCTTCAAATGACCTGACAAGCTGATTACATTTTGGTGTTCTCTCTCTCTCCAAAAAGTCTCAAATCAGCAAAAAATCAGATTCTATAAAATCCAAATTTTTAGAAAAATTTGGGTCAAATTTAAATTCTACAGAGTTGATTCGCTCATCTCTAACAAGCATCATTGACTCGAGTAGCCTTTCATTTTTCTCACTTTTTGAGAGTCCACTTTGCTGGTCTTTGCTCTGGGACTAATGAATAAATACTTCAAAATAAACCAATAAACTATAGATCCATATATTAGTTGAACCAAAATTGCAAGAAATTATAGAATGGCACATATCAAATTTTGTGAGCCAATCATATCTTTAGGAAAGTTGGTCTTAAGCTCTTCTCCAATATTAGTTATCCCATTAGTGGATTACTAATATTTCTCTTATTACTGGGTAATAAGAGAAATTCTGCAAATCATTTTCATCCATTCCATAGTATTCCTACTAATATGGTCTTCTTTCACTCTTGTCCCTAAAATCTATCTACCCTGTATAGTTTTGTGAAGACACCCTAGACTCCCTTCCTTAAAAATGGTTAAAAATCAATAATCCCTTGGCACCCATGAAACATCGAAACATCCATAAATGGATTGTCCTCATCGAAACCTACTTAATACAATGCAGAAGATAAAATGACACTCCACCATGACTGAGACCCTTGTAACACTAAAGTCTTTGCTTGACCTTCACACTTGAGCCATAAAAGTTTGTCCATTGTAAGAACAACTACTGGAAAAAAACCAGATAGTGAATCTGGTACTAGGTGGCCTTGACTTTTCCACTCCGCCCTACGTGGTGTTTACTCTGTGGGTTTTCTTTTCAGTGATTTAGAGCTTAGCATCATTTCCCTATTGACCGGGAAGGCAACCTACAAAGCCCGGCTCAGTATGGGGTTGTCTTGTGTTTTAGCTTGATATGTAAACACTAGTTTACCGCTGAATACATACATGGCGGGGAGACACAATAGACCCGTCAAGACAATCACTCTTCCAATCTTGATGGTTAAGATTGATTCTCTGCCAATTATTCTCCAAGCTCTATCCCTTTAGATGTGTCATTTACAGGACGGGCATTAACAGATATAATAGGCCTTGCCAATTTCCTTTTACTGAGCAAACGATTGCTTTTTTTTCCACCCCTTTTTACGAGAGTGCATAACCATCCACAAGCTAACCTTTGATTTGATATTTTAGCCCCAGGCACCAGCCATGGTCATGGATAATTATCTCAACAAAGGGACTCTCCAATTTTACTTTATGGGATTTTTTTTTTTTTTTAAATGTGCAGGAAAAATCATTACATCAATAGATGGCAGACAGATGTGGGAAGCTGGCAGCAGTAGAAAAATGTGTCTTGGTCGTAAATTATTATTTTATTTCCATCAATGAATTGGCATCTGCCTGCGTCGTGAAGTGTTTCATTACATAGACATCACAAAGACACAATAGGTCTGATGGGCCATTGAGAACCAGCTAAGATTACAGCCATTGAAATGGCTGCGGTCTATTAGCTTTTCAAAGGTTATTCTACTTCTGGTTAATTGTTACACTTAAGATAATTGAGACTAATTGGTGACAAATTATTTTACTGCCTTTGTTGAGATAATGACATTATCTCTGCATTATCAGGCCCTTGTCCTAATGAGCCAGACCTTGGACTACCCTTCCTCCTGTCAAATTTCACTGTCTCGGAATGAATTACACCCACCAACTTTGTCCTAATCCCTCATGTGTTACAGGGATGTTTACTTTTACCCTTGTTAAATGTCAGCCTTGTATATCATACTGCGTGAACGCTTTAGTTAATGGTACAAGTTTAGTATACATAATACATGGATTTATATTCTTTACAAGTATCAGGGCAAAATAATGTAACATATGGAGGCCATCAGTCAAGTCCAATAGACAAAATCTATGGAGGAATCAGAGGATCATTTTTTTCCCTTAAAAAACTATGAAAATAAAGGGTTTTATTTCATTTCTTATTGTGGGATAGTGGACAAAGGTATAAATTGTCCCTTTATGCCAATGTAGTCGACAGTGAATCCAGTACTGAGTCATGTGTTCTAACTTGCATACAGCTGCCTCATTCATCCCAGCCTTTATCAGTCAGATTTAGAAACCATTGCTCCTGTGGAGAAGTCTTGATCATGTATTCAACAAAAAAGGCTTTTTTTTTTTAAACATTAATGATCCTTCTAAAGACTGTCAATGGGAAAAACGATTCTTAGTTCCTCTTAGATTTTTGGTATCATATATGGCCATAAATATGTATTTTCACAATCATAGTAACTAGGACATTACTAGTGTGTATTGTCATAGGTAATTTGGTTACTAGAATAAAGAAGCTATGTTGATGCATATTTTTACCAGGACACTAGTTCAGTTTTCCATCGACCCAGAAACCCTGGATCCCCCTTCAATGGCGCTCTGTAGCCCTGGTTCACACACTGCAGTTGCATCACGGTTTCTTCTCCTCCATATATTCCTTTTCTCTCTTTGACACCTTTTCCAACTTTAAGGCTACTTTCACACTAGAGTTTACATATTCTGGTATTGAGCTCCGTCATAGGAGCTCAATACCAGAATAAAATGCTTCAGTTTTTTCCCCATTCATTGTCAATGGGGACAAAACTGAACTGAAGACAACGGAATGCTCCTAAAAGCATTCCGTTCCATCTCCAGACCAGAGAGCAAACCACAACATGCTGTGGTTTGCTCTCCATACTGGGCATCCGCACTGAGACAGATCCGTCATGGCCCCCAATGCAAGTCAATGGGACGGATCCATTCTGTGTGACACACTAGTAAACGGATCCGTCCTCCATTGACTTTCAATGGAGTTCATGATTTTTGAAGTCACTCCATGTATTCTACAGCTACAGTCTCAGCTATTTTATTTCCTCTTTGTTTGGACTTTTAGCAGACAAATAGTCTCACTTAACTGTCTCAGTCAGACCATCACTGCGACCAGAGAGAACCTCCCTCTGTAGTGACTTAATTAAAGCATCACACATTACACTCCACATTACACTCATCAATTTAATGCTCTTGTTTGGACATCTTTAGGCCTATCAAGAAAACAATAGAACTGTTATACTGGCATCCATATTCTACATCTACAATTATCACGAGGATTATCCTTATGATACTTTCTTCCCTTCAAAGCAGCAATAAACTGACAATGGATTACCTAGCGGTATGGGGTCTGGTGTCTGTTTTAGGAGGCTTGGGGACTTAATTTATTTAGGGGTTGGCCCTACATCAGTATTTAGGGGGTCTGATTGTATTTAGAGGGTTTGTCCTGGGTCTATATTTAGGAGGTCTGGTCTTGGGCTCTTTATTTATTTAAGTGGTCTACCCTTTATTTTTATTTTAGAGGTCTGGTTTGTGGGTCTTTATTTACTTAGGGGGTCTACCCTGAGTTTGTATTTAGATGATGTGGTTTTGGGTTTGCATTAGCTTAGGTGGTCTGCCCCGCGGTCTGTATTTACTTAGGGGGTCTACCTTGAGTCTTAGAAGACGCGGTTTGGGGGTTTGAATTAGTTTAGGCAGTCTGCCCTGGGTTCTGAATTTATTTGGGAGGTCTTGGTCTGTATTTGAAAGAACTTGTTTGGGGATCTGTATTTATTTAAGGGGTTGGTCAGACGTCTGCCCTTGTGTCTGTGTTTGTTTACGGTGTCTGGTCTGTGGACTCTAAGGGTACATCCACATGGGGACTATATACTGCAGATTATTCATTGCAGTCAGAAAATCCATAGTGTTTTCCAGAAGCAGCAAACTGGATGAAATGTAACCAAATCTCATCCACACCTGACATCCACAAAATGTCAATTATGCTGCAGATTTGCAACATAGATTTCACACTTTGAAGTACAGAAGGTGTAATCCACAGAAAAGCCACAACATAACCTGTATCAAAATCCACATGTAACTTATTCTGTTTTCTCCACGGATTCTGCTATGGATCGGTGGCAAAATCTGCAGCAGAAAAGGATCGGTGGCAAAATCTGCAGCAGAAAAGTGGCAGCAATGGAAAGTGGGGGAAGTAGCCTACTCTTTCTTATCCAGTGAAAAGAACATGCCAATATCTACTTGCCCAATGTGTTCCAAAAGGACCCTTTTTTTGGTTTACTTTGGGTGCATGGGGTCTATGGACATGTAGAATAAATACTACCAACATATACCTTTAACCTGTTTAAAAGCAGAGCCAGGGATGGACTGGCCATAGACCCTACAGGGAAATTTCTCGGGGGACCCATGCCCAGTAGGCCTCCAAGCCCTCCTCTTGGCCGCTATCTGGGTACATAAGGATCTGATGCTTTAAGCCAGGGGTGCACCACCAGTGAGGCCAGGTGAGGCAATCGCCTCGGGCAGCACCAGGTAGGGACATGAGGGGGGCAGCCGATGGGCCATGGGCTGAAAGGAAAGTTGGTAGGTTAAGAAATTGGCATTGGGAAGGGAGGGGCAGCATTTCAGTTTTTGCCTCAGGCAGCAGAAATGCTAGGTGCACCCCTGCTGTCAGCCTTAATTAATGCTGGGACAATCAGGTACTTACGCACCTGGGTGGTGTCGGCAGCAGATCCCTTCCTGAGTTCAACGATATTGCCATCCTCAGGATGGTGATACAGTTGAGCTCTGCAGCAGGGACAGCAGTAATTTGTTGTGCATTGTGGTATTTGGTTCTGCTGGGGCCACCTCTACAACATGGGGCCACGTTTAGTTTTTCCAGGGTCATTTTAAATTCTCAGTCTGTCCCTTAACACTGTCGGTTTTCTCTTCTAATCCCATGCTGTTGGAAGCAATCTGTTGTGCCTTCCATGGGCTTAATCATGGGAAACCTAGAATTTTCATGCCTCTGGAATCACTAATCTCCAGATCCAAGAAGCTCGAGATGCAATTGCAGTATATGTGTGATGGCGGGAGCTCTTTTAAAACATTATTAGTCACTTTCTTGAGGCGTAGAATTCTTTTAAGTGAATGATGCACACAAGGAGCCTGGCCCTGCTTATGTTATATCTGTGTAGCATTGTCACTCTTTGCCTTGGTCTGTACAATACTTCAAGGAAGGTGTGCAGTGTCATTTTTTTCTCCTTTGTCCCTGGTTTTCAGTGTGATTGATTCCCAGCAATCACCGAAGCCTTTCTGGGAGTGTCTTGTATTATAAGAGTGTCAGTCACTTGTTTTAACGCGGTGATGGGATTATCAATAATGCATTGCAGATCTCAAGGACTGTGAAGAAACCATAATCACTAGTGGTGGGAGATTAGCTGAAGGACCTGCTCTCATTGGAAGCAGCTGCAGCTTCTTCAAAGTTATGAAGTATCTGTAAAAGCAGATAAATCCAACCATCGGTTTTATTACAAGCAGATAATAGACCTGTTTTATATACACCAACATCTGCAGTCACCTTGAAAGTAAGTCTAGACATCAGACAGGCTTACTTTTCCTTGTGAGGATTGGTAGTATATCATGTATACTTTTTTTGGCGATACTTAAAATGCCATGTGAGCTGGGAGCCATATATGAAAGCACTGATGTGAGAATTAATAGAAATTTCACAGACACAGAACAAGGAATGGAGGAGTATATCTTAGTACTATTATTTGTTCTCTTTATGGTAGTGTTGGAAGGACTATAGTGATCGTTCTTTTGGTTTTTATTATAATGTCAAATAATATATATTTTTGATACTGATGCCCATTTTTTTACCAGTTTTACTAGCTATTCTTCCTCCCCTTTCTTCACAAAAATATTGCACTGGGGCTTCCGAAAACTTTATTCAGTCCAGGCTCAATGCATTGAGACTATACATGTCACCATAACAGCTGACAAGTATAGAGTATTGGACATTTGCTACAGCCGTCAACAATATGCTACTGGGGGCGGACTGGGATCCTAAAGTGGCCCTGGAAAAAAATACTAAAAGTGGCCCCGTTTTGTTGTTGGTTCCAATTTGAAGGAAGCAAGGCCGGAAATATCATATGTGGCACATGATACCTCCCCAACAGAGCCAAATACCACAGTCCATCACAACATACTGCCCCAGCAGCACAAAATACATCCCCAAAAACTTCCACTGGCCAGCCCCCTGGGCATCGACCCACCGGGAATTTTCCCTGTAAGGTCTATGGCCAATCTGCCCCTGTATGCTACAATAACATTATACACAGTTGTCAGATTAAAGAGGTTCTCTGGGCTACAGATATTGACGTCCAGTACTCAGGATACGTCATCAATATCAAATCAGTGTGGGTCCAACACCCGATACCCCATCATTTACAGAGCGGAAGCAGAAAGCTCCGTACATGGTGTCCTTTCCGGCAACCGTGTACTGAAGAGGAGTTTCAGTGGGAATGGCAGCTGAGCTACTGTACCCCAGCAATGCCACTACTCAATGTACCATATGGAGCTGTCTACCTCCAGCTCCCCACCAATCTGATATTGATGACCTATCTACAGTACGGCCACATGGTCAGCATTCTTGATGCAATTTTGGAAGCCAAAATCAGGAGTTAATGCAAGGCACTTACTAATGTATTGTTATTAGCCATATTGCCTCTATTGCTGGCTGGATTCATTTTTCCATCACATTATGCACAGCTTGTTTCCACAGGGCCGTTTTAAGACATTGGTGGGCCCAGTGCAAAGATCAAGAGTGGGCCCCCCCCCCCCCTTTCGGGTAGACTTTACAGATTGCAAAATGGCTAACTTTTTTTTCTTAACAAGTCGCATCATTGTGTTTATTATCTCTGTACAGTGACATCACTGTGTTTATTATCTCTGTACAGTGACATCGCTGTGTGTATTATCCCTGTACGGTGACATCACTGTGTTTATTATCTCTGTACAGTGACATCGCTGTGTGTATTATACCTGTACAGTGACATCACTGTGTTTATTATCCCTGTACGGTGACATCACTGTGTTTATTATCCCTGTACAGTGACATCGCTGTGTGTATTATCCCACTGCAGGAAGAGGTAAGTGGTCTGTGTTTGTGTGTTTGTTTTCTATTTTTCAGGGTCGTGAATGCAGAGGACTACGTCGGATTCGGTGGACTACGTCGGACCAGCATTTTTTTTTTTTTCATAAAATGGTCAAACAGGGATCTGGGGGAGTGTTTATTTCAATAAAATGTTTTATACTTGTGTGTGTGTATTTTTTTTTTCCAATACTACAGTTTTAGTAATTACGGCTATCTACAGACGGCCCTGATTACTAATACTGGGCTTAGTGCTTGCCGGAATGGCAGGCCAGCACTAACCCCAACATCTATTACCTCGGCACCCACCGCCACCAGGGGTGCCGGGAAGAGCTGGGTACCCGCAGGACCGGACCTTCAAAATTGAGGGTCTGGCTCTGGGGCGGCTGCAGGCTGGTACCATTAGGCTGGGAAGGGCCAATAACCGTGTCCCTTCCCTCCCTGGTAGTGCCAGGCTGCCGCTGCTGGTTGTATCTGGCTGGAAAAGGAAAAAAGGGGGGGACCCCACGCCATTTTTTTACAAAAATAATTAAATAATTTTAAAAAAAATGGCGTGGGGTCCCCCCTTTTTTCCTTTTCCAGCCAGATACAACCAGCAGCGGCAGCCTGGCACTACCAGGGTGGGAAGGGACACGGTTATTGGCCCTTCCCAGCCTAATGGTACCAGCCTGCAGCCGCCCCAGAGCCAGACCCTCAATTTTGAAGGTCCGGTCCTGCGGGTACCCAGCTCTTCCCGGCACCCCTGGTGGCGGTGGGTGCCGAGGTAATAATGTTGGGGTTAGTGCTGGCCTGCCATACCGGCAAGCACTAAGCCCAGTATTAGTAATCAGGGCCGTCTGTAGATAGCCGTAATTACTAAAACTGTAGTATTGGAAAAAAAAATACACACACACAAGTATAAAACATTTTATTGAAATAAACACTCCCCCAGACCCCTGTTTGACCATTTTATGAAAAAAAAAAAAAAAAGCTGGTCCGACGTACTCCACCGAATCCGACGTAGTCCTCTGCATTCACGACCCTGAAAAATAGAAAACAAACACACAAACACAGACCACTTACCTCTTCCTGCAGTGGGATAATACACACAGCGATGTCACAGTACAGGGATAATACACACAGCGATGTCACTGTACAGGGATAATAAACACAGTGATGTCACAGTACAGAGATAATAAACACAGCGATGTCAGTGTACAGGGATAATAAACACAGTGATGTCACCGTACAGAGATAATAAACACAGTGATGTCACCGTACAGAGATAATAAACACAGTGATGTCACAGTACAGAGATAATAAACACCAGTGATGTCACAGTACAGGGATAATAAACACAGTGATGTCACAGTACAGGGATCGGCGTCTCGTGGCCCAATCAGACCTCAGATCAGCGTCTCGTGCCCCCATCAGACCTCAGGTCAGCGTATCGTGCCCCCATCAGACCTCGGGTCAGCGTCTTGAGCCCCCATCAGACCTCAAATAGCGTCTTGTGCCCCCATCAGACCTCAGGTCAGCTTAATGTGCCCCATCAGACCTCAGGTCAACTCTTGTGCCCCATCAGACCTCAGGTCAGCGTCTTGTGCCCCATCAGACCTCAGGTCAGCTCTTGTGCCCCCATCAGACCTCAGATTAGGGTCTTGTGCCCCATCAGACCTCAGATCAGCGTCTTGTGCCCCCATCAGACCTCAGGTCAGCTTAATGTGCCCCATCAGACCTCAGGTCAGCTTAATGTGCCCCCATCAGACCTCAGGTCAGCTCTTGTGCCCCCATCAGACATCAGATCAGGGTCTTGTGCCCCATCAGACCTCAGGTCAGCTCTTGTGCCCCCATCCATCAGACCTCAGGTCAGCCATTTCTGCCCCCATCAGACCTCAGGTCAGCCAAAGCACCCAACCTCCCCCCCCCCGGGGCCCCAGCCGCAAAAAATACTTACAAAAAGCTGCTCCGGTCTTCTTCTCCTTCTCCTGCGCGTGCCTTCTTCTCCTGCAGTGTGTGATCCCGCGAGACCTGTGACCCAGCGCTGGATCTCGCGGGATCACACAGCCAGCCCAGGAGGAAGCGCGAAGCCAGGAGTCGGAGACCGACGCCAGCGGCAGGGTAAGAATCCCCCCCCCCTCGTGTCCTAGAGTCCGGGCCCCATAGGGCAGTACCAGTTGTACTGCCCTATCGGCGGCCCATACCAGCCGGTTGTAAGGGGGGCCCCCCCCCCACGTGACCTATTGGTGGGCCCGGTGCAGATGCACCATATGCCCTATGAATAAAGCGGCCCTGGTTGCGACCACCCTGTAATCCAGCAGGAGTGGTCGTGCTTGCACACTATAGGAAAAATCGTCAGCCTATGTGCGCTCCTGCTGTCCTCACCACCAGAAAGGTCGTCGCCTTTTCCTATAGTGTGCAAGCATGACCACCGCCGATGGATTACAAGGTGGTCGTAACCATGAAAATGAGCAGTGTATAATGTGATTTAAAAATGAATCCAGCCATCAAAGGAGGCAATATGGATAATCACAATACATTTGTAATGGCCTTGTATTAACTTCCTCTACATGATAAATGCCATTTACTGACGTGAGACAACCCCTTTAAATGAATAAACAACAAGTTACGTTGACTCTTTTCCCATAAAACTATATATTACTGCTGAGCTCCTCCTGCTCTATAACATGCTGCCTGCAGCTTACTTCGCATTTTCATGGGAACAGGTTCCCTTTAAGGAGCGTTCTACATAAAAGTTTTATGCAGTAAAATAATAAAAATGATCAATGCAATTGTGTAAAATCAGTCATTTCAACATACAGATGTTTCCCAAATGTCTAGTTTTATATCACAGGTTAAATTTGCCCTTCGTTTTAGAGAAATGGTAATATTCCTAATACCCATAATCCCTAGTGCCTGCAGGCATCTTCATCAATCTGCATGCGGCATACAAATGAGCTGCTCCTTAGATTTTTATACAGTGCGTTTCTTGTGAGTTTGTTCAGAAGGTTGTTTGCTCTTCAGCCCTCCTTGTTCTCGTCTGGCTTGGCTTTCTGGTCACGTTGGAGGCTGCAAGTAATGGAGAAGGAGTATAAGTGAGTGTGGAAATGCAAAGCTGTCTCTTGTTACAATTTATCGATTTCATTCTGGTGTCATTCAATTAAGACAGAAGTGTGATGGATCGTCCTTGCACGGACGCGACGTTCCTCACTGGCCGCCATAGATAACACTTTTTTGTTCATTTACGTAGAAGGGGGGAATCAAGGAATAAAACAGGAGCGTGCGCACGTAATTGGAATCTCAGACTGTAATCAATACTTCCTCTTCCATTTCATAAATATACATTGTTTCTTCATTTTGATAAAGTTTAACCTGTTATCTGCCGGGCAGCATGCCGGGAAGGTCAACCTAATCTTGGCTTCTTCCTCGCAAAAACTAATGATTGGCCGGGGGTTGTCTCATCTGAGGCATTGGTGGCATATTGGGGGGACCCACACCTATCTCCAGGACAGGTCTCCGAAAGTGAAGGAGAGTGCACTGGTATGCTCTTCATTAATTTCTATTTGAGTTCTGAAAATAGCCAAACAAGTATGTTCTGCAATTTTTGGAAATTCCGTAGAAATGAATGGAAACGCCACCACGTCTCCATTCCTTTCTATAGAACTGCTGGTCATAGCCGAGCCAGCGCTTGGCCATTTTAAGCAGTCCCATAGAAATGAATAGAGAGATCAAGGGCCACACACAAAAACTGACCCTCTAATAAACCGCCATTTGTACTACTTTGGTAGTTTCATACATGATTTGATCTTGCAGATCACTCACCCTTTAAAGGTGAGGTCAACCACAAAGGGCTTACTTCCTTCAAAAAATAAATGCATTAAAGCAGTTATCCAATGATTAATGTAAAAAATGAAAATCAGACATCATATAATACATGACAATCTCTTTCTAACAGAGCTAGAACCAGCCCTGTACCTCACATGGATCCAGAGATCTCCACATTCATTGCTCTGCTAGGTTTATATCAAGCTGACAGCTCAAGGGAGTGTCTTTTCTGCTGCAGATATCTCTCTATCATAGCTCAGAAGTTATGTCATTTCTACAACAGCCGGTGGCAGTTGAAGGATGAAACTGAGCATGTGCATCCACTTCAGTGAGGTGGACAGAGAAATTAAGATACAGAGCAAACAGTAGGTGGCGCTGTACAGATAGATTTAATTCAGTAACTTAGTGGCTATACTAAATTTATAATTACATGCAATTACAAAAGTAATCAGATCCAGGGGCTGGTTTGAAAAGTGTAGAATAATTTTCATGGGAGAACCATTTATTTTACTTCGTTTTAAAACTGATGAGACTGGAGTATGCTACTCAAGTCAATGTCAAGAAATGCAGTCCTGGTCTCTTTCTCCAGTAGTTTAGCCTTCTCTTCATTCAAATTAATGAAACTAATAGAAACCTCTGGGCGTACTGATTTGTAGGTTCCCATACTACTTGTGCTTTTATTTCTAGATTTCCCATTGACAGATACTTAGAAGTGTCCTCCTTCATGGTGGCTCAGAGCTTAGTGATATTGCCTTGCACCCTGGGGATTTGGGCTCAACTGGGCACCAGAGACAGCGTATGTTCTTCTGTGCTTACATGTTTCCATGCTCATAGGTTAATCACCCCCTGTTAAACTGGCCTTAGACCACTGGTACGTGTGCTTGGGACAAAATATGTTGTAAGTATGATGTGAAATACCTTCTCATTATTTATATAATGGAGGATGACTACGACCTGATGTCACTGTGGTCAGTGTGTACGCTGAGAGCGTCAGGTTTACATCCTTTGATCGATTTCATTAATAGAATCTCTGTAAATTCCAATCTCCCTGCTCCTACAAGAACAAAAGCTATAACAATAGATATTACCTTGAGACATTTCTTGAGAGTTTCATCCAGTCAATAAGTTACCTTCACCCAACTTAACCCTTTCTGGAGTGAAGCCTTCAGATGCCTGAAAATGTCCACTGTAAAACTGAATCTTTTGGAAGGACAGATCCAAAGGTTAACTTTTTTTTTCTTTTTTCTGCTTCAGGATGTTAATTTTTCCTATTTTCATGTCACTAATGGAGAGTTAATGTGGTAACAAGATATACATAGTATCTTTATTTTTTTCTAGTTTTACATAGGACAAAATAGCAAAAAATGCAAATTTCTTCATTTTTTTTGCTTTTATAATGTAATACAATTAAGTATACCAAAAATATTATAGCACAGTATAATCTCCTCATTCCCATGTATAGAGCGATACTAAATATGTGTACTTTGTCCTACATACGTGAGAAAATGAAGGTCTGTTTCAGCTTTCCCTGCTGTTAGCAGGTATATGGAAATAGATGAAAAGTACCTGTGCACAAAAAATTTAGGTTTGGGTCTTAAAGGGGTTGCTCATGAATAATATTCTACAGTTTTCAAACCAGAACCTGGATCTGAATACTTTTGTAACTACATGTAATTAAAAATGTATTTTTCACTGTATATTATTCACTGAAATCATTCTGTACGGCGCCACCTGCTGCTTGCTCTTTTTCTAATTTCTCTGTCCTGTTCACTGAGATGGAAGCACATGCTCAGTTCAATCCTTTATCCATAGATAAAGGATGGTTGGCACTCCTAGATTAGTTGGTGGTGCTCAGTGGTAAAACAACCAATGGAGATTGTCAGGAAGAGACCACGGCACCCAAAAAATTGGTTCAAAGTGTGAGCTTATTTATTTTCTCATTATTTCATTTTTCATCCATCTAAACAAATGCGTATATGCTAGCATCCTCCTTCTAACTGGAGCGCTGGGCGCAGTGTAGGCCGTGCTCAAGGTCTCATAATAGACCGAAATGTTTGACGTTGGCCTTAGCCTATATACGCATTTGTTTGAATGGATGAAAAATGAAATAATGAGAAAATAAATAAGCTCACACTTTGAACCAATTTTTTGAGTGCCATGGTCTCTTCCTGAGAATCTCAGTTCCATCCTTTAACTGCCACCAGCTGCAGCAGACAGGACATGCCCCCTGAAATAAGACATGCCCCCTAAGCTGCTAGCTTGAAGTAAATCTAGCAGAACAATTGGAGCAATGAATGTGGAGATCTCTGGATCCATGTGAGGTACAGGGCTGGTTCTAGCTTTGTTAGAAAAGTTGTCATGTACTGTATGATTTCTGATTTTAATTTTTTACATAAATCATGGGATAACCCCATTAGGGCTCATGCACACGGCCGTATGTATTTTGAAGTTTGCTAAAAATACGGATGACATCTGTATGCATTCCATATTTTACGGAACTGAATGGCTGGCCCCTAATAGAACAGTCCTATCCTTGTCCGTAATGCGGACAATAATAGGACATGTTCTATTTTTTTGTGGAACTGAGATATGGACATACAGAAACAGAATGCACATGGAGTAACTCCCGTTTTTTTTGCGGACCCATTGAAATGAATGGTTCCACATACGGTTTGCAAAAGAAAAATGGACACGGAAAGAAAATAAGTTTGTGTGCATGATCCCTTAAAAGGAGAAGCAGTGGAGCCGGAGAGGCTCAACAGTCGTATGTGTATGCTACATGTACATTTTACCTTTGTCTGTATCAATATCAATGACTTTTCATTTGATACATTGACAATCCTCTGCTATTTCGATGGTGTAGGCAAGGTTTAGGGCTGGTTTTTATATGTATGATTAGTAAGCAGTTATTAAATGGCTCATTCATCCCTCAGTAGAAGAAAAAGAGGTCCCGAGAACATTTGCATCCCATAATGCTCTGCTATTCTGTCCGAAATCTGTAGAGATCAAGGTTGTAAATAGAGATGAGAGACGTATTTAAAATTTGTTCCGGCTGCTTTGTCGAATTTTACAAAAAAAATTCACTTATCGGCGAATTACTTTGTCATGAAGCGCATGCTGTGCTGTCCGCATCTTTTGCGGCCCCGTTGAAATGGATGGGTCCACCCCTGTACCGCAAAATTGCGGAATGGATGCTGACTCATTCATACGGTCATGTGAATGAGCCCTTATAGGAAGGGCGTAGAAAAAGAAACCCCACACTCCTCTGTCCTGGGTGCCAATACCTGATATAACCAGGGGCCCTCCCTCTACTATGTGCACTACTACTGAGGCTACTTTCACACTAGCGGCAGGCCTGATCCGGCAGGTGAAGGGTGCTGCCGGATCAGGACTGCCGCAGCGACATGTGTGGAGCCGGAACCGCGCTCCGGCCCCACACATGTCACACAGTACATACATACAGACACACAGACACACACATATACACAGACAAATACACATACATACATACTTACATGCTCCCGGCAGGTCTTCAGAGCGACGGAGAAGCAGGACGGCTCACACAGGTGACGATTCCCCACAGCGCCCTCTGCTGGGCGCCTGGTGGAATCGTCACCTGTGCGCACCGTCGTGTCCCTCTGACACTCTGAAGACCTGCCGGGAGCATGTAAGTATGTATGTGTATTTGTATGTGTATATGTCTGTGTATGTTTATGTTTATGTGTATGTTTATGTCTATGTCTGTATGTGTCTATGTGTAGCCGGATCCGTCATGAACTCCATTGAAAGTCAATGGAGGGCGGATCCGGTTACCATTGTGGTCACACCAGACGGATCCACCCCCATTGACATTCATTGGGGGTCATTCCGGATCCGTCTTGGTGCGGATGCCTGGACCGGAGAGCAAACCGCAGCATGCTGCGGTTTGTTCTCCGGTCTGAAGACGGAACTGAATGCTTTCAGGAGCCTCCGTTGTCTTCAGTTCAGTTTTGTCCCCATTGACAATGAATGGGGACAAAACTGAAGCGTTTTATTCAGTATTGAGCCCCTATGACGGAACTCAATACCGGAATTTTAAAACGCTAGTGTAAAAGTAGCCTAAGGCTAATAGAGATGACTATCTAATTATGGGCTTTGCATTGCTAACGTTGATTGTTTCCATTTCTGAATGCAAGGTGTTTCTCATTAAAAACTTTTGTTCTGTAGAAGAATCTGGGGATCTGACCATTGTTGTCTGTGGTGACCCTGCCTTCTGTTTTTTTTTTCTTTTTAACAATCTAGTCATATCATCATACCAATGTATCATGGACAAACTTGATCAAGTAGGAGAGCAAGAGGTCAGCTAGTTTGACCTTTTCTCTGTGTCCGTGCAGAGAAATGGTGGTCATGCATGCTCAGAAATTACAAACCAGTTGTACTATATAAAATTCATGATACTTCTTGAGAAAAAAACATTAAAGTAAAATCTTCCGATATGAAGGTTAACATGAATGAATGCCTCGCCTCACCTTTATACTTCTCTAGACTTCATTTAAAGGGCCCTTTACACTGGCTGACAGATTATCACGAACCAGCATTACTAGTAACACTCGTTAGCACTGACCTCGCGGTGTAAACACATTTGCTGCCAGGGTGCAGCATGGCATTAGCGGTCATTCCTCCCCATAGTCTGCAGGAGATCGCTGAATGTAAATGGTCTCCTCCGCTAGCGATCAGCAGAGTGTTGGGAATGAACGCTTCCTTCCCGACAATCTGCTAGATCATCTTCCTGTGCAATGGGACCTTAAGAACTCATTGAAAATCATCAGACTTTCTTACTATCCTTTAAACCAAAAAACCCCTACAAAGAAATATCAACACACATGATTGCGCTAAAATACACTTTATTTATATTGGAAAAATAGGATTAAAAGTATGGCTAAGCCATATACACAATATCATAATGTGGTAGCGAGAATAGCATAAATAAACGGATGATCTGGTACAGAGTAACATGTATACCTCACACAAATAACAGATCACACAACCGAACAGGAAATGATGCGATCACTGAGCAGGAAGTGATGTGATACTGTTTGGCACATGTGACATTTGGTTGAATTGATCTGTGGGTATAAATAGGACATGGTTTAGTGGGGCATGATACTCCCTGAGGAAGCCACAGTGCGAAACGTACGTTGGGGTCACGGTTTGTCTGGTCTGTATCACTATGGTTTAGATTTGTTTTGTAACTTGTTTTCCACCTGTCCTGTGATGCACGGTTGTGTGCACCCTGGCCATAGTGGAACACACAACGTCTATTATTCTGTTTGCACTATGCACTTTACTGCTGAATTTTCCTGTGGATTGTTGTGTGATCTGTTATTTGTGTGAGGTATACATGTTACTCTGTACCAGATCATCCGTTTATTTATGCTATTCTCGCTACCACATTATGATATTGTGTATATGGCTTAGCCATACTTTTAATCCTATTTTTCCAATATAAATAAAGTGTATTTTAGCGCAATCATGTGTGTTGATATTTCTTTGTAGGGGTTTTTTGATTACTATTCACACACAACTATAGGTAGCTCTATCCTTTAAACCAGAATAATACTTCAGTAGGTACTGTCTGTACACTGTTGTAATGACCTGCAGGTCACCAGCTTCCCCCCATCTACCAGTCAATGAAGTCAGTGGAGCTGTCATCCGGACAGGAGTCCTTCCTGCAAGAAGCTGCTTGAATTTGGCATTTCTGCTGTACTGATTAATGGTTCTGGATCAGGAACTAATTGGATTTTTTTTTATTATTGCCCTACTGCAGCACCTTCATGTGAGTCCTCATGACATTCATACATAGATGTATAGTCCAGGCAGATGTATACATAATCTTCCAGTTGGGATGGTTTAATGTATTTAGTCCTTGAATCATCTTTTCCCTATATCCTCTGCAACACACAATGATGGTGATATACAATGGCCAGTTAGTAGTGCAAAATGGCAGAATAATGGAAGTTCCAGAAAACAATGTGAACAATAGGGACTATGCCAAGGACTATTAGATAAAAAGTCTTTGTTTAGTGAAAGGCAGTGACACCTCCTACAGACAATCACTCAGATTAGCAGTGAAAAATGGTCTTCGACAAGGTTGGTCACCTTCTTTCTGTTAAATCAAATGTTTATGATAATGGAGTGAATCGGGACTGATATTTTTAAGCTTTTCTTCAGTACATTGATTCTTTAGGACTGGCTATGTTCCACTAGCAAGAGCTTCAGCTTGACATACATGCAAACCAAATGTTAGCCAAAGCACCTCATTTTGGTGGGGCAAGATGACCACCTACTGTGTATGATGACCCCCAACTCCCTAACAGCAGATGTCAGGGGAAAGAAAGGTTGGGGCAGGTTGGATTTGACATACCTGGCTCTAGAGGCGGACTGAGAACTTAAAGTGGCCCTTGAAAAAATACTAAAAGTGGCCCTGTTTTGTAGTTGTGTCCACATTGATGGAAGGCAGGGCCAGTAATACCATATTGTGGCACATTATACCACCCCAACAGAGCCAAATACCACAGTCCATCACAAAATACTGGCAGCAGCACAAAATATATCCCCAAAACCCTTCCACTGGCTGGCCGTGAGGAGGGCTCAGGTGGCCCCCTGGGCATTGGCCCACCAATTCCCTGTAAGGTCTATGGCCAATCTACTCCTGCCTGGTTCTTTTGTTCTCGAGAAAATAATCCATCCACCAAAGGTGTCTGGTAGCAGATTTCTGTGTATGGGGGACTCAGGAGAGATATCTCTATGCCAAACAAGCATTCTGTTAACAGCCATCTCAAGTGTATGACCAGTTTTGGAGATCTCTTTATTAGATCCTTGAACAAGATGTCCTTCATAGATCCAATGAGTTGACCAAGCATCTCTGTTAAGTGATCCAACGTTTAGTCAATTAAGTGAAACTGACCACTATATTAAAGGGTTATATTTTTAGAAAGTGATGGCATATTGTCAAGGTTTGCCATCATTTAATAATTGGCAGGGATCCGTACTCGGGGACCCTCACTGATCTTGAAAATGAAGGAGCCACAGTGCTGATTTATTGTTGTGGCCCTCTGCACCGAGGTGCCCCTAACCACCTGCCACGTATGGGACTACAGCATGGCCCGTGAGGCACAATTGTTAAGGGTCCCATCACTAAATCAGTGCTACCGTCCCTTCATTCCTAGAATCCCAGGACCTCACCAATCATAAATTGATGGAAAACCCCTTTAATGTCTATATTTTACCACTTAGGACAATAATGCTATCTCATCAACAGAGCTGCTTGTAGCTCGTAGCGTTCCATTTTGTACCATTTAAGTCAGAAATACGGATTAATATTCCGTTAGAAACACAACTTCTGAGTTTCTTCCAACTTGGTGACAAGGCAGTTTATTTATATTTCATCTTATTATGACAGTTTAATATGTATTGTCTCACGCAGGAACAAAGCAGAATAAGCTGCAAATTAATGATTTCTGTAGAATCTGCCCACATAGCTTTTTTGTTATAAGGAGAAAAAAAATAGTCTTTATTGTATTAATGTAACATATGATTTGAAAAGCAGAGATGCTATTTTTCCTTTTGTTTGCCACTTTGAATATATTTGTGCGCTATTACTTGCATGGAATATATATATATATATATATATACATATATATATATACTGTATATAGATATATACAGTACAGACCAAAAGTTTGGACACACCTTCTCATTCAAAGAGTTTTCTGTATTTTCATGACTATGAAAATTGTAGATTCACACTGAAGGCATCAAAACTATGAATTAACACATGTGGAATTATATACTTAACAAAAAAGTGTGAAACAACTGAAAATATGTTTTATATTCTAGGTTCTTCAAAGTAGCCACCTTTTGCTTTGATTACTGCTTTGCACACTCTTGGCATTCTCTTGATGAGCTTCAAGAGGTAGTCACCTGAAATGATATTCCAACAGTCTTGAAGGAGTTCCCAGAGATGCTTAGCACTTGTTGGCCCTTTTGCCTTCACTCTGCGGTCCAGCTCACCCCAAACCATCTCGATTGGGTTCAGGTCTGGTGACTGTGGAGGCCAGGTCATCTGGCATAGCACCTCATCACTCTCCTTCTTGGTCAAATAGCCCTTACACAGCCTGGAGGTGTGTTTGGGGTCATTGTCCTGTTGATAAATAAATGATGGTCCAACTAAACGCAAACCGGATGGAATAGCATGCCGCTGCAAGATGCTGTGGTAGCCATGCTGGTTCAGTATGCCTTCAATTTTGAATAAATCCCCAACAGTGTCACCAGCAAAGCATCCCCACACCATCACACATCCTCCTCCATGCTTCACGGTGGGAACCAGGCATGTAGAGTCCATCCGTTCACCTTTTCTGCGTCGCACAAAGACACGGTGGTTGGAACCAAAGATCTCAAATTTGGACTCATCAGACCAAAGCACAGATTTCCACTGGTCTAATGTCCATTCCTTGTGTTCTTTAGCCCAAACAAGTCTCTTCTGCTTGTTGCCTGTCCTTAGCAGTGGTTTCCTAGCAGCTATTTTACCACGAAGGCCTGCTGCACACAGTCTCCTCTTAACAGTTGTTGTAGAGATGTGTCTGCTGCTAGAACTCTGTGTGGCATTGACCTGGTCTCTAATCTGAGCTGCTGTTAACCTGCGATTTCTGAGGCTGGTGACTCGGATGAACTTATCCTCCGCAGCAGAGGTGACTCTTGGTCTTCCTTTCCTGGGGCAGTCCTCATGTCAGCCAGTTTCTTTGTAGCGCTTGATGGTTTTTGCGACTGCACTTGGGGACACTTTCAAAGTTTTCCCAATTTTTCAGACTTACTGACCTTAATTTCTTAAAGTAATGATGGCCACTAGTTTTTCTTTACTTAGCTGCTTTTTTCTTGCCATAATACAAATTCTAACAGTCTATTCAGTAGGACTATCAGCTATGTATCTACCTGACTTCTGCCCAACACAACTCATGGTCCCAACCCCATTTATAAGGCAAGAAATCCCACTTATTAAACCTGACAGGGCACACCTGTGAAGCGAAAACCATTTCAGGTGACTACCTCTTGAAGCTCATCAAGAGAATACCAAGAGTGTGCAAAGCAGTAATCAAAGCAAAAGGTGGCTACTTTGAAGAACCTAGAATATAAGACATATTTTCAGTTGTTTCACACTTTTTTGTTAAGTATATAATTCCACATGTGTTAATTCATAGTTTTGATGCCTTCAGTGTGAATCTACAATTTTCATAGTCATGAAAATACAGAAAACTCTTTGAATGAGAAGGTGTGTCCAAACTTTTGGTCTGTAGTAAATATTAGTCAGATTAATTTTGTATATAGAACCAACATATTCTGCACACACATAGTCATGGTCTCTCTCATTGCTCCTTGCACACATAGGGCCCCCCATATTAGCAAATACACACTCTCTGGTGATAACTAAGGTCAGGGCATCATAGTGACATGGTGTTGCCGTTGAGTTGTGGTAAAGTTGGTAAAGTTGCATCTTTACAAAAAAAAAAATTGCAAACAGTCTGGTGAATATCACCAAAATATCTGACTTTGTTCGCAACTTCTTGGCCATAAGAAAACATTAAAGTTGGGTTTTATGGTGGATTTGCAATGAATGGGGGGGGGTCTCTGTGTGGCCATGGATCTCTAGCCTCATTGGACATTTTTCAGTAAAGACACCTGGAATGTATGGAAAGGTGAATGTCTGACTTAGGGTATGTTCACACGGTGGATTTATGAAAATCTGCCTTCAAAATTCAGCTCAAAATCCACAATTTTTTTTTTCAGTGGGATTTAGGTGATGTTTTGACTCTTTTTTAGGCGTATTTTTTAACAAATGGGTGATTACTTCATTGGCACAAATCCACCCCAATAACCACACAGAAAATGTGCAAAAAACATGCAGGGTTAACTGGCCCTTACCAGGGGTAGACTGGGAAAAAATACTAAAAGTGGCCCCGTTTTGTAGTTGGGTCTAAACTGATATTGTGGCACATTATACCACCTCAACAGAGCCAAATATAACAGTCTATCACAAAATACATCCACAAAAACTTCCACTGTCCGGCCGAGATGAGGGCTCAGGCGGCCCCCTGTGCATTGGCCCACCAGGAAATTTCCCTGTAAGGTCTATGGCCAAACCATCCCAGGCCCTTACAGATAAGCAACTCTACCTCCTTATTTGTATCACGGCTCGTAAAACAGATATCCAGGTTTATTTGAACACTTTACCAAAATTGAAAATTTTTTGAGCCTGTTTGGTAATGTTTACCAATAAACCCCAGTGCAGGTAAATGAAAGGTGTGAGGCAGATGATCACAGCTTCAGGTTACTTCTATAAAATCCATGTTTAATCAGACAGGGATTGTAGTCACATGAAAGCTGTGCCACCAGCATCTTGTAAAAAAAAAAAAAAATGACTTCATCTCGTGTTCCTTGGCTTGGTTTTGTCTTTGGACTTGACTGTTGCATCATGCTTTAAATGGAATTGATTGTGTGGTTGCAATGAAAGCAACAAATTGATTTTTATCCAGAGTTACGACGAGTAAATAGAAAAAAATGTTCCCATCTTGACCTTCTGGGAACACTTCTGGGATTTAGTGGCTCTAAACCCATTTTTTTTTTAGTTTAAATGCAAATGAAAAGCAAGAACATCAACAAAATTCCCAAATTAACTTCAGTTAAATGTATTTCAGTGTATTTAATGGTGAAAGTATAGGATAAAAAAAGGAATAGTGACACAGTAGTAAATATATATCTATACATCTATACACTGTTATTGATTTAATCTTATTCTATCTGCATGTCTATCATCTATCTATTTTTCTATCTATCTATCTATCTATCTGTCTGTCTGTCTGTCTGTCTGTCTATCTATCTATTTAATATCTATCTATCTCTCTGTCTATATGTGTATACATCTAATTTTATCTATCCATCTCTCTAGCCGCCTGTCTATATATACAGTATTGTATATATTTAAATTTTTAAAATTATTTAATATCCATTTATCTTTCTGTCTTATTATTTATCTATTCATATATTTTTCCCATATATATGTTATATCTATTAATCTGTCAATTTATTTATATATTCCTTATCTATCTTATATCTCATGTTAATTTATTTCATATGCATCCATTTATGTATTAGTTCACTATGTTTTTGGATATCTATCATTTTAGCACCCATATATGTGTAAAGTTTCACCTTGTAAAGAACGTTTTTCTATCTATCTATCTATCTATCTATCTATCTATCTATCTATCTATCTACAAAAAGGATAGAGACCCCTTGCTGAAGTGTTGTATTTAAAGGGAATCTGTCACCAGTGACCACCATATGCAGCGTTTTTCATAGACACATAGCTGTAGTTCACCTGATTAAAATGCTGTTACTCATTTGTTGATCTGAGGCTCCATTCCGCATTATGATTCCTTTTCTTAATATGTAAAATTAGACCTTTGGTCAAATGAGGGTGTCGCCATTGATCTTGTCCCATATAAGCTCCGCTCCGTTTTGTGGCCACCTTCTCCCTCACTGCTTTGGCACTACCTGACCCTGTCAATCAAAGCAGTGAGGGAGGGGATAGCCAGATAAAGAGGCAGAGCTTAGATACACCAAAACAATATATCAAATTTGTCTTCAGTTAAAATATTAAAGCATATACAGTACCTTAAAAAAAGTATTCATACCCCTTGAACTTTTCCATATTTTCACGCTACACCCACAAACACAAAGTAGCAAGTATGTGTAAAGTGAAAAGAACATGATACATGGTTTCCAAAATTTTTTATAAAAATCTGAGAAGTGTGGGGTGCATTTGTATTCAGCTCCCCTGAGTCAGTACTTTGTAGGACCACCTTTTACTGCAGTTACAGCTGGGAGTCTTTTGGGGGATGTCTCTACGAGCTTTGCACATCTAGAGGCTGAAATTTCTGTCCATTCTTCTTTGTAAAATATCTCAAGCTCAGTCAGATTGGATGGAGAGCCTCTGTGAACAGTAATTGTGAAGTCTTGCCACAGATTGTGAATGGGATTTAGATTTGGACATAACACATGAATATGCTTTGATCTAAAACATTCCACTGTAGCTCTGGCTGGATGTTTAGGGTCATTGTCCTGCTGGAAGATGAACCTTCACCCTAGGTTCGAGACTTTTGCAACCTCTACCAGGTTTTCCTCCAGGATTGCCCTGTATTTAGCTTCATCCATCTTCCCATCAACACTGACCAGCTTCCACAGGACCTTCTTTCACATGTCTGCTATTTTCCCTACATGGCTTGTGGCAAACTACAAATGGGACTTCTCATGGCTTGCTTTAAAAAATGGTCTTCTTCTTGCCACTGTTCCATAATGGCCAGATTTGTGCAGTACACAACTAATAGTTGGGACATTGGGAAATGTTGTCCAGATTCTTGCACCTGAGCTGTGGATCTCTGTAACTCCTCCAGAGTGACCATGGGTCTCTTGGATGCTTCTCTAATTAGTGCTCTCCTCAGTTGTTATAGGTGGACTGCCATGTCTTAGTAGGCCATGTCTTAGTAGGTTTGCAGTTCATACTCCTTATGTTTTCAGATGATGGATTGGACAATGATCCATGAGATGATATATGCTTGGAAAATTTTTTTATAACCTAACCTACTCCAAAACTTTATCCCTGACCTGTCTGATGTGTTCCTTGGTTTTCATGATGCTGCTTAATCATTATTGTTCACTAACAAACCTCTGAGGCCTGTTACACTGAGAATAAATTACACACAGGTGGACTCTGTATACTAATTAGGTGACTTCTGAAGGCGATTGGTCATATTGGATTTTATTTAGGGTTATCAGAGTACTGGGGGCTGAATACAAATAAACTGCACCCTTTTTAGATTTTTATTTATTAAAAATGTAGAAAACCATGTATTATTTTCTTTTCACTTAACACATACTTGTTACTTTGTGTTGGTCTACCACAGAAAATCTAAATAAAATGCATTTAAGTTTTTGGGTGTAATGTGAAAAAATGTGGAGAAGCTCAAGGGGTATGAATACTTTTTCAGGGCACTTTATAATGCTGTCCAATATAAAATGTAGAGGGAACATTTATACACATTTTTAATAAAATACTGCTACTACTATTACTAGAAATGAAACCTCTTTAGACACTCTACATTTGCGTCATAAAATAACCAAATAAAACCATCAGATGTTTCATATTTCTATAAGAAAGTTTTGATTTCAAGTCAGGCCATGTTTTCCTTTGAAGGCCATGTTTTAAAAAGGTTGAAGGATCTAGAGCTCCATTTTCCAATGACTGGTCGTATACTGGTGTATATATTGTAATATTTAGCTGTACATAACACAAACACTGGATCTATTTATTCTACTAATCCCAAAAAAATCCCCATGCATTTCACTGTCAACAGTAATCTCGAAGAGCACTCTATTCTTTCAAGGCCACTTGATGTCCTGCAGGTTGTGGCAGAACAATACACAGGAAAGGCTTAGACATTGAGCTTGCATGCTTTTTGACTCCATTTTAAACCCTTTGTTCACATCAGGGTGGCATTTTTTTACACAGCATGTGGCAGCTTAGACTCTGATCCAGTCTGTCTTATGAAATCAAAGTATCCATTTTTTTAAATTATTTATTTGCAGAGCTGTCTCCTAAACTGTCTGTATGATTCCCCCCCCCCCTCTCCTAATACTGTTCAGATCTAAATACAGACAACTGACAACATATAGATCCTGGACAACTAAGATAAGGCTTTACCGATAACAACAGGGGAAATTCATTTAGATACAAGCATGAATGGAAACGTGGATTTTTGTTTTTTTGCCATTTTTACTTTGATTTACTTTTATTGCAGCCATTGTAATTATTCTTGTTGCTGTCACTGCTTTTAGCATCAAAAAATTTACAACAATCTTAAAGAATTTTTAATGCAACGCTGTGGAAGGCTTAGCGGTTGATGGAGATAATGGCCATTACAACAATAAAAATAGATGTTGCTGTTGAGACCGAGTCTATTCTGAGTTGTTTTTATGTCATTTTATAAACCAGGTTTTACAAAAAGCGCATATATATAATAATTATAATACGAATGTATGTATTTCTCAAGCGCATTTTGTTACAGGCAGTAACGAATAGTAATAATAGTAATAAAATAATGCCATGTGTTAATGTTAGGAAAGAATCATAGTTATGTAAAGGTATGCATTTTTTATTTGTATCTATATAGTATTAAATATAGTAGCTTTGCATTATGTGCCCTAAAATAGGTGGTTTATTGAGTGTTTTATGTTACAATTTTATTTTCTGAATTTATTTAAAATTTTATGAAGGCAATAGTTGTCTCTTGAAACTCATTGTGATAGTTAAGTGCGATGTTTATTAATCTATCTATCTCTGTGTTCTATCTATCTATCTATCTATCTATCTATCTATCTATCTATTATCTATCTATCTATCATCTATCTATCTATCTAATATCTATCTATTTATCTATCTATTATCTATCTATCTATCTATCTCATATCTATCTATCTATCTATCTATCTATCTATCTATCATCTATCTATCTATCTATCTATCTAATATCTATCTATTTATCTATCTATTATCTATCTATCTATTATCTATCTATCTATCTATCTATCTATCTATCTATCATCTATCTATCTATCTATCTATCTATCTAATATCTATTTATCTATCTATCTATTATCTATCTATTTATCTATCTATCAATCATGTATCTCTGATACATAACAAATATTTGATTATAATATCTCTTTTATAGCAAAAATATAAAATGTCTGTATAAAAATAAATGATATAAAATAACACTATTCTAACAAAATATGTGACAATATTTATTATTAGCAAAATCTTGACCAACGATTACGCATTGGAAGATTTCAATATTTTGATTTACTGATTTACATTTATTTTTGTAATTATCTTATTTATTTGCTGTTTAAAAAGAGAAAAAATAAGTAAATAAGGAAAGTCTAAAACACTGTACATTGTAAATTGTGAGGGAATTGTAGGGATTTACAAAGAATAATAGATATTCTTCTGTCCGCCAACTTCTCAATAGCTGAAGACGGTGTAGCTTTCATCTATTGTAAACTGACATTACATTACATAAACTTTACCTTTCGTCCACTGACATGTAGTATTTGGCAGGATTTTATTTCAGACCCACTACCTTTCAGCCGTATTTTCAGATCTCTACCTTTAGAATCAAATTGTACTTTTTGCCCTTAAACTCTACATTCCCTGCCCCCTGCGTCGTTCTGAGATGAATACAGCCCTCATTGTGAATTATGTCTCATCTGTCACAATAACCTTCTTTTCTTAAGTGCGCCTCCCATTTGCCTGTAGCAATTAAAAGAAACAAAAGGTATGGCATGTAGCATAGGATAATGCCGTCTCATGGAATACATACCAATGTCTTATACTGGGAGCACAACCATGAAGATTGGTTAAGTCGTCTTGGTATTTGGATAGGAGGATTTTGATTCCTCCCCATCAGACGTTTCTCCCAGACTTAGCAGGTGGTGCTGGCTGTCACCATCAAGCAGTCTTCACTTTACTGGGGAACTTTGGACTTGGTTTATCCTAGAATATTTTCTATTTTTTTTTTTTTAACTTAAGACTGTGATAAAACAAATGTATAATGATTGACAGCGATATAAAAAGAACAGAGCAGCACTATAAAAAAAAAAGAAAGAAAAAGGAGTGCCAGCGGATGTGACCAA
Source organism: Rhinella marina (assembly GCA_900303285.1). Lineage (NCBI taxonomy): Eukaryota > Metazoa > Chordata > Amphibia > Anura > Bufonidae > Rhinella > Rhinella marina. The sequence continues at coordinate 258,809 of ONZH01012990.1, read as the reverse complement.
ACCTCCAGATTCCACGGCACCTTCAAGTAAAGTAGGAAAAGTGTGTCCTTAGTTCACCCATTCCATGATAGATATATAGAAAGAAAGAAAGAAACGAACAAAAGAAAGAAAGAACGAAAGAAAGGATAGATAAATTAGATAGATAGATAGATAGATATAGAGATATGAGATAGTAGATAGATACTAGAAAGATAGATAGTAGACAGAAGGATATATAGAAGGATATTAGATAGATAGATAGATAGATAGATAGATAGATAGATAGATCATATGAAATATATAGAAATATATGAGATAGATAGATAATAAATGACAATAGATAATAGATAGTATATGGATAGATAGATAATAGACAGACATATATGAAATATATAGAAAGATATGAGATTGATAGATAGAAAGATAGATGATAGATAGATTAATAGAAAGATATTAGATATATAAATATACATAGATGTAAATCTTTGTGATTTTATTTTGTACATTCTAATTCTACAGCCTTTTGTATCAATATCAATCTATCTGTAGATATAATATTCTAAAAATGCTGTAGACCTTAAAATGCTCACATATGAAGAAAAATGACAATGCCGTACCAAAATAATTTCAAATTTATCTTCACCTAGTCATCTTAAAGTTTTAAGATTTGCTTGTATTTATGAAAAATGTGTTGCATATTACGAATGTATTCATATTCTATCGGTAGCCTTTGCTAGTGTGAATGAAATACAAGAAAAATAATCTTGTTAAACTCCCATAAGCTAAATAAAATAATACATTAAGATATATATAAAATAACATGATAAAATGATATCATAGTGACATAAAAGTAATATAATAATAATATAAAGATATAACATTTTTTATAAAGCATTGATGGTAAAAGCAAAAAAAAAAAGGATGACATTTACTCTGTAAAAGATAACATTAGAAACGAAACGTTCATTAAAAAAAAGAAACAAAATCATTGTGGATAGGGAGAAAGAAAAAAAAAATGTTTGGCCCACCGCTCAGGTTTGGTTGGAAAAGTGCTTGCTAAGCTATCTATTTCACACATGCAACGACAGAAGGTTCGATATTCATTCGATCGATGAGTGAAAAAGGCACAATGGCAAAATCGGACCGTCTCCTTTTCAATACAGATCTCAAGTGTCCCCCCACAGTCTGCAGTCGCGCGGCTGGCGGTGTGGTTCTGAAGGAGCAAGGGTTACATCAAGGCTGTTCCCTCGACCGTTCAAATAGTCTAGACCAATGACCTGCATCGCCGGGCCCTTTGTAGAAGAAGCAAGTTCGTTCACGGTAAAGGAAAAAAATCAAGGCGTACCCCCCCCTCCTGTAACAAAAGGGAGCAGCTCGTGGCTGTAAAGAGGTAAGCAGGGGCAAGCAAAAAAAGAAAGAAAAAAAAGAAGAAGGCATCTGCTTCCATGGTTACAGGCCAAGTATGGAAACCTTGCCTTTCATGGCCAGCCGTTCTCATGCTCCCTCGCAGACTTGTGTCATGCATTAGAAGCAGAGGCAGGTCGGGGCTGAAATCCGCAGAATGATACGGAGGCACATGGTTCATACCAGGAAAAAAAGAGAGTCACATGACTCGGAGGCTTCTGCCGTTTCATAAAAAGTTCTCTCTCGCTGGGTCAGACCAAGACAAATGTTTGCAGGCGTTTAACCTTCTTATGATAGTTAAGATTTACCCTTTTCATTTTTTTTCTGATTGAAAGCAGGGGTCACAGGTCGGGGTTTATGCGGCCGGGCCACAGACCCCCTTTTGTTGTAAGATGGCATTGGGAGTAAGATTTTGCATCTCTTTTGACAAAGCGTGAAAAGTAATGAATTTCTTCTGTCCTGCTGACCATAGCCGCACAACTGTGCATTTCTTCTTCTCCTTCTACTTCTTTGGACATGAAGGTTGTGCTGAGTTTATTCTTAAAGCTGGCAGAAAGCAGCAGGGTAGAGCTCCAGAGGAGTCTTTTTGGAATTTTGCTGGTAGTTTTCTGTCTCGGTTTGAGGTTAGGTGCTGTTAGATTGGGTTGTGGCAGGAGATAGCACCAGAGGGAAGTGACTGTGTATTGTAATGGAGGGATCTGAGTATTACACCCTGCGAGCCGGCTGCTGAGATAGCAGAGAGCGTTATATGAGTTATATCAGTGATATGATCGACACGAATATATGATAAGATAGACGTTGGTAGGGGGTCTACTGTATGGGGGAGGCTTATGCAACAGATTAATTGTATTTACTCATAACAGATTTACAGGACTTCAAAAACATTTTTTAAAAATAATTTATGAATGTTGATATTTTTAGAACAGCGAGAGATTTGTGAAAAAATATCTATCTATCTATTATCTATCTATCTATCTATCTATCTATCTATCTCTCTGTCTATTATATATCTATCTATTATCTATCTATCTATCTATCTCATATCTATCTATCTATCTATCTATCTATCTATCTATCTATCTATCTACCCTGTATCTTCTATCTACTATCTATCTATCTATCTATCTATCTATCTATCTATCTATCTATCTATCTATATCTCTGTCTATTATCTATCTATCTATCTATCTATCTATCTATCTATCTATCTATCTATCCTGTATCTTCTATCTATCTATTATCTATCTATCTATCTATCTATCTATCTATCTATCTATCTATCTATCTATCTATCTCTCTGTCTATTATATATCTATCTATTATCTATCTATCTATCTATCTATCTATCTATCTATCTCCTATCTATCTCCTATCTATCTATCTATCTATCTATCTATCTATCCTTCCTGTATCTTCTATCTATCTATCTATCTATCTATCTATCTATCTATCTATCTATCTATCTATATCTCTGTCTATTATCTATCTATCTATCTATCTATCTATCCTGTATCATCTATCTATCTATCTATCTATCTATCTATCTATCTATCTATTATCTATCTCATATATTTCTGTCTAATCTTTTTTCATTTAAATGTATGTAGGGCTGTATGGATGTGTCTACGTACGGTACTATTAATATCACTGGTTACTATTACTACTTACACTTATGCTATCACTTATCTTTTCAATACTATTTCATATAAATCAGTGACTACAGAAATACAGAGATGCCCCCACTCACCGTGCTGATCAGGTGAATTGAGGTAACTGAGTGATGATACAGATTTTTCATCCTCCCGGCGTTGCAGGGTTTCTTCTTTCCGGATTCGTAGGGATCCTCCATGATGTGTGGAGCTGACAGTTTCATATTGGAGCAGCTGATACGCGGGGACATGACTGACGCACCAAGGTCACACCAAGCTGTTGCTGAAGGTCGCCCAGACAGCCACTGCCTTCATATTGCTCTGATTTTATGTTTTTGTGATGCCTGTAAGGTAATCTCATTAGCAGCGGGTGACTTTTTTTTCATTAACAGATGCGGCTCAGTAATGATCTCTGCATAGACTTGTCATGATAATCACAGGTCTATTTATATGTTCAAGGTGTCCTTCAGGGCAAGACGAGTTCTGCTGAAGAGTCACTAGTCTGGGCCATAGGTTTCCATTGCTTTGCAACTACTTTTCCACTATTATTCTTTGTACATTATTGTCTTGGGGGTATTTGCGTCGTTTTTTACTGAAAACCCAAAATGATCCTTGTGAAGGACTTATTAGTTGTGCCTCTGATTTGATGACAAAGATTTTTAAATGACAGCTTGAGTGGAGCCACATTTGCTGGTGAGGAATTGTACTGTAAGCAATTCCCTAACATATTCCTGAATATATTGTTGCTTCTTCTAAATGCAAGATCCAGTAGAGAACAGGAAAATCAAATTCTCCACGATCAGATTTATTAGATACTTATTAACTCCTTCTTGTTTGGCCTATAAGGATAGGCATCCCTGAGGTCCTTCAAAGAGCCCCAGGGCTGTCTTTATACATTGCCTGTTTTCCAATATACTTAGGGTATAATGAATATAATAGGATATAAAGAGGGTGCAAAAATATAGTTTCTTTTAAAAGCAAAAAATTATAGAAATATGATATTCCCATGACCACAATAATATGAACCGTAAAGTGCACTGTTATTTAAGAATACAAATGTAAAAAGAAAAAAAGTTTATTTTGGCCTATGAGGACAGAAATCCCTGAGGTCCTTGAAAGGACCCCAGTATAGTCTTTATAGATTGCCTGTTTCTGAGCATACTTAGAGTATAATGATCTAGAGTGTAATGTACGTTAAAAAAAAAGAAAAAAGGAAATAAAAAGAGTTCAAAAATCTAGTTTATGTTAAATGCAAAAATCATACAGAAATGTGATATTTCCATGACCACAATAATATGAACCGTAAAGTACACTGTTATTTAAGAGTAAAAATGTAAAAAGAAAAACTGTTTATTAATAGTAAAACAAATTAAAGAAAAAAATGGAAGAATTATCATTTCTCTGTATTTTCTCCTAAATAAAAAATGAATATAAATGAAATAATAGCATTTATGTGGCCCAAAATGGTGCATTACAAAAAGTACAACTCAACTTGCTAAAAACCGTAAAGGGAATGTGTCATCAGAAAATAGCCTATTGTTTAAATTATGTAGCACCTCTTATTAAGCTTAGTGGTCAGTGTGAAACTGCATGATTTCCTGTTTTTTCATATAGATATTGGGATGGAAAATGAAAAATAACAGCCAAAAATTCTTTAAAAACACGTTTAATATAAAAATATAGGGGGTCATTTATCAAACTGATTTAAAGTAGAACGGGCTCAGTTGCCCATAGCAACCAATCAGATTCCACCTTTCATTTTCCAAAAGGAGCTGTCCAAAATGAAAGGTGTAATCTGATTGGTTGGCAGTTCAACCCATGGGATTCAAGTCAGGACTTTGTGCAGGCCGGTCAATAACGTTCACCTTGGTCTTCTGGAGGTAGATCTTCCCTAGGAGCGATGCATGTTTTGGGTCCATGTCATGTTGGAAGAGAAAGAGACAACCCAGACCAAGTTTAGCTGCTTTCAAAATCTTCACATATCCTGTCTTTAGGTTTCTTTCCACCTTGACAAGATTCCCAGGTCAGGATGCTCTGAAGCATCTCCATAGCATCATACTCCGACCACCGTGTTTCACTGTAGGGACAGTGTTCTTTGGGTTATAAGCTTCTCCCCTCTTCTTCAAACATCAGCAATATCTGGATGGCCAAAGAGCTGTAGTTGTGTCTCATCTGACCAAAGGTCATGCTTCGAGTATGTATAATGTTTCTCCAGGTTGTCCTTAGCCTACTTCAGTCTGGCTTGAAGGTGTCTTTTCTGCAGAAGTGGAGTTTTTCAGTCATTCAGTAGTGTCTTGGCAGTTCTTCTGGGATCTTTAGTTTTCTTTCCATGGTCTTTGAAATCTTGTGTGTCCTACCTCTGCCAGGCTTGTTCTGTATTGTGTAGCTCTCTTTGAATTTCTTGATAATACTTATCACTCCAGTTCTTGACACTTGGAAACACTGTGATAACTTTGTAGATCCTTCTCCGGCTTTGTAAGCATCAATGATTCTTTTTCTCAAATCTAAACTGATTTCTTTTGTTTTTGCCATGATGCTTTCTCAAGTGACAGCTCAAACACTTACTGAAGCTTTTATACTGTATGTAAATCGGGAGCTAACCCTCAGCTATGGCTTGATATAACGAGCTTTCATCATTAGAAACTTAAAGCACAGCAGTGGTCCGTCCTGTGGGTCAATAAAAAAGTCAGTTCTTAAGGGGGCTAATAATATTGGCCTCAGTGATTTTTGTTTCTTTTTAAATAGTTCTGTTACAGTATGCAAATAAAATGGATTTCTGCTTAGGGAAATTTTGAAAGAACTTTAAATTTTATAGGGGGGCTAATAACGTTGTTCTAAAGTGTTTCTGATTGTATATATATATATATATATATATATATATATATATATATTTTTTTTTTTTTTTTTTTTAGATTGATAGCTGATATCACAGCTTATCTACTCCCTCCTGACCCTACACAGGTCACAGAGCATGCCCAGAAAGCTCTCCCAAAGAAGTCAATAGGGGTAGGTTAGCCATAGACCTTACAGGGAAATGTCCTACTTGTGTTGCCCTGCCTCCTTTAATTTGGTTATTCGTATATTAGTAAACAGTGGCTCACCCAACTTCTTCTGCGGCACACCCCTAACCGGTCAAAATGAAGCAACAAATACTAGTAAAGAAGGGCACTTGTCAATATGGTAACATATGGAATATATATCACTCAATATAATTTTGCTCTTAAATTATTTATTGGATATATCTAAATCGATAAGATATTTGAAATATTGGAAAAATAAAAAAAAGTCTCATCCATTAATCATAGATTATGTCATGATTGTATAGGAAATTAATGGATTACATGACATGATTATAAAAGTATAGATAATTTAAATAGATTTAATCCCTCTATACCAAAACTTCTATTAAATTCTCATTCATAAATCACAAGTTCATTAATATGTCACATAACATGATTATAACAATAAAGGTAAGAAATAACCCCTAAAATATTTGAATTAATAATGGTTAAAAAAGAAAAGTAAAAATAACGAGAAAAATATTTAGAAAAATTATAAAAAATTTATGAAAAAATGATGAATTCACCAAATGAATGTCCTGATATTGAGGACGTCCTTATATTGTGTCTATATATATTCTGTAGCTACTTGGGTGATTAGTAAGATATATCAATGGACGCTTGTATATGTATATTAGTAGTCAATTTAGTTCAGTTCAATAGACGTAATAACTTGCTTAGTTTGATCCAATAGTCACAATAATATGTTTACTCTGAGGTAAATCGCAGTGTTAATAACTTATAAAGAGTTCCACCTTTACATTACCCATATCTCAGCATCTGTGGAAGTAAAGTCCTGGGCTCTTTTCAAGCCTCATGGTGTAATATGTCTGTGAATTCAGTTGGCGTTCAACGTTCAAAATTACATCAAGTGATATATATTCCATATGTTACTAGATTGACGAGTGCCCTTCCGTCAATTTGGATCTGACTACAACATTGGGCCACTTTTAGATTTTTTTCCAGGGCCACTTTAAGTTTCCATTTTGCCCCTGGAAGTCAATGAGGTCCCCTTCTGTCCATTGTGTCTATGACCCATGTAGCTGCCATAAAGCAATTTTCTCAATGCTTTCTAAATGCTGTTAAGAACATCTCAGGCAAGATGGCCGCCCCTATAATCATGCTCAGGAAATAGAGTAAAAAAATGTACAATTAGAAAATAAAAAGAGTTTAAAAAAAAAAGGATGTGTGTCACTATATGATATATATATATATATATATATATATATATATATATATATATATGATTTTCACTGGCAGAAAGAAATTTCAGTAAATTATAACTTTTAAGGCCTGTATAGCTATGTCAATGAAAAATAATGAAGTGGGTAACTGTAATGTAAGAAAGCAAAAAGCAAAAACTACATAAATCTTTGCCTTCTTTGCTTTGGCACAAAAGCTGAAGAAAACGCTCAGTTTTTATCTCGGATCATCATCAACTTTGCCATAAATTTATTTAGCACATTATTAGTCTTGATGATACCGAATATGTGTATATTATTGAATGTTTTTGGAAATGGTCTGACTTATAACAACCCCCTCAATGCCTCTAATGTGATAAAATTATAAAGGTTATTACGGCTCAAAAAGCCAAAGCGAAGCAACATATGATGCACATCCCAATATAAAATAAATAAGGCAAAATTTATTAGACAAACAATACACACGCAGGTTAAAAATTGTATACAATAAACATGTGCTGGTGCGGTATCGCCAGCACACAGACAAAAGCCAACCAGGTCACAAAGTCAGACCAAACATGTAAGATCCAAGGTAGTACAAAAAATCAAAAGAATAAAGAAAGATATCAACTAAGCAGATAACGCGTCCACCCCACGCGTATCGCCGGCAAAGTCTGGCTTCCTCAAGTTGATTACCCCTGAGGAAGCCGGACTTTGCTGGCGATACACATGGGGTGGACGCGTTATCTACACTGACGTGCCATTTTGATCCGTGGATTTTATGTACTCTTCTTTACCATGGGATTAGGTATCATTTATTTTCTATGATGCTGCATTATCATTTATCTGCTTAGTTGATATGTCTAATAAATTTTGCCTTATTTATTTTATATTGGGATGTGCATCATATGTTGGTTCGCTTTGGCTTTTTGAGCCCTAATCCAGTAACTATTGTTGTTTTTTGAACCATCGTTTGCACTCCATATTATAGTAGTTAGTGTGCCCCCTGTTCCCTCTTTTTATAAAATTATAAAGGAACATAAACTCGCCACTTAGTCCCCATTGTTTCCAGCGCTGCTATTCCAGTGTCCACCTCCAGTTTGTGTTTACATGGTGTATTAGTGACATAGCCGTCTACAGCAGATATCTGCTGCAGCCAATCACTAGCCTCAGGGGGCATGTGCCATATACCATGAAGGCCAGTGAAGTGGTCTCACCCACGAATGGCTGGTTTTTATAAGTCCAACAATCCATTTATGGACTTGTTTTTTACAGGGTTTTTTTTTTTTTTTTTTTTTTAACATTACCTGCTTTTTAAAGAGGACCTTTCACCTCTCCTGACGCCTGTTTTAATAGCTACATACATTCCCCATGTAATAATTCTGGAACATCTATTCTTATGGCTCTATGTTGTGCCATTCATTTATTATTTCTACTAGAAGTTATGAATGAATTGCTAGCAGTCTGCAGTAAGGTACACCCCCCCCAACTAGTTACCTCCCCTCTGTACCCTTACTGCAGTCTGTTACAGACTAGTTTTGTCAATATGCCTGGTAGGATTGAGTTGATCTGGGTGACAGAGTCTCTTTAAGGAATTCTTAAGATCCTTTAACTAGAGATATTGATTGGGGCAATCATTGGGAAGAGTGTTCCTAGGAATGCTTGTTCCCAATAATTGCCCTGTATAAAGGTGTCTTTGATCACCCAATGATTAAAGGGTTTCTGTCACCAGATTTGGGCATATCAAACAGGATGACATTTGCAATGTGCAAATGTCACCTGATGCCCAATCTGGTATTCTTTTTTCTTTTGGTGCCCCCGTTTTTGTAAAAAAATGCACTTTTATTTTATGCTAATTAGGCTTACTAGGTGCAAGGGGCGGTTATCTTGCACCTAGTAAGCGCCGTTTGCCCACCTCTTGTCACGCCTCCATTCTCTTGATTGACAGGGCCAGGCAGCTCGCTCGATCTGCTGCCAGCCTTGTCTGCGCTTCAAAACCAGCGCCTGCGCCGTGTGGAATAAAATCGGCGCAGGCGCAAATTCTTGTTCATTGGGTGAAAGTATCACTAGTGAGATCACATAAAAATTATTTCTAGGCAGCAGATTGCTCTGTTTATACAGTGATCTGCTGCCCAGAAACAATTATTCTCTATGAAGATGAGCGACTGCAGCAGTCACTCATCCCCATGAAGCAGAGATGATTGTTGCATATAAATGTGGCACTCATCTCCTCTGATGAGCAGGCAGTTATCAGCAACAAACAGAATGTTCCCAATAATTGCCTGCTGGCCCCTGGTCTTTATGTACGTCCTACTAACTGCCTGTGTACTATAAGTACTGGCATGCAGGCATAGACATAAAGGTATCATTTTTGTCAGTGTCATCAATCCTACCAGGCTATATGCCTTGTAGAGTAGGGTTGATCTGGGGGACAGAGACACTTTAACAACAGGAACAGGGGTGCGCCTAGCCTTTCTGCTGCCTGAGACGAAAACTGAAATGGTGCCCCTCTCTCTCCCCAGTGCCAATTTCTTAACCTGATCCCTTCCCTTCCGCCCATGGCCCTTAAGCTGCCTCCCTCTTGCCTCTAACTGGTGCTGCCTGAGGCAATCACCTCAACTGGCCTCATTGGTGGTGCACCCCTGAACAGGAAATAGGGTCAGACATCCATATGGAGTCCTTCAGTGGACCTTGGGCTGTCTATCCTTACTTCATATGGTGCTCCATCATGCCACAGAAATATCTCAAATCAAACGGGTTCTCCCTCAGTCTCTCTGTTTAAATGCCATGGTCGGCATTGATTGCGGCATTTAAAGGGTTACACAGGTTGTTTTAATTTCTTCCATTACAGCGGGGCTGTGTATTACAGCCATTGCCCTTTTCCTGATCAAAAGGGCACATTTGCTGAGCAATGATGAGGCAGGCTGCTCATGGTGACGTGGCAACGTCCGGTCACTTGTGACTACCGTATTCGTCATGGGTCCGGTAGGGGTTACGTGCAGTTTGCACTCATCCTTATGTGTCATAGATCTAAAACGTGGCCTTGAAAATGTCAGTTTCCGTAGTTTTTGCGTTCACTTTAGCTATTTTCTGCTTAATCTTCTGGGTGCAGTGTTTGTTATTTTCTTACCAGGGGTGAACCTCGCAGTCATTTTCTCAGAGATTTCGGCTCCAGTCACATCTGTCTGTTTTGTTATTCTGAACTCAACCTTCTTTTCTTCTCTCTCTCCGGCCGGGTGCCAGGAGAAACAGCGCCTGATATTACCTCCAGGATAAATAACCACACTTCAGCCCGATGAGATGAAGGGAATTTATAAGATAATAATGGATGTGTGGTGATGCTGCACATACACGTATATTGTGTTCCAGACATCTTCTCAGAAGGGGATGTGGTATCACTGATGAGGTGCCATATGATTCATAGATATGCACATTTACAAGTCAGAAAGTATATACCTCACGAGGTGCCGTGTGTGCATACCTCCCAACAATACAGGTTTTCCGTAGTATTGTCCAGCAAAACAGATAGAGAGTAAAATGTGGTGCTTAGGTTGTGTAGGTTCCTGGTTGGTTTTAGGGCGAGGCTTAAAATATTATGTAAGTGCAGGTTCAAATGCATTGATGTAAGTTATGGGATCATATTCCTACCACAATAAAGGGCATCTGTCAGCAGATTTGTCCCTATGACTCTGGCTGACCTGTTACATGAGCACTTGGCAGCTGAAGACATCTGTGTTGGTCCCATGTTCATATGTGTCCACATTGCTGAGAAAAATGATGTTTTAATATATGCAAATGAGCTTCTAGGAGCAATGGGGGAGTTGTCATTACACCTAGAGGCTCTGCTCTGTCTGCAACTGCTGCGCCCTCTGCACTTTGATTGACAGGTCTAGGCATGATGATATTTTCACATCACCATTGCGCTTGTTGTACCCAAGCTTCGTTCCTTTCTGGTTGCTTTGCCACTTCCTGGCTCTGTCAATCAATCCAGAGAGGAAGGGACTAGCCACAGAAATGGGTGGAGCCTGTATGCAACAACAGCAATAGTGATGTCCTTATTCCACCTAAGGCCTAATTTGCATATTAAGAAAAAGCTATATTGAGACCTAGAGGGCAAGATAGTTAAAATATATGGCCACCTTTAAACACCATTTTACAGAAGTTTGTTTTTTACAGCATGTAGACAGCAATTACGTGACGATAAACATTAGAAATACATTACGCTGTTAGCTTCTGCATCTGTGTATCACATGTATGTCATGTTTGGATAGCATGTTATGTACAGAAATAATCTACTTAATATGTTGAGTAACTTATCTTGTACTGATCCTAGATAACAGCCTATGCTATGTAGCCCAGAGCTGAATTCACAATTCTGCTGGTTGTTACTGGAAAAAGTGAACAATCATTTGTTAGACACTAGAGATGAGCAATGAAGTATAATTCAATCCGGATTCCAGAATAAGGCCTCATTCACACGTCCGTATTTGTGCACATCCTGGAAAACGGTCAGTTTTTTGCAGATCCGTTGTTCTGCAAAAAACTCAGTTTTTCCAGGACATCCGTTCCGTTTTCAGTAAAAAACGGAAAGGATGTATCCATATGTCATCCATTTTTTGCGGATCCGCAAAAAACGGAAGGATGAATAACATCTGTACCTTTTCTTTTTTTTTCTCCCCTCCTGGAACGGAATCCGCAAATACGGATGGCATGCGGATGCCTTTCCGCATGTCTTCCGCATTTTTTGCTGATCCATAGACTTTCATTGTGCTACGGACCGCAATTCGGGAGAAAAGTAGGACAGGAGGATTTCTTTATGCGGACAGTCGGAATGGACACACGGATGCGGACACCACACGGTGCATAATTGTCCACAATTGCGGAAACGGATGCGGAAAGGATGCGGACACATTATACGGACGTGTGAATAAGGCCTAAATTTGATTTGCCGCAAATCGATTTAACCTGAAATAGTGTAAAAAACAGCAACAAAAAAAAAATAATACTTACCTCCTCCATTTGCTCGGGACAGACTGGCTGCTGCCATCTTCATTGAAGATCTCGGCCAAAATCCTGTGCGATGTACGATGGCCGGTTTGACGACGTCTTCTCGGCCGCTCAAGATTTCGCGCAAGATCTTCAAGCAAGATGGAGGTGGCCAGCCTGGCAATTTTGTTTTATTCTGTTAATTTTACACTGTATTATTACTCAGATGCAGCGATCATGTATGAACCTGGCATCTGAGGGGTACAATGATCGCAGCTCCCGTCATTGCACCCGCTACTTACAAAAAAAAATGCACTTTGTGACGAAGCAATTAGTCACAAAGCAATTTTTTGGGTAAAATTCGGTGAAGCAGAAGAATCGAATTTTCCAAAACTTCGCTCATCACTATGAGACACATCAGTAATTGAGCTCCCGTAATACAGAAGGATGGTTAGGTTCCTCTGCATCAGTTTACTGTACAGTGCCTAGTAGAGAGATCACACCACCCTGAATAGAAATCACCAAAGCAAACACTGTGCAGACATTGAGTCAACAAGGGATTCTGGGATATTTTATCCCTGGCGCCTGCAGAACTATGAATGCAGCTCTGGACTGCAACAAAACCAAATTCCACAGTGCGGCACAAAATACTGCCGTCCCTACCTCATTATTCAACTGTATCACTGTCCTGAGGATGCCAATACAGTTGAATTCAAGAGGACACCATGATGCTCCTACATTAATTAATGCTGCTGGCTGGTGACAGAGCTTGGGTGGCACCCTGGGCATCATCCCTCCAGGAAGGTTCTATAGCCAGTCCACCCCTGAGAAGTACCCCAGAAGTGAAGACCCTGTGTTGCCTGAACTTGCTGTGGATGGGACCATACTGAATGATAGCACATTGGCAAACACTTAATTTTCTGTTTTGAGCGGGCACGTGCTTGTTCCTTTTAGGATTTTTCAGGATGTTCCTGGAGGTTTCAGGTCAGCACGTGTAGCCACCAGGTTCCACACCCATGTGGCTGAGAGGTTTGAAGAAAGTTTTTAATGGGCTCTTCTCTTTTTGGAGAGGGTTGAGATGGAGCACATCGTTTTGCACCATTTTTTTAATCTATGGAAGAGCAAAAACACACTAAATATTTCACCATATGGATATATTTTATTTTTGTGAAGATCACTTATTTACTGGTCATGTCATAATCTGACTGTATGGATATATATATACTATGTATGAGCAGGGGTCGTATATACAGGGGCGGACTGGAAACTTAAAGTGGCCCTGGAAAAACTACTAAAAGTGGCCCCGTTGGGTCCAAATTGATGGAAGGCAGGGCCAACAATACCATATTGTGGCACATTATACTGCCCCAACAGAGCCAAATACCACAGTCCATCACATAATACTGCCAGCAGCACAAAATACATCCCCAGAAACTTCCACTGGCCGGCCATGAAGAGGGCCCAGATGGCCCCCTGGTCATTAGCCCACTGGGAAATTTCCCTGTAAGGTCTATGGCCAATTCGCCCCTGCATATATACAGTCATGGCCAAAAGTTTTGAGAATGACACAAATATTATATTTTCACATGATCTGCTGCCCTCTGGTTTTTATGTGTGTTTGTCAGATGTTTTTATCACATACAGAAATATAATTGCAATCATATTATGAGTAACAAAAGCTTATATTGACAGTTAGAATGAGTTAATGCAGCAAGTCAATATTTGCAGTGTTGACCCTTCTTCTTCAGGACCTCTGCAATTCTCCCTGGCATGCTCTCAATCAACTTCTGGACCAAATCCTGACTGATAGCAGTCCATTCTTGCACAATCAATGCTTGCATTTTGTCAGAATTTGTAGGTTTTTGTTTGTCCACCCGTCTCTTGATGATTGACCACAAGTTCTCAATGGGATTAAGATCTGGGGAGTTTCCAGGCCATGGACCCAAAATCTCTATGTTTTGTTCCCTGAGCCATTTAGTTATCACCTTTGCTTTATGGCAAGGTGCTCCATCATGCTGGAAAAGGCATTGTTGATCGCCAAACTGCTCTTGGACGGTTGGGAGAAGTTGCTCTCGGAGGACATTCTGGTACCATTCTTTATTCATGGCTGTGTTTTTAGGCAAGACTGTGAGAGAGCCGATTCCCTTGGCTGAGAAGCAACCCCACACATGAATGGTTTCAGGATGCTTTACAGTTGGCATGAGACAAGACTGGTGGTAGCGCTCACCTCGTCTTCTCCGAATAAGCTGTTTTCCAGATGTCCCAAACAATCGAAAAGGGGATTCATCAGAGAAAATGACTTTACCCCAGTCCTCAGCAGTCCACTCCCTGTACCTTTTGCAGAATATCAGTCTGTCCCTGATGTTTTTTCTGGAGAGAAGTGGCTTCTTTGCTGCCCTCCTTGAGACCAGGCCTTGCTCCAAGAGTCTCCGCCTCACAGTGCGTGCAGATGCACTCACACCTGCCTGCTGCCATTCCTGAGCAAGCTCTGCACTGCTGGTAGCCCGATCCCGCAGCTGAAACACTTTTAAGAGACGGTCCTGGTGCTTGCTGGTCTTTCTTGGGCGCCCTGGAGCCTTTTTGGCAACAATGGAACCTTTCTCCTTGAAGTTCTTGATGATGCGATAGATTGTTGACTGAGGTGCAATCTTTCTAGCTGCGATACTCTTCCCTGTTAGGCCATTTTTGTGCAGTGCAATGATGACTGCACGTGTTTCTTTAGCGATAACCATGGTTAACAGAAGAGAAACAATGATGCCAAGCACCAGCCTCCTTTTAAAGTGTCCAGTGGTGTCATTCTTACTTAATCATGACAGATTGATTTCCAGCCCTGTCCTCATCAACACCCACACCTGTGTTAATGGAGCAATCACTGAAACAATGTTAGCTGGTCCTTTTAAGGCAGGGCTGCAATGATGTTGAAATGTGTTTTGGGGGATAAAGTTCATTTTCTAGGCAAATATTGACTTTGCAAGTAATTGCTGTTAAGCTGATCACTCTTTATAACATTCTGGAGTATATGCAAATTGCCATTTTAAAAACTGAAGCAGTAGACTTTGTAAAAATTAATATTTGTATCATTCTCAAAACTTTTGGCCATGACTGTATGTATATATAGGCATACGTATAGGCACAGGATACAACAAGAGTAAAATATTTGGTCTTATGGAGAAGACTCACCATTTTTCATTTTCCTCATTACAGCTGTTAATTTGGAAGCAATGCTTTCTGCTGGGCATATCCATCCCATGGTCCCTGGCCTCTGCGTAGGAAATACATTTGTTCTGTTGTGATGGTTCAGATCCCAAGTGAACTTTGAAACAGGAACCTGCAGCACCTAAAAATAAATGGCTTTTATTCAGCATCCAAAATATGTGCAGGTAAGAAAATAACAAACCTCCTGGCAGACACAGAGGGCACTAACTCGCTCCTGAACCTCCTCAATTAGGAACTGACAATACATTTGCTGTGCTACCACCTCGGCTTGTTAGCTCCCTCTCAAATCCAGACAGTCTATGTGACTGTTCTGTACTTCAGGATCTTCAGGCAGATTGCTTATATATTAGCCAAGGGCTAGCCAATTATCTCTCTATCTTCATCATCTATTTATCTCATATTTATTTCATAGCTATCTCATATCTATCTGAAGTGGTGCTTGGATGTTGTGAGATCTTCAGACTTTTCTATATTTCTGCTTAGTCAGGGTGCCCAATCTCCTTAAAGAGACCAATTCTGTGTGGAGATTTACTGGAAGTACTCCAGGGTATGGAGACTAATTGATAATGCTCCATGGGAATTGAATATGCAAAGAGGTATCTCCCAAGAGAATGAGAACCATCTTACCAGAACCACCTATTAGAAGTGCTTCTCTATGAGTCAAGATCTGATTTTCCAAAAAGCCTTGGGATTTGACAAAGGAATATGGCCACCACAAATCCATCCTTAGACAGCTGTTTCAGGGATGTTTGTCCCTCATCAGTACGGAGCAGGATTCTGGCTCGCTCAGTGCGATACCTCTTCGCATATTTCCCATGAAGCATTTCCAATAAGTCTCCATACACTGGAATACTTCCAATAAGTCTCCATATACTGGAGTACTTCCAATAAGTCTCCATACACTGGAATACTTCCAATAAGTCTCCATACACTGGAATACTTCCAATAAGTCTCTATACACTGGAGTACTTCCAATAAGTCTCCATACACTGGAATACTTCCAATAAGTCTCCATACACTGGAGTACTTCCAATAAGTCTCCATACACTGGAATACTTCCAATAAGTCTCCATACACTGGAATACTTCCAATAAGTCTCCATACACTGGAATACTTCCAATAAGTCTCCATACACTGGAGTACTTCCAATAAGTCTCCATATACTGGAGTACTTCCAATAAGTCTCCATATACTGGAGTACTTCCAATAAGTCTCCATACACTGGAATACTTCCAATAAGTCTCCATACACTGGAATACTTCCAATAAGTCTCCATACACTGGAATACTTCCAATAAGTCTCCATACACTGGAATACTTCCAATAAGTCTCCATACACTGGAATACTTCCAATAAGTCTCCATACACTGGAATACTTCCAATAAGTCTCCATACACTGGAATACTTCCAATAAGTCTCCATACACTGGAATACTTCCAATAAGTCTCCATACACTGGAATACTTCCAATAAGTCTCCATACACTTGAGTACCTCCAATACATGTCCATACAGGACTGGTCTATTTAAGAAGATTCAGCACCCTGTCTAAACCACTTCCAAGGAATCGCTCTGAGCCAGCCAGAATCCTACTCCAAATGATTTCATGAAACGTTTTTTTAACTTTTTAAGCACCTTTAATATAATTCAGCTAGGTCAGTTTAGTTTATAATTGGAGAATCTAGGAATTTGGCAATCTATGAAAAATTGGATTTTGGATTACCTTGTAGATAGACCACAGTTTGTTTGGCTAGGTTACTTTATTTCAGACACCCTGTGTGCAGCATTAGAGCTCCTCAAGGAAAAGTTTTGTTGTCAAAACTTTTTTCCCTATATACTGCTGACAGTGTTATCTACAATAGTTCTCTGATGACTCTGTTATGGTTTAACATATTAAAAAAGTTGAGGAAAAGGAGTAGAGCCAATTAATGTGTAATTTTGTTGATTGGTGTACCGAAAATGATTTGGTGCTCATCATATGTCCTAGGGGAAGTAACACTGGGAGAGTCCCTTATAGAAATGGATCTGGATATCAGCTGCTTCTAAGGCCATCAGAATGTTGTCATGCATTAAACGAGGCATGGACTCGCGGGGCAGGGATGTAATATTACCACTTTACAAAGCGTTGGTGAGGGCTCATCTGGAATATGCAGTTCAGTTCTGGGTACCAGTCCATAGAAAGGACGCACTGCAGCTGAAAAAGTACAGAGGAGAGCGACTAAACTGATAAGAGGCATGGAGGGTCTTAGTATGAAGAAAGATTAAAAGAATTACATTTATTTAGTCTTGAGACAAGATGTCTAAGGGGGGGGGATATGATTAACCTATACAGATATATAAACGGGCCATACAAAAAATACGGTGAAAAGCTGTTCTGTCCAGAGAAGAAAAAGTATATGACTATATGAACTCTAAATCTGTATAATAGTCTGCTTCAGGACAGTCTGTCATTATAATGAGATGACTACTGAACAGTGATCTCTACAGAACATGGCATATTTTTAAATGTAATGTAGGACGTATATTTTTTTACTCATTAAAACCAGATAGTGACACATATTTTTTTCTAATCGTTTAGATTTTATGATTGTAGATTTTTTGAATTCTATTTTCTGTACATGATTATAGGGGGGACCATCTTGCAAAAAAGCTGATCTCTGCAGAACAATATGTAGGCTTAGTGGCCAGTGCAAAAAAACTGCAGGATTTTAGGATTTTCTTTTAGCTGTAGGTGACATAGCATCAGCAAAAATTATAAAAACAAAAAAGTTTAACACAAAAACTTGATTTAAACAATCCAATTTTCTGATGACCTTAAAATGCAAGTGTTTTGAGCACCACTTCATAATCAATATATAGATATCACCCAAAGTTGTGTATCTTTGAAGGTATATTATAGTACTTATCTTATACTGACCTTCAGTTACAGTCTGCATTTTAGCCCAGAGCTGTATTCATGATTCTGCTAGTTATCACTGGTAACAGTGAACGCGTTTCTTGTCAGATGCACCCTTGTCTGAACCCATAAAATGCCTTGGAAAACAGGTTTTCCTACACCACAATACTGTACATAAAGAGAATACTTTCCAAATCACAAACCAGCAGAGCAAGAAATGTTATTATTGAGGTAACAATGCAAATTAGCAGAGCTGTAGCTAGGGGTTCAGCGTAGAAACACATCCGAGGCCTGAGTTACCGTATAACAGTTTTATGAACCCTCGTAGGCATGTCAGCAACCAACAATATGCAATATGGGCAGAATAGGGTTGATGCTCTCTCATAGTAACACCGAAGATGGTGGTGGTGGGGGGTCATTTTTTTATTTGTACTAAAAGAGTGAGAAAGTGAGTAGTTGAATAATCAGAAGTTATGTGCACGTGTTCTGATTCGCAGGCTCAGTTTGGGTGATAGTTTTAGACAGAAACATGAATTTGTATGCATTTTTTACAAGGTATGCTTAGATTTCAAAACTGCCCAAAGGTTCAAAAAATATAGTATGAAATAATATTTTTCTTTATTTTTATTGTCCTGGACGAGAAAAACACTAAACCCAGGAAAGAATGATAAAAGTATAAAAGTATATTGGAGATAGTCTAGCCCCTACTGTTTGTCAGTTCGTAAGATTTTTCCTGAGATGTTCCTGAGACCTGCAAAGTTTATTTCCTGATGACCTGTTATGTACCATATTTTTCGCTTTATAAGATGCACCCGATGAGTAGGAAAATAAGAAAAAAATATTTTTTATCAGACCTCATATCAGACCCCTCATAAATTTCAGGATATCACATCAGACCCCCATCAGACCTCAGAACAGCCCACTCAGCCCCATATCAGCCCACTGTGCCCCCATCAGACCTCAGATCAGCCCACCGTGCCCCGTATCAGCCCACTGTGCCCCTATCAGACCTCAGATCAGCCAACTGTGCCCCCATCATACCTCAGATCAGCCCACTGTGCCCCCATCAGACCTCAGATCAGCCCAGTGTGCCCCCATCAGACCTCAGATCAGCCCACCGTGCCCCGTATCAGCCCACTGTGCCCCTATCAGACCTCAGATCAGCCCACTGTGCCCCCATCATACCTCAGATCAGCCCACTGTGCCCCCATCAGACCTCAGATCTGCCCACTGTGCCCCTATCAGACCTCAGATCAGCCCACTTTGCCCCCATCAGACCTCAGATCAGCCTACTGTGCCCCCATCAGACCTCAGATCAGCCTACTGTGCTCCCATCAGACCTCAGATCAGCCCACTGTGCCCCCATCAGACCTCAGATCAGCCTACTGTGCCCCATCAGATCTCAGATCAGCCCATCAGCCCCCATATCAGCCCACTGTGCCCATCAGACCGGATCAGCCCATTGGCCCACATCAGACCTCAGATCAGCCCATAAATGAGCCCACTGTGCCCCCATATGAGCCCACTGTGCCCCCATCAGACCTCAGATCAGCCCATAAATGAGCCCACTGTGCCCCCATATGAGCCCACTGTGCCCCCATCAGACCTCAGATCATCCCATAAATGAGCCCACTGTGCCCCCATATGAGCTCTTCTGTCTTCTCCTGCCGGCGCTGCACTGTCACCTGACTGCAGTCAAGCCAGTGCAATGCCGGCAGAAGACCGAGGAGCGCCGGACCCAGAGCGGAGCTGCAGTGCAGGAGGGTAAGTATGTTTCCCTGCTCCCAGCAGCTAATACATACTAGTGAGTGCTTCCATAATGGAAGCGTTCACTAGTATTTGCGTTATAAGACGCTCGGCCATTTTCCCCCTACTTTTGGGGGGAAAAAAAGTGTGTCTTATAAAGCGAAAAATACGGTATATGGCTGGTAAGTGGCTTAGGGAAACGGGTTTATATAGCAGAAAGGTTTCTTCTCCAGCCAGTTGTCTTACAGCCAGTGAGGAGGAGGAGGAGGAGAGAACATGACTGATCCCCTGGGATAGAGAAGATTCATTTATATATTTCTGAGTTTTGTTATAAGAAACTAACCAAATAGGGTCTAAACAGGAGAGGAGACTAAGGAAGACAGTGCTGGAAAATTTGTTTAACTTTTATTGTCAATTTCCTTTAGTTAAAGTGTTTGTCCCATTTTTAATGTAAAAAAAATAAAATCGGGTATTGTATAGTAAATGACAAAACCTAGAACCAACCCTGTACCAACCAACAAAGCTAGAACCCACCCTGTACTTCACATACATCCAGAGATCTCCACATTCATTACTTTAATTGCTTTGTTAGGTTTGGTAGCTAAGGGGGTGGGTCCTTTCTGCTGCAGACCAGGGGGCATGTTTTTTCTACTGCAGCTCTCTTCCTATCACAGCTCAAGGGGTGCGTCCTTTCTGCTGTGTTTCTTTCCTTGCAAGGATCACAGCTTCTAACAGAAGATAAGGCTGCTAGCAGCTAAAGGATGGGTCTAGGAATGTGTGTCCACCTCAACAAAGTGGACAAGAGGAATATGGAAAAGAGCAAACAACAGGTGGCGATACACAGATAGATTTTATTAAATAATTCAATGTCTATACTAAACATTTTATCACATGCAGTTACAAAAGTATTCAGATGCAGTTGCTGCTTGAAAAATGTGGAATATTTTTGTAGGATATGCCCTCTTAACCTCTTTAACCCCCTAACTGTTTTGCCAGAGTGGAACTCCAGCAGTGGGAAAAGTAGCTAACTGGAGGGGGTGGCTGCTTTAGATGCTGCTACCTCCTGAATGGTAGCAGCTAGAAACATGCAACTGATCTTGTTTGAAAGCAGACATTCCAAAATGACAGCAATATGTTCAGGACATAGAAAGATATCACTGATAGAAATCGGGATGCTGTGAATGCAGCTGAAAATGAAAGTAAAAACAAGTTTTACTCCCGATTATTGGTCTTGTATGAAAGCCTGGACTGTCAGGCAATACCAGTTGCATGTTTCTAGCTGCTACCATTGAGGAGATATCACCATCTAAAGCAGCCCTCCCCAGTTAGCTACCTTTCACACTATCAGAGCTGGACTCGGGCAAAACAGTTAGGTGGTTAAAGTGTAACTGTCATAATTTTTTATTTGCGTAATGTGTAGGGGCAGTGATACTGACCATTTTTGTAAAATACTTTAATTACTGAAATCATACATTTCTACTAGAAAAATAACTCTAAAGTGGCCAGTTTTTGAGCCTTAGCAACGCTACTCTGTCTTCTGTTTACATAACACAGCCAGTGTTAGCAAGTCTCCACAGTTATGTAAACAGAAGACAGAAGGATGTTGCTAAGGCTCAAAATGGGCCACTTTAGACTTTTTTTTCTAGTAGAAATGTATGATTTCAGTAATTAAAGTATATTACAAAAATGGTCAGTATCACTGACCCTATACATTACACAAATTAAAAAAAAATATGACAGTTACACTTTAATGCATTTTAAAGGGTTCTAGCGTAATGACTCCTGCATTCCATGTATATTATATCCTGATGTGAAGCACAAATGTGTCCATGCATTGATTGGAAAGTTGAAGATCTTTATTATGCTATTTACTAGTTAAAGGGGTATTCCGGTAAAGTAACTTAACTTTTTATAAACTGTATTAAGGCTGCAATCTGTGACCCAACCAGAACCCTTACCTATACATAAAACCAGAGTCATAATTTACCATGCATTTGTCTAGCTCCTGTGTGAGCCTATAACACACTGAGAGTATCATTGCGCCTGATCTTCCCTCACAAAACTACAATCCCCACAATGTCTAGCTTTCCTGCTGTGAGTGTTGATGTTTGCTGATTGGCTGCCTGATATACAGCCTGGTCATGCCCCCTAACTTACTCCAATCAGCGGCACACTAACACGCCCTTTGTTTCACAAGATATTTAGCTAGAGCATTGATAACAATTGATAACACTGAGCATGCTCGACTTAACAAAAGCTCAGAACTACAGGTCGATGCCATGGTAACTTATGAGGAAACACAGTGGGCAGCAGAGGAAGAAAAGCACTTTATAACTACTGAACGGTAAATATGTGAAATTTACATTATATTAGGTAATTATTGATGATGAATTAGTCTAAAACATAAGTTATGGTAACCGGAATACCCCTTTAACTTTGCGATTTTCTGCCATACATTGAACCTCAAAAAGTCACAATTTGCAAAAAAAGAACATTTCTATAAATCTAGAATTATTCACTGCAGCATTTTTTTTAAAGATTGGAATAAATCTTCCCTTGTGTCTCAAATAATTGGAGAGCGTCACGGTATAATGAATGTGTTGGATATATTTTTATATTTAGAAAAACAAAATGGAATAATAAAATCTGCCTCCCGTTATGTGAAATGTGATGATAATGCGGATGAAATCTCTAGCTGACCTATGGAGTTTAATCACAATTACACTAAACCTTTCATTTTCTACCTCAGACGCTCATTTATGTATCTCCGGAATAGAGAAATCAATACTATATCAGAGGTTAAAATAAACCATTTTTATAACAGCTGTGACACAAATTTCGCTGCATAACTTTTGCAAAATATGAAGGTAGTTGTGACATAAATTATAATAAAAACATCACTTCTATAATGACTTTAGTTCCATTGTCTAGAACACTCAAGTGGAATTTATCACGGCTTTTGCAACACAAAAATAAATTTGTATATTTTTCTGCAAGAATCATTTGTACAAAAATGTGACTTTTGCTCACCTATTCTTTAAGTGGGCATGTGGCCTCCTGCAGGCTGACAGATTTACTATAATTTACCCTAGTAGGTGGCATAATTGAAATCTACACCAGTTCAGAATTTCAGTCTGCTATTAATTAGATTTAAAAAAAATAAAATAAAAAATGTAGGTGGAGAACCTCATTAATTCACAAAATGTTCACACAGTTTGCAACTTTGAATATCGGGTTGTTTGGGGATACACTTGACTTCTGGTACATGAGATACCAGGAGAAAATACATTAGACACTCGAGTGCAACCAAAGCTTTCTCTGCTCCCATTTACTGCCCACATTTAGAGGAATTCTTCCTCCACGTGTAGAGGAAGAATTTTTGGCCAATTATATAGGTCATGCCCCCAACCTGCCGCATATGAATCCCAAATAGTCATAGAACCCCTTCATCACACCCCAAAATAAATACAAGCCCCCTAAACTTATACAGTACCCAGACCAGACGTCCTACACAAGTACAGACTGAAGACCAGACACCCTAAACATATATAGATTCAGATCTCAGGCCCCCTAAATAAATACAGAGAGATCACCTAAATAAATAAGACCAAACCCCCTAAATAAATACAGAACCCCCAACTCCCTACATATATACAAACACAAGACCCTCTAAATAAATACAGATCGTCCAATACTAATGCAGACTCCAGACCTGACTCCACCTTAAAGAGGACCTTTCGCCACTCCTGACATGCCTGTTTTAATAGCTTCATGCATTCCCCATGTAATAACAATTCTGGAGCATCTATTCTTATGGCTCTATGTTGTACCATTCCTTTATTATTTCTACTAGAATTTATATATGAATTGCTAGCAGTCTGCAGTAAGGGTACGGGGGGGTGGTAACCAGTTGGGGGAGTGTACCTGCACAGTCTCACTCTATCCAATCAGGGCTGCCATTTCCAGACTGTGCAGGTACACCCCCCCAACTGGTTACCTCCCCTCTGTACCCTTACTGCAGACTGCTAGCAATTCATTCATAACTTCTAGTAGAAATAATAAAGGACTGGCACAACATAGAGCCATAAGAATAGATTCTTCAGAATTGTTATTACATGGGGATGGTGTTATTAAAACAGGAGCAGTGAAAGGTCCTCTTTAATATAGACTCCAGACCTGACTCCACCATAAAGGGGTTTTCCTCTGGATAGGTCATCAGTATCTGATCGGGGGGGGGGGGGTGTGACACCCAGGACCCACGCTGATCAACTCTTTGAAAAGGCACAGTAGTGCCACAGCCTCCTCTCCGCTTACAAAGCACAGTGCCATCTATTTAATAGCGGCTGTGCTTGGTACCACAACTCAGCTTCGCCTAGGACATGTGACCCTTGAATGTGACGTCACATGGCCTAGGTCAAGATGCGAGAAGGCCGAGGCCCCACTGTAAGTGCCAGTGCCTTCTCAAACAGCTGATTGGTGAAGGTCCCTGGTATCAGACCCCCACCAGAGTCTGGTCTGGGGTCTCATTTAATAGGAAGTTTGGTTGAGGTCTGTATTAAAGGGTTTTTTTCAAAAATTATATACTGATTGGTGGGGGTCTTGGGTGTCGGACCCTCAACCGATCAGTATGAAATTAATGAAACACCCCTTTAATGCAGACCCCAACTAGACTTCCTATCAAAAGAGACCCCAGACTCCAGTGCCTGGATTTGCCTGTCTTACAGAGAGGTATGGGAGGTCTACCTTTTCTCCGTGAGTCTCTCTGACATTCTGGAAGAGTTGATATTGCTCCCTATTTGAACTTTTTACGGTGCATTCCCAATTTCCAATTAGACAGTCAGAAAATAATTAGGCCTTTCAGCCCCCTACCATTCCCACTTCCTTTCCGATACACATACTGATTGTACCTAGGAGTTAATTATGTGTATGTTCAGAGAGCTCCTCTTCTCTAAAATGTCTCCTGCCGTTTAACACGCTGCTGTCTTTTGCTGGGCCCCCTCAGGCAAAAAGACCCAGGTGCATCTGCAACCTCTGCACCCCCTACAGCTACGCCACTGGGCATATTGTATATTTTATGCATACAAACTGCTACATTTAGCTGTAAAATGCCCCGAGTTTCCATGTTTTTGTACGTTCAGACCTGACCTATGGACCTGACCTGTGAGATGAGCTGTCACACAAACCTCAAAGAATTTTGGCAAATATTCTGTCATTCAATACAATGCAAATAACAAATGCCGCTCTCCCTCCCAGGACTATTTTTGTCCGAGTATCCAATAACATAAAAAGCGCGTAAATGTATCAGGTCCATTTTTGCACAACTGCAGAGATGATTATGGAGAAGAAGAACATCTGGGTATCGAAGAAGGATCTGGAATGTAAAAAGCATGTCTAATTAGAGGTTCTGAGAAATCTCTCTAGGGAAACCTACTCAGAAGTCAAACATGACTAATGTATACTTGTCAAAATACACAACCCCGGCCTTCGATCAGAATGCTGTTAATAATCACCGGCCATAAATAACCCCACAGGTACAACTGGTCATTGTCACGGTGCTGCAGGCGTTTCAAAGCCCTGAAAGAGTTAAGATCTGCCTTGTACATCTGTTCCACTGTCAAAACCAACCATTTTCTTAACTTTCCAGAATAAAGAACTCCATTGTTCTGCCGAGTTCCTGAACTTGAAGGTGCAGCTACTGCCATCTGCTGGAGGAATGTTAAGTCATCTTTGAAGAAGGAATGTGCTGAGAAGGGGATATTTCTGGAAAGCATCTGGAAGCCTCACTGCTGATATTCATGTATTCGCCCTCATGCTTCCAGAATTGACCAAGGACTTGCAACACGAACCGCTGCAGTAAACGTAAGTAACCCCCACTTTATTCTGTCGACCTCTGCCTATTTATTCTACAGAAATAAGTCCTTTATTGACTGTGAATACTGAATACTGGGCCAAATGCATCCAGGGCACTTGATGAGATTCAGCCTACAAACCACCTTCCCGCAGTTCCTAATGTATATGTGTAGTTATGGATATTGAGGAGGTGTCGCAACATCACACGGGGCTGCATCACATGATGAAGCCATGCTGACTGTAGGTGAAGACTGCAGTGTCTACAGAGGACACCAGGTGGCAGTATTGAAACCAGATTAGTTTTTTGTGATGTAGAGGTAAAAATGTCCAGAACTGGAGTCATCAGTATTATTAGTAACTGTAGTTTTTATCATTATTATTATTATTATTGTATTATTATTATTATTATTAATAGTAGCAGTATTAGGCTACTTTCACACTTGCATTGTTAATTCCGATATTGAGATCCGTCACTAAATACATTGAAAGTCAATGTGTGACGGATCCTGTTTTTCAGGCTCCTAAAAAAAACGGTTCAGTCACCATTGGCTTACATTGTTTTCAGTGCCGGATCCATTTTTTCCCGTTTTTATGACCTGACACAAAACCACGGCAAGCTGCAGTTTTGTGTCCGGTCATAAAACGGAATGCTGCCGCAACGGAAGGCATCCTGAACAGATCTCTTTCCATTCAGAACGCATGAGGACTAGATGGAAACATTTTTTTCCAGTATTGAGATCCTCTGCCGGATCTCAATTCCCGGAAAACAACAAGGAAAGTGTAAAAGAAGCCTTTGGCCCCTTTCACACCTGCGGCATGGGGCTCCGGCAGGCTGTTCCGGTGGGTGAACAGCCCGCCGGATCCGTGCTGCCACAATTGCACGTGTGGGGCCGGAACTACACTCTGGCCCCATTCACTGTAATGGGGGTGGGCTGCGGATCCGGCCGCAGCACGGCAACCCCTGCCGAGAGACGGCCGGAACGAAAATACAACAAGTTGGGGAAAAAAAGTGTAGAAACCCTTAATTGTGCCAAATTGAGCAAAAACTGCACCAATTTTTGACAGAATGTAGGCGTACATACATTAGTAATCCTGTGCCAATATTTGATTAAAAAAATGACCGGTCTGCAACCCCACTGGACCGAGCACCAGTCTCGTAAATGTTGCACAATGCTCAGGTATGTCCATGGCTTAATAATTGCACACGTACCACGATCCCTCAGGTGCCGTATAACAAAGGTATTACTCCTAGAGGAGAATATGTGAGTGCTTACAGCTCCATAGTAGGGGTCCACAGGGTCTCTGTCCCCTTACAGTCTCTGTGCACACATCTCTGGCAGATTTAGTCCCTAAGGTGAATGTCCTTTAAAGGTGACCCTCCACTTTATATGTTAGTTTAAAGGTCATCTATATCCTAATGTACAGGATGATCCCTGATTTGAGATGAGAGAATCACTCAAAATTCAATTTGGGTTCAATTCGGAAAAATAGTCGACCTATTTGTGTCCAAGTTGAAAGTGCTCCAGTTGGCCAGAGTATGACACTCTGAGGTCTCCTACTGTACGACTTAACCCATTCTGCATTTTTTGTTGTTTACTCCCTGCCTTCCCGGAGACATACTTTTTTTTAATTTTTCCATTCACATACCCGTATGGGGGCTTCCTTTTTGTGTGACAAGTTGTACTTTTTAATGGCACCATTTATTATGACATACAATGAAAAAAAAATCCAAATGGATTCAAATTAGAAGGAAAATGCAATTCCGCCACAGTTTTATGGGTTTAGTTTTTATGGCGTTTGCTGTGCGGTAAAACTGACCTGATGCCTTCATTTTCTGGTCAGTATGATTAAAGTGATATCACATTTATACAGTTTTCTTGTGTTTTAATACTGAAAAAATTTTTTTGAAAAATACTTTTTTTCTTTTTATCGCCGTATTCTGACCCCCATAACTTTTTTATAGCTACATCTCTGGAGATGTGTGGGGGCTCATTTTTTGCAGGACGATCTGTAGTTTTCATTGACACCTTGGAGTCTATAAATTTTGGATCACCTTTCATAGAATTTTTTGGGGAGATGAATAGACAAAGAAATGGTGAATTTCCCATTTTGATATATTTTCTGTTAGAACATTCACCGTACGGGATAACTATTTTTAGATTTTAATAGTTTGGGATTTTTGGGACGTAGGTCTATGATGTTTTTTTTAATTATAGGGAAAGAGGGCGTGATTAGAATTTTTAGATTTAATTTTTTATTATTTTTAAAAACTTAAACTTTTTTTTTTACTTTATTAGGTAACCCTAGATGACTATAATAAGCAATCATTATATTACTTCTTCAATACATTTGCAATGGATTGCTATTGAAATTCATAGCAGAATTGCCATGTTCTTATGGAGCGTTGCCACCTGCAGGGCTCCATAGGAACTACAGCTGTAAAAGTCTTAAGAGTGACCAGCGTTTTCACATACAACCAACAGTTCCTCCCATCACTACGTGGCTGAGCCATTCACGGGAGGGCATCGATCTGGGGGAAAGCGGCTTCTGATGCTGTGGTCGCAATTGATTTCGGCATTGAGGGGTTACATGTCGCCGATCGCAGACATTATCCATCAGATATATCCAACAAAAAGAGAAAAGCATGGATCGCACATCCACATGTTATGCATTGATCTATCTTTGCCTCTCAGCACAATTAACATTGCCAGTGCCAGGGGGGGTGATGTTGGACTGCTGGGTCACGCCACCTGCTGGTGCAGTACTGTGGTGTCGGTGGTTGCCAAATTAGAGTAGGTACCCATCTTGACATGGGGTCTGGGCTTATGCAATTTGATCAAAAAATATACAAATGCCTTGTGTACAGTATGTAGATTACGGGGCTGTATACCATTATTTACGTTGAGAAGCAATGATAGATCAATGTATAACATGTGGATGTGTGATCTGTAATTTTCTCTTTTTGTTGGATATTTCATTCCCCAGCAGAAACCTGGCAGCTATGGCTCCCACTGCGCTTGTGAGCAGTCGCCATTTTTAAAGTCCTGACATGTACAGCGGAGATCTGGAAAGGGTTAATACTTGTTCTCTCTCTTGTCCCTCACTTTTTTAATTTCATTTTTTAAAATTCTTTCTCTCCCCAAAATTCACCCCAATCAAATCACCAAAAATTTGCATTCGGATGCAACTTGAATTCTTGGAAATTCGACTAGTTTCGAACCGATTTGCTCCTCCCCATCATTGATTGATTTCCTGAGAATTATTGATACGACTGAAGTAATTGGCACTGTATAAACCATTCTACCGCCAGTATGTGTTTTACCAATGGAGAGAGGGCAAGGCCGTCCTGATAGTCCAGGATGTTATAACGGTAAGGTCCACACATGGCAGGTCTACAGTGCAATCGGCATGTGAATATTACAGTGGATTTTGCCGATTGAAAAAAAGGTCAAATGCACAATGAAAATCAGTAGCGAGCATGCTGCGGATTTCCATGCACCCTTGGGTTATTCTAAGCCCCATCCACATGTATCGTACCGTAATGTGCTGCAGATTTGTGTAGTAAATAGCAAATCCACTGCGTCTGAACACACCCTAAAGAATTTTCTTTCCCAAGACTGGGAGCCATTCAGTGACGGGTGTGTATTATGCCATTGCTGTTAATGCAAGCCCCTAATACACGTACAATGGCTTACCGTGAGTATCCCACAGCCGCCACCTGCCAGAAAACCTTCAGTCAATGCGGCCGTCCATAGACATAATACTGTTGATGCAGCGGCTTCACCTATGAAAAGCGTATTGTTTATTGTCCTTCCAGCTCATTTCCTGCAGCAGGCTCCACAATGATAAGCTGTCCTCATTTAACCGGCATTGCATTTTTCCTGATTTGTGGGAAGTATAGAACATTGAAATGTAAAGCCTCGCGCTACAAAGGCTGCGATGACCCCTGATCTCAGCTTTTTATGGCTTTCTTGATGCTTGTACAGTGCCGAAGAACAAGAGGCTGTATGGACGCTGCAGCTCCCCGGCTGGGTGGTATCATTGTGGGTAAAGCTGGCCTTCTCTGGGCCACTTTACCTGTTCATCTAATGCTGGGAAATGTGGGGGTTACATCTGCTCCGGCCCTCTGAATGCTATCAGACTGGCAGGTCAGAGATATCCATTACCGTACTATATGGACACACAGATGTGGGGTCATTGTGGCGTATTTTTCAGATTCTACGGCTTCTCGACACTTTATATAGCACATGCATATCGAGTATTGCTGCTAAGCCCCATTCAGCCAGGCTGCAATACCAGAAAGAGACTTTAAACAAAGGGGGCACTGTTCATTGAAAAAACAAAAATTAAAAACATCATATAATTTCTTTGAAGGGGCTCCTCAGACTCCCCCTTATTTAATCCGTTCATATGCATAAGATAACGCAGCCAAATGCTTTTTCCGCCAATAGCGATCTCTCCCCATTCCTCCATATACATGCCAAGTGTGCATTTTTCAACTAAGATTACAAAAAAAAGGTCAAAAAATTTAATTCCGGTCAGAATTGATTGTACCCAAATAAAAAATGCTCCAATTGGCCTGAAAATTGGTTTATGACACTGTGAGGTCTCCTAACACTCATATTTTTCTCTCTTGTCCTTTATTTTTTTCAGACTTTTCTAACGCAAAGACGGCAATACGAGCTAATGCACACAAACATACTTTTTGTCCGTTCCGTTTTTTTTTTTTTCCGGTTCATATGCCGAGCAATTCATGGAAAAAAAAATGGAAATGACTTAGTGTGTATTCCGTATCTGTATGTCCTCAAGTCCGTTCTGCAAAAAAAAATTAAACGTCCAATTTTTGTACGTTTTGCACACAAGGACTGGCATGGGTATAATGTATCTGCAAAAAAACGGATGTAACATGGATATCATCTGTGTTTTTTGCGGATCCGTGTTTTAAGGACCGAAAAATACATATGGTCGTGTGCATGAGCCCTAATAAATAATGTCAGAGTGACAGTGACATATATAGCTATGGTTGATGGCACTAACAAACAGCGTGTTGGATTTATGCTTTTTAAAATTAATAAAAAATGTTCCTTTTTGGGGCCAGATGCCTGCATAGTGGTTTTTATGCTGGCAGCCCAAGTCCGCCACTGCTATACTATCCTGGGAAGACACGAGTATCGCTCCCCTCACCCTGTGTGCATTGGGGCTAGTGCTAGTGGACCTCTCTGTGGTACTGCTAGAGTTAATCTTGCCTTCTTGCTCTCTGTCGAGCTCCTGACTATGGTGATGATCAGGTCTCTAACTTATACTGGGCTGTTGGTTCCACTGAGTTTTAGGTATTCTAGTGTTTGTTAGACCTAGGTGTGCTTCTTCTGTCTATCTACCCATTTATGAAAACTGCACATTTACCGACTCTGATCCTCTGCTGCTTGCCCTGACCTTGGATTTGTTTCATGATTTCACACAATCTCTGCCTGCCTGATCCCGGCCTGTCTCCTGACTATGAGTCTGACTATTGTCTGCTCATTCTGTGCTTCGCACCGGTGTCTCTGACCCCCGTGGGTCAGCTGCCAACTACACCAGGACTATTCCTGGAGGCAGTTGCCTGGTTGGTTTTCTGTAGTGAAGTCCAGATCCCTGTATAGGTTTTAAAGGGTAAATACCAGGGGATCGCCAGGACAACACCCTTAGATTTAGCTCAAGGCCAAACCAGTTAATTGACACAGTGATTCCTCATTCATTGCCTGTTACAGTGGTATCAGGAAAAACAGTAGCTTACTCTGAACAAGCTGTCCAAAATTGAACGATCCCTGGTTGTGACCACAGTATACAATGCCTTTTAATGAGATCTTATAGAAGAAGAAAAATTGCAACAGGTTGTCTGGTAAAAAATACAGGCCTAATTAAAGGTCCCTTGGCTGTGACCAAGCTATACACTGCTATTGACACACTAAAATAAGGTATTTTGCACACTTAGAAATGTTAGAAAAATTACAATGAGTTGTTTCAAGGAAAACAATGCAATTTCGCAGCGTATACAACAAAATATATGTTGCTGGTCATTCTGAGAATATGCCAGTAAAACATTTATGAACTGTAGAAGAACAGGTATTTGGATAGAAAAGGCAGGCTGATGCAAAGAAAAAAAGAGTACTATTTCTTTAAATGATCTTTGTGCAGTGCAACACATGAAGTTATGAACAGCTTCAGCAGCCCCCACTATAAGACACTAACTGCCCCTATCCTGTCCCTAATGATAAAACCTGACTTTCTGCTTAGTCATTCAATCTACATAAGTAAATATATCTTCTTCAAAATCAATGCACTATCCTTGCAAGACTCTTAGATTGCTGTCTTGTGTCTAATTGGTGTCTGTCAGAGACATGGCAGACACGTCCTGTCACATCAGTGGCTGAGCTCTGTACTTCACAGCTAACATACAGCCTGATAGACCAGCCAATATCTTCCCTCCTGATTGGCTCTCAGGCTGACTGAGAAGCATTTGTCAAGCCTGCTGGTCTGGGCCCCACCCAGGGTCATGTAATCCTCCATCTTCATCTTCCCTGCTCTGCTTACCTTGTTCCCTTATTTGATGGTGGGTTCCATCTAACATGATTCGTCCAAACTGAATTGCCAAAATCTCCAATTCACTTGGAAGATGAATTTTTGTAAAATTTGTGACAAATCTGATGAGTTTACAATTAACTGGCTCATCTCTATGCCCAAACCTTCTGACACTGGAGGAGTTAGAAGACCCCTATAGACAAAAGAGAGTCAGCCAATCCTGCTGTAAGCAGAGCATCTAGCTAACGTATTTATATCTATTATCCATGGCCAGGAGCCATTTGGGCTCATTCACCTCAGTATATATGTATGAAAAAATCTTTAATACTTGTATATTAAAAAAAAATAAAAACTTTTGATCTCATAGTGACATATCAAAGGTTGAGATCACTGGGGGTCTGAGTGCTGAGACCCCCACCAAACACGAATACTAGGAGTAAGAAGTCCTCACTCTTTTTCGTTAACTTTTGGATTTTTTTATAAATAAAATTAAAACTTATAGACTCAAATTTACCATTAACTTGAAGTACAGTATGTCACGAGAAAACAGTCTCAGAATTGCTTGGATAAGTAAAAGCGTTCCAAAGTTATTACCACATGAAGTGACACATGTCAGATTTGCAAAATTAAGCCTGGTCAGGAAGGGGGGAAATGGCCCAGATCTGAAGTGGTTAAGGACATCTTAACCGTGGTGCAGATTTCTTCTTGTGGGGCCAAATACAGTAGCTGTAGTTGGTGCATTGCAGTTGTCAACATTTCTTTAAGAACATCTCTTAGCACAATACACTCACAGTAAACAGCGCTGGATGATGACCGCTATAAAGCAGCCTTGACTTTTTAGAACTGCAAGAAAGAATCTTCACATACCATTTAAAGGTAATATATATATATATATATATATATATATATATATATATATATTTTTTTTTACTAAATAAAACAAGATACAAAGATAATTTTTTCTAAACTGTTTTTCTGTTTGTTTTTTTTACTTTACTTTCTTTACATGATTATGGGGCAGCCATCTTGCCTGAGCTGCTGTTCTGCTCTATTAACAGCAGTTCAGATATTCAGAGATTTGGGTAATAGAAGCCACATGGACAAGAGGAACCTGTAGGTTGGAGTTGACTCATTGACTTCTATAGGAGAGCGTTTTGGACATGCTCTGTGATTTGTTATATGTATGAAGTCCCAGAGCTATATACACACTTATCAAACTGGTTTGAAGAAGTACTGGCTTTGTTGCCCATAGCAACCAATCAGATTCCAGCTTTCATTTTTTTTTGCTATGGGCAACTAAGCCAGCTACCTTATATCAGCTTAATAAATGACCTCATAAGTCCTAATGCTTAGTTTAACTCTTCTGACCACCGTCAATTTTAGTTTTGTATTTTCTCCCTATCTTTCAAAAGCCATAACTTTTTTATTTTTCTGTCACCTTAACTGCATGGGGGCTTGTTTTTTTTTTTTTTGCAGGACAACTTGTAACTTTAAATAGCACTAATGGTCCATATAATGTATTGCACAGGCGTAGAAAATTATTTGTTGGGTAAAACGGGACAAAAATGCAATTCTGCCATTATTTTTACGGTTTTGCTTTTACGGCATTCTGTATGTGGTAAAAAGACACCAGAACCGTATTCTTCAAGTCAGTGCAATTATGGTAACACCAAATTTAGATAAAATCTGTTTTGTTTAACTTCTGTATTGCATTGTATAGTGATTTTCCCAATCTCCTGTTATACCCTACCCTGCCTTTATAGGTGGCAACAGGTAGTTTTCTCCTGGACTGCAAGGAACAGGGTTTCCCATAACAGCTGTGTGATTGGTGCCTTACCTCATACACATCTTAGCTTGTAATTTTTTATGCACTGTGACCAGTGTGGAGGTCATTCTGCAAGGATGTGGTAGTGAGCTGTGACCATCACCAATTGTCAATACTGGATCCTGTGTTATCTACCTCCTGTTTTATAATAGATGAGTCATCTGTCATTGTAATCCTGCAGGTGATGATAATAAGATGACTGCTGAGAATTGATCTCTATAGAGCAAGAAGTTTCAGCTTATTGTAAGGCTTAGTGGCCAGAGTAAAAACTGAAAATTTCAGAATGATTTTTTAATACAGTTGCTGACTTAAATGGTTAGCTAAAGGGGGTATCCCATGATTATTGTAAAACATGATAATCAGAGATCATATAATACATGACAATATCTTTCGAACAAATTTAGAATCAGCCCTGTACCTCACATGGATCCAGAGATCTCCCCATTCATTTCTCTGCTAGATTTAGATAAAGCAAATGGGGTGTGTCCATCCTCTCCCTATGACAGCTCAGGAGGCGTGTCTTTGCTGGAGCTCTCTGCCTATCACAGCTCAGGAGGCAGTTGAAGGATGAAACTGAGCATGTGCGACCTTCTAAGTGAGCTAGACAAAGAAATAAGAAAAAGAATAAACAGCAGATGGTGCTATACAGATAGATTTTATTGAATAGCTCAGTGGCTATACAAAATTTTTAATTACATGTAAGTAGAAAAGTATTCAGATCTAGATGCTGCTTTGAAAACTGTAGAATATTTTTCGGGTGACAACTCCCTTAATAGTCACCAACTATGTTTAACATTAAAAAAAAAACTTGATTTAAACCATATTTTTTCATGGTCACATTGAAAGAGCCTGTTTTATTTTTCCATTGATATACCCATGTGAAAGCTTGAATTTTGCAGAACGAGATTTTCACGAACTTGGTTTTGTTGTTTACATTTTGAGGGAGGGAATGCAAACAAATCCACCAATGTTTTTGGTGTCTATTTAATTTATTTTTTGCTGTTTACTGAGTAGTAAAAAGAACAAGTTAACTTTACTCTATGGGTCTTTATGATTCCCGCTGTGCCAAATGTATATTTTATGGTGAACTATTAATAGATGAAATTAAATAAAATATGTGTTTACATTTTTTTTTGGGGGGGGGACTTAAAAAAAAAAAAAAAAAAGAAAAAAAACCCCTTTATTAATCCTAATTAAACTCTGTTTTTGTTCCCTAGGGGACTTAAAGCTATTACCATTTGATCTCTTCTAAAATGCTTTGAAATACGTAGTGGGCAGATGTTTATGGTAAAGCCATTGTTAGGCCTCCAGATACCACAGAAAACAATGGCCTCATGGGCCAATGAGCTGATAGAGGGAGCCCTCTCTCTGACGCAAACACCTTAGGTGCTGCTATTGACTGTGGCATCTAAGGGGTTAAACAATCAATGACCAACTTGATTAGTCTCCGATTAGTGCCTGATATCAACAGTCTTAGCATTGGAACTGCACTCGATCCTGATAATGATAAGTAATATTATATACTATATGTACACAATGACTCCACCAACAGAATAGTGAGTGCAGCTCTGGAGTATAATACAGCCAGATATTACAAAGGATGTGTGTATATATATATACTGTAAGACGGTGATCATACCCTTTAAACATACGCAATATAATAGCTTTGTTTTTTTCCTGCAGATAAAATGCATTTGTCCTCTCGAGAACTAACTTCTTGACTTTAAACATATAAGAGCCACTTAGACTTCAAGCAGAAAAGGCTAAAGTTTTTAATAAATTAGAAATCTCACACGGAAGGGAGAATTATGTCCTGAAGCATTGTCTGATGTGTAGGAATAAAATGAGCACATATTGATTCCTTGTATGTTAATGCAAATAAAAAGAAGCCGAGGGATTCTACAAGTGCCACTTACAGACGGCTTACTTACAGCAATCTCATTTAAGGCAAGATCACTTGACACTGCACATTGTGTAATATAAACACACGACGCTGGTGTAATTAGCCAGGCTTATGGACGAAAATTGCTTCATGTGCTTTCATATGAATTACTAAACGTTTTCACAGCGACGTGCAAAACTCCCCTTTTCTGACTATTCTGTCCCCCGATGGTTAATAATATAATCATAACTATTTTTTACTTTTCTCAGTAATCAATGTCATTTCTTATATTAAATTGAGTAATAAACACTGCTGCCTGTTTGATTAGTATCATAAAGCAAAGTCTTCATGTATATAAGTAATCATCAATGGGGAGAATTCTGATAACCAAATGATTTCTATATGATTATTCTTTGGTTTCTTCCCTGGCGGCTAAAATGGCGCATAATGTTTTTGCACAGCCAGCGGGATTCTCATAGCGTATAGCTTTTTTCTTCTTCTTTTAGAGCTTCTTTTTAGCTTCCATCTCTTTTTATTCTTTCTATCCAGTAGATCTGAGCGACTCTCCATGATATTACAAGGTGTTATAGGTCTTATACAGTATTTTTATGTTTACGGACTATAGATGATAACTAGAGATGAGCGAAGTATTGGAAAATTCAATTTGGCTGCTTCGCTGAATTTTTTTAAAAAAAGTTCCTGTTCG
The DNA here is from genome assembly GCA_900303285.1 of Rhinella marina. Lineage (NCBI taxonomy): Eukaryota > Metazoa > Chordata > Amphibia > Anura > Bufonidae > Rhinella > Rhinella marina. Next base: position 221,875 of record ONZH01012990.1, on the reverse strand, counting down.
TGACGATTTACCTCATCATGAAGTGCATTTCTTTGTAAGTAGTGGGTGCAATGACAGGGAGCGGTGATTGCACTGCCCTCCGTCATTTTACCCCTTAGATGCCGCGTTCATAGCTGATCACAGCATCTGATTTTTATAGCATGGTGTAGAATTAAAAAAAATATATATATCATATCTACCTGATCCATTTGTTCATGACGGATCGGCAGCCGCCATCTTGCTTGAAGATCTGGCAAGGAATCTCGTGCAGAGAGAGATGACGTCATCATGTTGGCGGTGTGGTGACATGATACGTCACCGCACATGGGATTTTGGCCGAGATCTTCAAGCAAGATGGCGGCTGACAGCCCTTCGCGAGGAAATGGGTCGGGTAGGTATGATTTTTTTTTGCTTTTGTTTGCACATTTCAGGTTAAGTTGATTAGTTACCACGAAGCACGAGGAAATTCAGCTTTGCGGCAACTCAAATTTATCTTAAAATTTGGATCAAAGGCCACTAGGAAACAATGAACAGGAGGGGACCTCATTGACTTCTGTGGGAGAGTTTTCTAGGCATGACCAGTGCAGAAGTCAGGAGGGAGCTAATAAGCTGTGATATCACCTATTGTGAATGGTAGATGGTGTATATCTATATATAGATAACACTTTTTTATCCTGCCTGTGATGATAATGAGAAGACTGCTGAAAAGTGATCTGTATAGAACAGTGATCTCTAAAGCATAGCATATCTCTAACAGCTCAGGCTGTCCTGATAATAATGTACAGGAATTATTATTATTATCATTATTATTTTATTATTATATTTTATTATTATTATTATATTTTGTTATTATTATTATTTTTTTTCTTAGTGTGAAGCATGTGCTCTATATATATTATTGCTGCTCTTGATGCATATTGCATATTGCTGATTTGTAGCCCTGATGATTGTTATTTCTGGCTGGGTTCTCATTGAGTTTTGGTCCCAGCATTTAGCTTGATTAGAGACCAAAGGACCAGGACCGGGCTTCTAATAACACTGACAATGTGAGGCTGCTACGCATTTATTACAATTGCACCGTGACCTAATTTTGCAATAAGCATTAATATAAATTACTTTCTGAAGCCCCGCACTTCACTTAATCTGCTTCTTATTAAATCTGACATCAAGTGAAGTTGTGTGGCTTCAGACGGAGATCCGCACACGGCAATCAGATATTCCACATCAGAGATGTACTTGATTAACTTTTTTTGTCAGTGTACAAGGGCATCAAACACTTTTTAAGGCGATGATTAGAAAATGAAGTGTTTCTGGTGATTTCAGCGTCTATAGAGACAGTATGAGGGATGTCATGGAGGAAGATTATGTCGGTATATCATCTGGTTCTGGTTATTATCATAAAGCCTGGTCATACCTGCTAACATCCTTTCATGAAATTTCCACACCGGTTTTCTTTTAATTTTTAAGACTAAGTTTAACTCTTGCCAAGCTATGACAGTATGCTTAAAGGGGTTCTCCGAGAATTAAGAAAATGAAAATACGCAAATATTACTTTATTATAAGTATATTCCCAAATACCTTTCATTAGTTATAATGGCTTGTTTTCTCTGGGGAGCAATTGTCAGGGGAAACAAAATGGCCGCCACCCTGTTAGTGCACAAAAAACCTGTCCTAATCACACAGGAGGACAAGTTACTTCTCAACACTGAGCTAAAGAGCTGCCTCATCTTCCTCTCTACTTGTCAGGGATTATGATCCTGAATACAGTTTAATATGATATTTAGCGGAATCTCTGTAGGAATGGGGTCCATGAGGAGACAGAGGACAGAGAGGACAGACTGTGGTAACGGACAATATATACAAGTGCTGCTGCTCATTAGCCACATCCCCAACTCCTCTCTGTACTTTGTCTCCTCATGAACTCCATTACTACAGAGATTCAGTTGAAGATCTTATCATTTGTATTAAGGATCATAATCCCTGACAAGTATAAGAGGAGGATGAGGCAGTTCTTTAGTTTAGTGTTGTGAAGTAGCTTGCCTGCTTTGTGATTAGGACAGGTTTTGTGTGAACTAATAGGATGGCGGCCATTTTTTTCTCCTAATGATTGCTTCCCAGACAAAACAAGCATTATAACTAATGTAAAGTAATTAATATTTAAGTATTTTCATTTTATTAATTCCCGGAGAACACCTTTAAGCAAATTAGCTCTCCTTCAGAAGGAAGAAAAGTGTCTATTTAGCGCCACCTATAGGTAGCTACCCTGTAAGTCAATGTCTGATCCATAAAAGAGGCTTGAGGCATAACGGGGGATATCAGCTAAACCTAGAGATTTCCTTATTGCAGGGATCTGCAACCTCCAGCACTCCAGCTGTCCTGAAACTACAACTCCCAGCATGCCCCATTCACTTCTATGAGAGATACAAGAACAATCAAGCAAGTGTGCTTGCTGGGAGTTGTAGTTTAACAGCAGCTGGCGTGCCAAAGTTTGATGACCCTTGTCTGATCGGGTTTCAAGGCATGAACTGAACTGACAGGTAGCTACCTACAGATAGCACTAGAGAGACACTTTACCTCCTGCTCTAATTTGCATATTTGTGTTGTCTTCCAAGAGCTGGGTATGGTTATGCATATGTGGTGCATGCACAATGGATAGATAGAGTTTGTGTCCTCATCATAATGTTACTATATACTGTACAGAGATAATACTATCAAATTTCTGAACATATAATTAATGCTGCCATACTGTACAAAAAGAGTGTCCCACAATCATATCAGTGGGATATAGTTAATGGTGGTCTTGGACAGTAAGGTGGTTAATGGATACATCTCAAGTGGTTATAAATTAATTCAGTAATGTTACTATACGCTGTACAGAGATAATACTGCAATATTGAACATATAACTAATGCTGCCATATTGTACAAAAAAGTGTCTCATATCAGCAATTATATCAACAGAATATAGAGTATAGTAAGTGGTGGCCTTGGACAGTAAGGTGGTTAATAGATCTCTAGTGGTTATAAAGTCCTTCAGTAATGTTACTGTACACTGTAGTGTTTACAGATAATACTGCTATAATGAACACATAACTAATGCTCCCATACTGTATAAAAAGAGTATCTCACATCAGCAGAATGTGGAGTATATTCAGTGGTGATCTAGGACAGTACGGTGGTTAAATGTATACATCTGTAGTGGTTATAAAGTGATTCAGAAATGTTACTGTGCACTGTACAGAGATAGTACTACCATATTGAATACATAACTAATGCTGTCATATTGTACAAAAATAGTGTCCCACATCAGCAGAATATGGAGTATAGTCAGTGATGGTCTTGGACAGTAAGGTGGTTAATAGATACATCTCTAGTGGTTATAAAGTCCTTCAGTAATGTTACTATACACTGTTCACAGATAATACTGCCATAATGAACACATTAATAATGCTGCCTTACTGTACATAAAGAGTGCCCCACATCAGCAGAATATGGAGTATAGTCAATGATGGTCTTGGACAGTAAGGTGGTTAATAGATACATCTCTAGTGGTTATAAAGTCCTTCAGTAATGTTACTGTGCACTGTTTACAAATAATACTGCCATAATGAGCACATAACTAATGCTGTCATAGTGTACAAAATGAGTATCCCACATCAGCAGAATGTGGAGTATATTCACTGGTGGTCTCAGACAGTAAGAGGATTAAATGGATACATCTGTAGTGGTTCAGTAATGTTACTGTGCACTGTACAGAAATAATACTACCATATTGAATACATTACTAATACTGTCATACTGTACAAAATGAGTGTCCCACATCAGCAATCAGCAGAGTATATGTTATAGTCAGTGGTGGTCTTGGGTAGTAAGGTGGTTAATACATGCATCCCTGGTGGTCTATGTCATGTTGCTTTTTTTTCTTTAAAGATAAAGCGTTCTAAAGCTTACCAAAGAAGTCAATAGCAGGTTGCACTTCTGTCATACAACGGTTGCTCAGTAGTTGCACTTCCTTCACAATTGGGATTGTAAATGGTCAGGATGTAGGGTCATGCAGATTATCAAGTCATTCCTATGTCCTTCACCATGGCAAGTGTCTTTAGTGCCTCACCTCATATGTTCTGTAACCCTATTTTTCACAGAAGCCTCAAAGCCATTGGTTAAAGGAGTTTTCCAGGATTTTACTACTGATGAGCTATCCTCAGGTTAGGTCATCAGTATCTAATCGGTGGAGGTCCAACACCCAGGAACCCCCCCCCCCGATCAGCTGTTTGAGAAGGCACCACCGCTCCTGTGAGCACCGCTTCCTTCTAGCAGCTCACCAAGCACAGCGCTGTACATTGTACAGTGGCTGTGCTTGGTATCGCGCTCAGCCCCATTCACTTGAATGGGGCTGAGCTGCTCCTAGGCCACGTGAATGTGATATCAGTGGCCTAGGAAAAGCTAAGAGAAGGCCGCGGCTCTCACGGGAGCGCCGGTGCGTTCTCAAACAGCTGATCGGTGGAGGTCCCAGGTATCGGACCCCCACGATCAGATACTGATGACCTATCCTGAGGATAGGTCATCAGTAGTAAAATCCCGGAAAACCCCTTAAAGGAAACATTGAAATGGGGCCTATGGGATTGAAATTGGCCTGGACCATCCATCGGTAAACCATACCTCGCCATATTCATGGCATGAGTGAAAGCTTTCGTTTGTGATCTGTGGATTGTGCCATATGATTTGTCATTCTGATTAAGAGTGCTCTTAAAGGGATTGTGTCCTAAAACTTATTCTACATTTTTCAAACCAGCCCTGGATCTGAATAGTTTTGTAATTGCATGTAATTAAAAATTTATTATAGCCACTGAGTTACTCAGTAAAATGTATCTGTATAGCACCACCTGTTGTTTGTTCTTTTCCTTATTTATTTTGTCCGTCTCACTGAGCTGGTCGCACATGCTCAGTTTAAATCTTCCACTGCTGCCAGCCATATGTTCTGTTACAAGCAGTGGCAGCTACAGGGAGAGAGCTGCAGTAGAAAGGACACTGAGCTGCTAGGCTGAAGATAATCTGACGAATCTGGAGATCTCTGGATCCATGTGAGGTACAGGGCTGGTTCTAGCTTTGTTAGAAAGAGATGGTCATGTACCATATGATGTCTGATTTTTATTTTTTACATCAATCATGGTCCGGTGATGGTAATTTTAGGCATTTCCGAGCACAACCGCCTCACAAGCTACGTATCCGGCATTTTAAAAAAAAGACTTAAAATAGTGCGGAAAATTGAGCGTGGTGATAAATAACGAACCCGTCCTAAGAAATTGCTGGCGGCTTGTAACTAAGCAACTGGTCTTATTTCAGTATGTCAGGCTGACGGGTACAAGCCAGATAGCTGCAAGGAAAAGGACACAGCCATTTATTTGGAAACAGGGATCAAGTGTAGATGGGGAACATGCTCTGATTGCAGGAAAACAGTTTTTTGGACGATCGGCATGAGAACCTGAAGAATGGAAATTCAGTTTTTTTTTTTAAAGGAGAAAAATCTGTGACTTTGAGCCAGCGCAGCACAATGATGAATTGAGACGCTTGAATGGTGAAAAATGGCCGCTCCAAAATGATGTAATCCCCGGTCATATTGCAGGACTTTGTTCCATTCACTTGAAGCATTCTTTTACAAGGGAGAGAGAATAAGAAACGTTCTAGAAAAGAGGCGTGCAGTATATTTCCCTGGGTATTCAGTGCTACCTGCTAATAGAATTTATACATTTAAAGGGGGACTCTACCCTAATTCAGGTGGAATAAGGGACCCTACCAAATGTTTTGCCCAAGATTCCCCACTAACCTTAAAGGGGTTTTCCAGTTTGTATCAACATCCTTTAAAATAATCATTTATGAAGGTTTTTCTGCAATTTTGTAATATATTTCTTTTACCTTTATTGCTCCTATCTCCCGTTCTGGGCTGTGGTCACATGACTGTGTACAGGCAACTCTTTCTTATTTCCTGTGATGTCATGTCCATGGGCAGAGCAGTGATAGGGGAGTGTCTATGTAACTAGCTGGGTGGGAGGAGCTATAAACTAGCTGGGATTGTTGGGGGCAGTGATAGGGCAGTGTCTACGTAACTAGCTGGGTGGGAGGAGCTATAAACTAGCTGGACATTGTTAGGGGCAGTGATAGGGCAGTGTCTACGTAACTAGCTGGGTGGGAGGAGCTATAAACTAGCTGGACATTGTTAGGGGTGGTGCTGGAGCTGTGGCAGAGGAAGGGGAAGGGCATTGTGGGATTAGTTGGATGCAGGAACAGGAAGCGCTACATACAGGATGGAAAGAAACCAGAGGGATTTGGTTCTATGGTGAAAATGGGTCAGAAGAGGCCAAAATAAAAAAAACATGTGGAAGATTTGCATGAGGCAAGCAATGAGCATAGCTGAAAAAAAAACATAATAATCCTGGAAAACCCCACCTTGCTTGAGAGGTGAGAAGATAGCATGGATATTACATTACAATGTCACTGGCTTCAAGAGGAGGGGAGTCAACACAACTTGGAGACATGGATGTGTCTAAACATACAGAGTACAGCACCATAAGAGTTCATGCACACGGCCGTTGTCCGGCCGTGGCCGTATTGGGGCCCGCAAACACTGCCTCCGCAATATATACGGGCACCGGCCGTGTGCACCCCACATCACTTGAATGGATTCTGCTATCCGAGAGATGTGGTGCGGAACAAAGGCACGGATCGGAACCCAAGGAAGCATGTTTTGTTATTTATTACCACAAAGCATGAGGAAATTTGGCTTCTCTGTGAATCAAATTTTCCCTGAAATTCGGATGGAAGTCCACTCCGGATGCACTAGTGAGCATGATGCTACACTACAACTAATATGTGAATGTGTATCTGCTTCTACACGGGATGCGTGTTCAGAGATCGGGGGGCTTCGGGTCCACGTGTACAGAGTCGGCTATATGTGAGGGGAGGCTGTGATGCTGAGGTCTCTGTAGACACTTGTTGATCGTGAGGGAATGAATACATCTTTCACTCTTGGATTGCAATGCCCTCAATACTCACTTGAGAACGTGTGAAATATTAGGAGGAGGAATGCTAGCATAACCTGAAATGACCCAATCGCACACTGATATGCATTTCATCTATGCTAAGAATATGTTTTCTCTGGGTCATGAAAATCTCCCAGACCGTACAGAGGGCAGCATTTAATCTGTCTCCCCAGCAGATGCGGTACACTAGTTATTTATATGCTATTCTGTTTTTGGGTTTTGGTGTCGGCACATGCAGTACGTCTTTATTTGTTCTTTCTGGAATGGAGACCATGGTTTATACTTTTAGTGGTGTCAGCTGTATTTCTCGTTACCTAGATCGGGTGATCCTTCTTCCAGTCTTTCTTCTGTGGTTTGATGTGTTTTATCAGAAGATGCATGATGGACAGCAGGAGCGTCCTCGTGCCTTGTGTTAGGTCTCGCCACGTGACGACATTGATATTCAGATTGTAGATTGTATTGAGGAGTTTGGTTTAAAGGGGTCTTCCAGGATTTTACTACTGATGATGATCTATCCTCAGGATAGGTCATCAGTATCTAATCAGTGGGGGACCGACACCCAGGACCCCCGCCGATCAGCTGTTTGAGAAGGTACCGGTGCTCCTGTGTTTAAATATATTTTCCCTGTCATGAATGGAGAAAGCTAAAGGACCTGTGATGATGTCATCACAGGTCCTGTACATTCAGTAAAGTAACTGCGCAAAGAATGGTGTAGTTCCCAGGTTAGTTAAGAGCATCTGTAATGACATCATCTTCAGCTTTACAGGTCCGGTAATCTACTAAAGGAACTGCACAGAGCACCATCACAGGTCCTTTACCCCCAATAGCATAGAGAAGAACTGCAGGATGAGCTCTCCACAGAGGCTAGAATGGAGTGATAGGAGGAGGTCCTCCTCTTTTCTCTTCTTTGCCCTCATTTCCTATTTTCACTCATATCTCACTCATATATATAGTACTGCAGACAGTTACAACCACTATTATCTCATGTACCTCGCACAATAACTATAATATATTACCGACCACATATATCTGTACACATAGCACTATTATACCTTGTACTTCTCACATCAGTACACTGCTCTATATATACTATATATTATATATACAAACATGTCATCTATTACACAGTATAATAGATGCAGTGGACACAGGCATGTAGTATACCCAACACTGTACCGACAGCTGAGGTATGAGGTATAATAGATGTGATGTGTTAAGACATATAGTATATACAGCAGTGTACTGATATGTGAGATATGTATACCTCACATATCAGTACACTGCTGTATATACTATACATCTATACACACTGCTTCTATTATACCTTGTACTTCAGACATCAGTACACTGCTCTATATAATGTACATAGCAGTCAGGGGTGAGGTATGAGGTATAATAGATTCAGTGTGTACAGATATATAGTATATACAGCAGTGTACTGATACGTGAGGTACGAGGTATAATAGATGCAGTGGGTAAAGATATATAGTATATACGGCAGTTTACTAATATCTGAGATACGAGGTATAATAAATGCAGTAGGTAAAGATATATATTATATACAGCAGTGTTCTGATATGTGAGGTATTAGTTATAATTTATACCTCATACCTCACATATCAGTACAATACTGTATATACTGGCAAGGAACGGGTAGTGGGAGGGGCTATGAATGGGGCACAGGGGCCCAGTTTAGATTCTTGCTGTGGGACCAGTGATTTCTATGTACGCCTCTGCTCCACAGGAACGCCAACCTCCAAGTTTTCCCAGCAGAACATCTCCCAGGGCATTAGGGTATGGTCACACGGTCAGAGTTTCTGATGCAGTTTTGGGAGCCATCATAAAATTAGAGAAAGTATAAAGCACAAACATGACTTCTCCTCTTTTTTGATTTCACTCCTGGTTTTGGCTTCCAAAACTGCATAAAGAAGCCTGACCACGTGGCCGTACCCTTACACTGCCTCCACCGACATTCTCCTGTGCACATTTCTGCCATGTGCATGGGGCCTTATCCTGAAGACTCTACGATTTTGCACCGAGACAGCAGCCAGAGACATAGGCACAATGCCGCTGATGACCCTCACCTCCTTTTCTATCAGAAGTGATTTATTTTGTACTAACGATCGGTTCTAACAATGCAACGTGGGATATTTTATACAAAACCACTGACCTTTATTCACGAACACCGTCCTTCTTCGGGGGCATTCCATGTTCTTCAAAGACATTTATCTGCTTTATTGTTCCATTGTTAAACATTTGCATGTGGTTCGGGATTTCAGTGTTTGCTTTGAGATAAGGGCATGAATAGCCGTTTTTCATCATCTTTGGCGGTGCTCTTTAGAGTTCAGCTATCCAAGTGATGCTCATGCAAGTTCTGATTAGCAGCATTTTCCACACAACTTGTAGTAATGTCGCGCCAGGTGCGTGATCTCAGAATTTTGGGGACCTGTCAGTTCCATGTCTGAGGTAGGTAGGATATCCAAAAAACATTTAGTGTTATATGTGGTTAGCAGTGTTGACCGGCAGCATTGGGGCCATGGGTTCAAATCTGATCAGGGCAGGTTCTCCCCATTGTTTGCTTGGGTTTACTTCTAGAATTCTGGTTTCCTCACACAGTGCAAAAACATATCTATCGTTTAGGTTGGCAGCAGCCGGGGTGTGTGTGTGCCGTCGATAGGGAAATTAGATTGTGAGCCCCACTGAGCACAGGAACCGATGGGAATGATTAAATTCTTACATTCTACATCAGCAGAGCTTTAAAAAAGACCTGTCACCAGGGGTGCACCTAGCCTTTCTACTGCCTGAGGCGAAAACTGAAACAGGGCCCCCCCCCAATGCCAATTTCCTAACCTAACCCCTTTGCCACAATGAAATCGCTCATTGCCTATGGCCCTTCTGCTGCCCCCCTCTTGCCCCTACCTGGTACTGCCTCACCTGGCCTCATTGGTGGTGCACCCCTGCCTGTCACCTCTCCTGACATGTCTGTTTTAGTAATTACCTGCATTCCCCTTGTAATACCAATTCTTATAACTCTATGTTGTACCATTCCTTTATTATTCCTGCTAGAGGTTTATGACTGAATTTCAAGCAGTCTGCAATAAAGGGTCAGCTGGGTGTTATCAGTTGGGGGTGTGACCCTGCACAGTCCGACACTATCCCCTATCCTGCCAGTGTCAGACTGTTAGGGGACACACCCCAAAACGGGTAACACCCAGCTGGACCTTTATTGTAGACTCACAAATCTACAACCTAGTCATGAGCGCATCCTTCCCAAAATGCACCAAAAAACCTATTAAAGAAATCCCCATGATGAAGGCGGTACTATGACCCACGTTTTAATAAAAAATGTCCAAAAAAACCTAATTGAGTACATCAAATTACATAAAACAATCAATTATTTAGGTGATACAACTGAAAAAGATGAGAAAATATCACCATATTGGCTGTACCAAATTAACACCCCCCATGTATACCAAAAAGGGTGTAAATGAAGACAAGGGGCATGAGGTCCACTTGACAATATATAAAATAATATTTGATGCACCGCTATAGTCCCACAAGAGATGCCCATAGTCATATTAGGAATCAAAAATAATAATATAACGATGGTAGCGGTGCAGCAGCAATATACCGCCACAATTCAACAGCAGATGAGAACATGGTATCAATATAAGCCACGGTAAACCTGGATAGCCCATGTCCGCCTAGACTAAAACAGCTCCCAAATAGCAGCTTTCAAAGAAGGTCACAACCATTTTTCTATCTGCTGCCAATCCCAGGATATGAGCAGCTAAAGCTGCCCTCCCCCTTCAGTCTGGTTTGCTTTGGGCACTTGCAGCAGCAGAGCTGGGCACTCGGGAGCTATTTTCCTGCAGAATAAAAGTGCTTTTCCTGGACATATAATACAGACACACAGTGCACACAGGTATGTCTGGGATGTGACCTGTAATAAAGACACACAGTGCACACAGGTATGTCTGGGATGTGACATGTAATACACACAGTGCACACAGATATGTCTGGGATGTGACATGTAATACAGACACACAGTGCACACAGGTATGTCTGGGATGTGACATGTAATACAGACACACAGTGCACACAGGTATGTCTGGGATGTGACATGTAATACAGACACACAGTGCACACAGGTATGTCTGGGATGTGACATGTAATACACACACACAGTGTACACAGGTATGTCTGTGGTGTGACATGTAATACAGACACACAGTGCACACAGGTATGTCTGGGATGTGACATGTAATACACACAGTGCACACAGGTATGTCTGGGATGTGACATGTAATACAGACACACAGTGCACACAGATATGTCTGGGATGTGACATGTAATACACACACACAGTGCACACAGGTATGTCTGGGATGTGACATGTAATACACACACACAGTGCACACAGGTATGTCTGGGATATGACATGTAATACAGACACACAGTGCACACAGGTATGTCTGGGATGTGACATGTAATACAGACACACAGTGCACACAGATATGTCTGGGATGTGACATGTAATGCAGACACACAGTGCACACAGGTATGTCTGGGATGTGACATGTAATACACACAGTACACACAGGTATGTCTGGGATGTGACATGTAATACAGACACACAGTGCACACAGGTATGTCTGGGATGTGACATGTAATACAGACACACAGTGCACACAGGTATGTCTGGGATGTGACATGTAATACACACACACAGTACACACAGGTATGTCTGGGATGTGACATGTAATACAGACACACAGTGCACACAGGTATGTCTGGGATGTGACATGTAATACAGACACACAGTGCACACAGGTATGTCTGGGATGTGACATGTAATACACACACACAGTGCACACAGATATGTCTGGGATGTGACCTGTAATACAGACACACAGTGCACACAGGTATGTCTGGGATGTGACATGTAATACAGACACACAGTGCACACAGGTATGTCTGGGATGTGTCTGCAATCTTCTGTGGGGCACTGCTCTAAGGCCACTTTCACACAAGCGGCAGCACGGATCCGGAGGGTGAAGGGTCCCGCCGGATCCGTGCTGCCGCAGGTGCACGTGTGGGGCCGGAACCGCGCTCCGGTCCCACACCTGCACCATACACTATTTTGAGGAGGAGGGGGTTAAACTTACCTGTCCCCACAGCTCCCGACCTCTCCCCGCAGCTCCAGAGGGCGGCGCACACAATGGGAAGATTCCCCATTGCGCCTCCTGCTGGAGGGAGGAGGGAGCTGCGAGGACAGGTAAGTGCAGGGTGACGGATCTGTCATGAACTCCATTGAAAGTCAATGGAGGACGGATCCGTTTGCTATTGTGTCACACAGAACGGATCCGTCCCCATTGACTTGCATTGGGGGTCATTCCGGATCCGTCTTGGTGCGGATGGAGACTGAAGAGAACTGAACGGAATGCATTTTGGAGCACTCCGTTCTCTTCAGTTCAGATTTGTCCCCATTGACAATGAATGGGGACAAAACTGAAGCGTTTTATTCCGGTATTGAGCCCCTATGACAGAGCTCAATACTGGAATATATAAACACTAATGTGAAAGTAGCTTTAGTTATATTGGTGAAAAACAGGTGAAAGACTCCCTTTAAGCCAGGACCAGGAAGTGCAGAGCAGCAGGGACTAGAGCAGCATCAGAATAGCTGTAGTGAGGAATTGATGAGGTGTATAATGCTTACTCACTTTAGCCCATTAGGGCCCTTTAAAAAATATGTTCCCTTGGACAACCCCTTAACTTCTTCAGAACCTCATCCGGACATTCAATAGAAACCCCCACACCTCTGTCCATGCACAGATACTGGCTGCTGACAGGCCCAGGTAGCATTATGTATACCACCCTATTAACGGTAAAGATGGCTGGACCATTGTACAGAACATTGGGTCATTGTTTCCTCATAGATTGTAAGCTCTTTTCGGGCAGGGTTCTCGTTCCTCTGTTAATTCAGTTGGCTACTCTATAATGTCTGATTTAGTGATCAGTGTATCGATTCGAACATAATCGTTTTATTCATCTGGACACATTTTGAGGGATCATCCCTCTCCAGGCGATTCTCTAATGTTCCAGCAGATTAACATGGCTGCACATCTCGCACGGCTATCATGCACTATTACTGCCAGTATTGGCGCATGCGCAAATGATCTGCCCAGTAAACCGTATCAGCAATTGTGCACGCTGATCACCCGTTTACCGACCTCTGCACGCAAGTTCATTGATGCGGGTCCGCTTTGATATCATTGCGCATGCGATGATACTTGCAGTAACGGCGCATGCGCGAGATGCGTGGCCATGCTAATCTTTCAGCAGAGGGTGCATCCAGAGCTGCGGGAACGCTCTCTTAAAAGTGTAATTTGGTACAGTCGAATGAATCGGTTTTATTTGCACGTGTATCTTCTGAACGTAAATCGCTGCAGAATATTTTGGCGCTGTGTAGATGATTTTGACGTCAGATAAAAATAACGTAAAAATAAGGAAAATTAAAAAAAAAATAAAAATTCATTTTTGGGATATTATTCTACGGACTGACTGAGGCAGAAGCCAAGCAGGCGTATGGTTCCTCAGGAAGCGGCGCCGGTATTTGACACTTGCTTTAAATTACTTGTAGAAACCCCGTCTACGTGCGAAAAACCTATTTTCACCCAGTTATCTGTCAAAGGATTGTCTCACCTAGTGGGGAGCGCTCTTAAAATTAGAAATGAACTGGGAGGCATCTAGGGAGCGTCTAGTAAACAGCAGTCCTCATTAGCCCTTTCCTGCCAGGTAGGCCTCCTCACGGGGTCTCTCGGGTTTTTTTTCTTTTTTTCTTTCTGGCAGGTGAAGGGTTAAGGACGAGAGCAGAAATGGAGAGCCTGTACATGCAGCTGTCTGATGCTGGGGGGACGAGAGATCTCTGCACCCGGTGTGCAAACGCTTCGCTGGATATTGTTACAGCTTTTCCGTCAGCCATGGACGATCCTACACAAAGGGGCCTCACAGCGAAGGGAGCGCTTGTACGTCGACACAGGGTCCCCCCCCAAGTTCGCGACCAGGTGGGTTCGGTCAGCCATTTATCGTAGCAGGTAAATGGTTATGGCGGCAGAAGCTGAAAAATGGTAGGCACGTAAATGGGCGCTTTGTCTTCTCTTCTTCATTCACGTGCTTCACGTTCGTTATAGGAGGTGTTCGCGTTCGGTGTCGCCCCTTTAATGGGAAGACTGGGCTAGAATCAAATAATTGTGTTTTTGGCTGAGCCGCGCCGAGGACGGTGTATGCAGATGGAACCTGTTATTTCTGTCTGCTGCGACTAGGCTGCAGACAGTTCTGTAGAGAAATGACTGCCCGCCAGGAGGGGAAGAATTGCTGAATCAGTGCCTCGGGTTACAGCGATGGAATGGTAAATGCCTACCTTGCATCGCTTCACGAAAGCGGGACGCTTCAGATTTGCTATAAAAAGGCACAATTTGTCCAGTGTCATCTGCACGCAGATAATGTGTAGGCGGCTCCAGATTTTCCATACAGACGAGGCAATGACATCTCTGATAACACAAGTGTTCTGCAGCACAATGCATAATAATAATCTTCATTTATATGGCGCCTTCATATTCCGCAGCGCTGTACAATCGGGGGTTTAGGTTGTAACATAGCAACAAACAAGCCAACATGAGGAATGAGGGCTCTGCTCGCAAGAGCTTACACTCTATGAGGAGGCAGGGGCGACACAAAAGATAAAAGTGCTTGTTTTGTACAATGGTCCGGCCATCTTAAAAAATGTAAAAAATCATATAGTAAATGATAACCTCTTTCTAACGAAGTTAGAACCTGCCCTGTACCTCACATGGATCCAGAGATCTCCACATTCAGAAATCTAGCAGAAATTGTTCTGCTACATTTATTTCAGACTGTGAGCTTAGAAGGGGGGGTCTTTTCTCAGAGGGTGTGTCCTTTCTGCTGCAGTTGGTGGCAGTTGAAGGTTGGAAGTGAGCATGTGCTTCCTTCTCAGTGAGCAGGACAGAGAAATTATAAAAAGAGCAAACAGCAGGTGGCGCCGTACAGATAAGATTGAATTGAATGTCAGTGAATAACTCAGTAGCTAGGACAAATGTTTAATTACGTACAATTGCAAAAGTATTCAGATCCAGCTGCTGGTTTGAAAACTGTAGAATAATTTTTTTGTGGGACAACGCCTTTAGCTCAATAAGGGAGTAGAGATAAAGCTGCATGGGCCAGCCACCAGCCGATATTTGATGAATCAGATTCAGAAAATGATGATACATGGGCTATGTATGGACAGGAGGTAGGTTAGGGGAGGTGACAGGACACCCTAAAAAGATGTGTTTTTAGGAAGTTCCTAAAACCGTGGATGTTTTTAATTAATTTCTTGGGGCAGGGCATTCCAGAGAACTGGTGTAGCTTGGGAGAAGTCTTGGAGCCAGGAGTGAGAGGTTCAGATTATGGTGGAAATCAGTTGTAAATCTGTTGCAGAGCATAGAGCACGGGTAGGGTGGTAGACAGAAATGAGAGAAGAGATGTAGGGGGGTGCAGCACTGTGGAGGGCTTTGTGGTGGAGAACGAGCAGTTTA
Source organism: Rhinella marina (assembly GCA_900303285.1). Taxonomy (NCBI): domain Eukaryota; kingdom Metazoa; phylum Chordata; class Amphibia; order Anura; family Bufonidae; genus Rhinella; species Rhinella marina. The sequence goes on along the minus strand of ONZH01012990.1, from coordinate 206,263 downwards.
GATTGGATTCTATACTGAATGGGCAACCAGTGCAGTGACTGGGACAGGGCGGGGACACTGGAGTAGTGGTTAGACAGATAGGTGACGGGGAGATAGGTGACGATTGGAGCGGGGAGAGTCTGGTGAGGGGGAGGCCAAATAATAGTGAGTTACAGTAATCCAGGAATGGATCAGGGCGGATGGGTGGATTCTGGAAATGTTTTTTAGGCGCAGGAGACATAAGCGGGCGAGAGCCTGAATATAGGGGTAAAGGAAAGATCAGGGTAAAACATAACACGAGACAGTGGGCATGCTGCCTAGGCGTGATGGTAGTGCCACACACTGAGAGGGAGACATCAGGTTTGGGTAGGTTAGTAGATGGAGAGAACACAAGAAGTTCAGTTTCTGAAAGATTCAGCTTCAGATAGAGAGAGGCCATGATGTTAGAGATGATGGAGAGACAGTCACTGGTGGTCTGTAGTATGGCGGGGGTGATGTCAGGGGATGAAGTGTATAGTTGTGTGTCATCAGCATAGAGATGGTACTGGAAACCAAATCTGCTAATGGTCTGTCTGGTAGGGGCTGTGTAGAGAGAGGCAGCACCAGGTAGGGGCAAGAATACGCCTTTAATGTGCTATTGATGTTGGAGGTGCTTGTTCTCCTTATAGAGATCCATCAGGTGTGGGTCGTCTTACTGCAATGCCTAATGGGAAATAATATGTAAATTAGCTCTCCTCGAGAAGGAAGAAAACTGTCTCACTGCTGCTACCTTGTAAGTTAATACCCACCCCATGATAGAACCTTGTAACATGACTGTGAATGGTCAGATGTCTGTGAAGGATCCACGTTTGGTCCGTGTGTCTGTTTTTTGCCTCCCGTGTGTCATCCGTATTCCATGGACACTGCTCGTCTCCTGAGCATCTCCTACCAGTGGTCCGTGATAACCGCAGATCAAAGACAGATAGTTTTCACAGATCCATAGACTATGATGTACGTGAGGGACCCGTAATCATTGAGCATGCGATAAACCCCCGAGGTGTGAATTAAAGTCAGTGGAGACCGCGGACAGCTGATGTGTGGAGGAGGCGTTATACTGCCCCCGATGGACGGGAGTATAGGAGGGTCGTCTGACTAGGCACTGAGAGGGAATAGGTGATGGCAGTAGGGGGGCGCACTGTCCGCAGAGGTAACCTTACCAAATACATTGACTACTGTTAGAGCTGAAAATAATTTATCGGAGGCGAAAACATTGCGGATCCGGATTTCTGTGTGCGGCGCGGGGTCACGGGTGCTATGGCGGTGCACAGCTTAAAGCCAGAGAGTCAACAGCTGCTGAAGCCTGATTTCAGTTAAAATAGTGTCAGTGTTTAGTCTGGCGCGCCGCTCCGGGAAAGATTGGCAGCTGGGTCAAACAAAGTCATCGCCTTGGCATCCTGCCCAGTTATGCTCGCAGTTAGGTGCAGGGATAGCCTCACATCTGACCACACCCTCCATGTTTTATAACAACCAAAAAAAAAGATAAAATCCACATTATTCAATCTCAGCCCCTAATAGAGTATTAGGAATGTCTATGTGTACGTTTTTATATGTCGTATCTTCAGAATCTCCACATTTCCCTCTGAGCATAGTGCAGGGGGCAGACTACTCCATCTATGTGCTTTGCCTGATGTAGTTTTGGTCTTCTGTGAGGCCGACCCCATCTTGGTAAGGAGATCTGATCTTCCTGATTTTCTTCATGTAGTTGCTACATCTTGTGTTATTGCTGGGCTTACCCTGGGGTTGCTTGGTTTGTGTAATGTGATGACTCTCAATAGGTTTACCTGCAGTTCTGTGTAAAACTCACTCAGGACACACATCTGTACTGCATTCAAACTCAGCTTTGCTACATCTGATCGTCTCAATTCTGCCACATCTGACCATCTCAGCTCTGCTATATCTGCTCATTTCAGTGCTGCCACATCTAATCATCTCAATTTTGCTGCATTGAATCATTGCAGCTTTGCTACATTTTCCTCTGTTAGTACTGCAAGATATAATAAACTCATCTCTACTACATCTGATAAACCGAGTTCTGCTACATCTGAGGAACTAAGTCTGCCATATCTCCTCTATACTCTGATCATTGCAGGTTTGCTACATCTGCCTCTGTTAGTACTGCTACATATAATAAACTAATCTTTGCTACATCTAATAAACTCAATTCTGCTACATCTAATAAACTCAACACTGCTACATCTGATGAACTCAATCTTCCATATCTCCTTCCTCTATACTCTGATCATTGCAGCTTTGCTAATCTAAGTATCACAAATCTGTTACATCTGACCCTCTTAGTATTGCTACATATAAAAAACTCAACTTTGCTACATATAATAAACTCAACTCTGCTACATCTGATGAAATGAGCTCGGTTATCTCTGATGAACTCAGTCTGCTATATCTCCCCTATAGTCTGCACTGACAACCTCAGTACTGTCACACCTAATCATCTCAGCTCTACTACATCTGAACATCTCAACTCTGCTACATCTGCAAATATACACCACAGGTGCTGCCACACCTGAACGCCTTGACCTTACTCCTTTGCTGTTCATTTGAGCACACCAGCTCTGCTACATCTCTTTATTTTAGCCCTGTTACATTTGAACACATCTGGTCACAGATGTGATCATCTCAGTGTTCTCACATTTGACCATGTCAGCTCTGCTACATCTGAGCATTCAGCTCTTCTACACGTGAGAAACTCAGTTCTGCTACATGTGTAAAACCCAAATCTGTTACATCTGACCCTCTTAGTATTGCTGCATATAACAAACTCAACTTTGCTACATCTGATAAAATTAGCTTGGTTACCTCTGATGAACTCAGTCTGCTATATCTCCTCTATAGTCTGTTCTGTGTGACAATCTTAGTACTGTCTCCTCTAATCGTCTCAGCTCTACTACATCTGAACATCTCAATCCAGCTACATCTGCAAATATGCACTGCAGGTGCTGCCACAGCTGAACACCTCGACCTTACTCCTTTGCTGTTTATTTGAGCACACCAGCTCTGCTACATTTCAGTGTTCTCACATTTGACCATGTCAGCTCTGCTACATCTGAGCATCCAGTTCTTCTACACGTGAGAAACCCAGTTCTGCTACATCTGTAAAACTCAAATCTGCTTCATCTGTAAGCATCAGTGCTGCAGTACCAAAAATTGAAATTTAAAGTCCGAAACGCCAAGCCTTGAGTTTCTTTCTGTCAGATTTCCTTTCGCAGCACATTAGTTGTATAGGCGTCCCTGAGAGCGCGGCGATCCGCACAGGATCCTGGCATTTCTCCAATCTCAACTTCCCGCCGGGGAGCGTTCACTGAAAGGACCCCGAGAAGTTTCTGTGAAATGAGAGGAAACATTAAAGTCACTTTATTCTTCGGATTGAATCCGTTCCTTCCGCTTTAGTGTCCTGGATTGTACTCGCTCTTCAGGTATTCTCTCACATTACGCAGACGGGTTTTATACATTTCCCCCGTAGTAATGTTATGCTTTATTGTAGAATTGTCTGGGCAGCAATCGTAAAAAAATCATGTAAAATCTGCAAAATACTGATAGATCCCAGCGTATACCGGTACAGTCATAGAGGGCTTTGTGTGTCAGTGTAGCAGAGCTGTGTTTGACATGTAACCGGTTGTGATGTATAGTGCTTTTAACTGTGGTTCTCCATAGGAGTGCAGGTGACTGTCAGATTTTATATTTATAATGCTTAAAAACTGTCAAATGACAAATTTATCTTTGCTAAATCTGTTTGTCTATCTACCTCGTATCTATCTCTCTCTCTCTATCTATCTATCTAATATCTATCTATATCATATCAATTATCTATCTATCTATCTATCTATCTATCTATCTATCTATCTATCTCATATCAATTATCTATCTCATATCTATCTATCTATTTATCTATCTATCTATCTAATATCTATCTATCTATCTCATATCTATCTATTTATCTATCTATCTATCTATCTCATATCTATCTATCTCATATCAATTATCTATCTATCTATCTATCTATCTATCTATCTATAGATCTATCTATTTCTATATCTATCTATCTATCTATCTATCTATCTATCTATCTATCTATCTCATATCTATCTATATCATATCAATTATCTATCTATCTATTTATCTATCTATCTATTATCTATCTATCGATCTATCTAATATCTATCTATCTAATATCAATTATCTATCTATCTATCTATCTATCTATCTATCTATCTATCTATCTCTATCTATCTATCTCTATCTATCTATATCTATCTATCTAATATCTATTTATCTATCTCATATCAATTATCTATCTATCTCTCTATCTGTCTATCTATAAAAAAAAATTTGTTTAATCAGCGTAGCGGTCAAATAAGTACGGTGTGCCAGCGGCTGAAGAGGTGATCCAAAAGACAAAAGAAGAAAAATTCCATGGCACTCCCGAGTAAAGTAAATGTAAAAAAGTTGCTCTTTAATTACCAGATTAAAGAACAAGTTTTTAAATTTACTTTACTTGAAAGTACCATGGATTTTTTCTTTATCTATCTATCTATCTATCTATCTATCTATCTATCTATCTATGTCATATCTATCTATCTATCTATCTATCTATCTATGTCATATCTATCTATCTACGGTATCTTCTCGCTATCTCATATATATCTATATATCTCGTATCTATCTACCTCTCTATCATCTGTCTATCTTCTATCTATTTCATATCTATTTATTTGTCTATCAATCAATCTTATATCTATATGTCTAATATCTGTATGTCTGTCTATGTCATATCTATCTATATCTAATCTAAATATCTCTAATCTATCTCATATCTATCTTCTATCTTTCTATCTATTTATCTAACTACATCGGAGGGCCCTTGAGCATGGTGGGCCCCTAGTCTCCCACCCCCTGCATAGTTTATTATTATAGACCCCATCAGAGCTGAGATGACTTCTAGGTATAGATGAAAACCACCAGCGTCCTCTTCTCCCCAGGACCTACCTTCTCAGGGACCTGCTGCAGGGATCCTCATATTCAATCATCTGGTAGCATCTGTCTGCTGTGTGAGCAGGTAATATATGAATGTGTCCGTACGATGGGCCCCCAAAATAAATTTTACTAGTGGCCCCTAGGCACCCCAGTACAACACTATCTATTCTATCTATCTATCTATCTATCTATCTATCTATCTATCTATCTCATATCTATCTATCTATCTATCTATCTATCTATCTATCTATCTATCTATCTATCTATCTCATATCTATCTATCTCATATCTATCTATCTATCTATCTATCTCATATCTATCTATCTATCTATCTATCTATCTATCTATCTATCTTCATAAAAACAGGCATTTATTGACCCATGTGCAAAAAAAATGCAATGTTTCAGTCCCATCACAGGACCTTCTCAGGCCTCATAACACGGCGATGGCAGGTGTATATATACATACTGGTGAACAATAATTGGTTAAACAGTCAATGGTAATTAATCAGTAAAACAATATATAAAGTGTATAAAATAAGTGCACATACAATTCACAGTGTCATAAAAACATCAGAATACATCAATAGATCATATATGAAATGCAGTGCATAATATCATAAAATATTATAATGGAGTGGAGAAACACAGCCGAGCCACTCACCCTCTGATATCTATCTAATATCTATCTAATATCTATCTATATCATATCTCCTATCTATCTATCTATCTATCTATCTATCTATCTATCTATCTATCTATCTATCCATCCATCCATCTGTCTCATTTCTCATATCTATTATCTATCTATCTATCTATCTATCTATCTATCTATCTATCTATCTATCTCCTATCTATCTATCTATCTATCTATCTATCTATCTATATATCCATCCATCCATCCATCCATCCATCCATCCATCCTTCCTATCTCATATCTATCTATCTATCTATCTATCTATCTATCTATCTAAAGAGAATAAATCAGCAGCAGTGTTACAGTGAAGGTGGGTACAATCCCTCCAAGTCCCCGGGTCCACCGCTCTTCACTAAGGGTACGGATACAGATTTGTAATGTATTTTTTTAGTTTTAGATTTATACCACTAGGGCTGTGTTCACATCTGTATGAAGCCTCCTTTGCAGACTTTAAAAAAGCTATAAAAAATAGCACATCATGCAGACATATTTTTTTCTGCTAAACGATGGACACCATGACGGAAACTCGATGGACCCCATTATAGTCAGTTGTGTCCATTTGTTGCCTTTGCTCGTGTAGCAGATCCATTCTTATCATCATCCTCATTGTTCTGCTCTTTTTTTTTACCAACAGATGTGAACAGAGCCGAAAATCACATATAATATCATGGAGCCCCATTGCAGTGTCTGTGTGCGGTTCTCTATTTATCCGTATATTTGGAACCAAGGAGTAAATCCTGGCGTTCGCACGGTTTACCGACCGTCCTCTCTAAATAAACATTCGCTCAGTAATGTATCTATTAAATATCTGCGATTCCATTTGGCCGGTTGTCCGCGTCATGTTGTACATCACAAGTTCAGCTCCACACGGACGCACGCTGGGGCAGATTTATTAATACTGTTGTAAAGTTAGACAATAAAACTTCTCAGAATGATTGGCACAATTTGTACCAGAATTCTGACGGATTTTAGAGACGTGTTTGTTGTGAAGCTACACCAAATGACAAACTCATCTTTGCTGCACCTATTAACTAAGCCCTGTACGGTAAACTTTTTTAATAATACTTATGATATAAGCCTTCACCAGACCCTCCCCAGGCTGGGAGGCACAAATCACATTGTACTAATCTGGTATCTAGAAATCCAAATAGGAGCAGTGCTAAAAACACCCAAAATCTAGGGATTTACCTGTGCCCTGAGAGAGAACCAAAGACAAGTGCATTAATACTGACAAGTCAAACACAGCTCTGCTACATTAACAAACTGAGCTCTGCTACATCTGTACATGTAGTAAATACAGTATCCACTTTGTCTGCATTATTATACAGAGCTGAAGTAGATACAGCCCAGGCAACTCTACAAGAAAGCCCACACTATGGGAAAAATGTCTTCTTAGCAAAATATCTAGATAGATCTGAGGTGTATGATAGATACATATATAAGATACATAGATAGATAGATATATTATTATAGATAGATAGATGGATAGATAGACAGATATTAGATAGATAGATAGATAGATAGATAGATAGATAGATAGATAGATAGATAGATATTAGATATATAGATATGAGATAGATAGATATTAGATAGATAGATAGATAGATAGATAGATAGATAGATATTAGATAGATAGACATGAGATAGATAGATATTAGATAGATAGATAGATAGATAGATAGATAGATAGATATTAGATCGATAGATAGATAGATAGATAGATAGATAGATAGATAGATAGATAGATAGATATGAGATAGATAGATATTAGATAGATAGATAGATAGATAGATATTAGATAGATAGATATTAGATAGATAGATAGATAGATATTAGATAGATAGATAGATAGATATGAGATAGATAGATATTAGATAGATAGATAGATAGATAGATAGATAGATAGATAGATAGATAATAGATAGATAAATCTGGTGACAAAATTAATTGTACCTCATCCCTGGAAAGAAGGATACAAAAATGAATTATTCTGTCAGTCTTTTATTCTCAAAAAAATGAACGCCGACCTTTACATCCGGGTGAGATCGGACAGAGATAATCGTATGGTTGTGGTCAGGGGAGTAGATAGATAGATAGATAGATAGATAGATATTAGATCGATAGATATATAGATAGATAGATAGATAGATAGATAGATAGATAGATATGAGATAGATAGATATTAGATAGATAGATAGATAGATAGATATTAGATAGATAGATATTAGATAGATAGATATTAGATAGATAGATAGATAGATAGATAGATATTAGATCGATAGATAGATAGATAGATAGATAGATAGATAGATAGATAGATAGATAGATAATAGATAGATAAATCTGGTGACAAAATTAATTGTACCTCATCCCTGGAAAGAAGGATACAAAAATGAATTATTCTGTCAGTCTTTTATTCTCAAAAAAATGAACGCCGACCTTTACATCCGGGTGAGATCGGACAGAGATAATCGTATGGTTGTGGTCAGGGGAGTCTCCACAGCTAGAGCGGTCCAGGCTGTAGATTGTAAGCTCTTATGGCAGGACTCGCTCTCCAGGCTGCATTGTCCTTTCCTTTTCCGTCGGGTGACACATATTTCGGCGCAGTGTGCAGCCATGTAGCTAGTTGAATTACAGTGTACTTTATACAGTTCGTCCTCATTGATATGTTATACTATACAGTACGAGGAGGTCACTAAATCCTTCCTCAGTGCGGCTTAAAACCTGTTAACCCCTTCCTACACCTTGATGTAACAAGTGCTCTTACGCCAAGGTCATCGCGTGTCCCTCTACCGGCACGATCACCAGCTACGTATAACACAAAGCCACCGCCGCAGTGCAAAGTCAGCCCCGATCCCATGTGGTTAACCCCTTCTTTGCCACAATAAAAAAAAAATCTTGCCATGAAAAAAAAAAGAAGCTGACAGTGAAATAAAATAGTTCTAAATTGTGGGTAAAAACATGATGTGGCCCCAGAGCCCAAGAAACGACTGTTCATGTTATAGGTGAAATAAACACATTTTAAGTAAAATATATATATATAGGAACAAAGTTTCCATGTGTTTCCATAATGTATTAGAAGGGGCGTGTCCTCTGCCTGTGGTCATCTGTAGACAGTAGAGATCTATTACTGCGGTATTAATGGGATGTGATGGTCGGAAGATTATAAAATGCTCCTAATAATGGCTGGTCAGAGAGTTATCTGCAGTTCATCTGTAAGGCTGCATTCACACTACATTTGGAGGGTATATCTGCCATGTGTCAGCTGCAGACTACCGCACCAGTCCATATAGCGGTGTATCACTGAAAAGGTTTAGAAGGCGCCATTAGTGAATTCACAATTTTTTATATCAAAGTTAGTTCAGTTCTCAAGAGCAGAGATGTCCACCTGTCTGCCGTGGAAAAAACACTGTGCCCTGGTGAAAAGTGGACATAAAATAAAACTACCAAATCATGAACATTATGTGTGCCATGGCGTAACAAGATAATACCTATAGGGTATACCTATAGATAATACCTATAGGCTATCTATCTATCTCATATCTATCTATGTATCTATGTATCTATCTATCTATCTATCTATCTATCTATCTGTCTCATATCTATCTATGTATCTATGTATCTATCTATTATCTATCTATCTCATATCTATCTATCTATCTATCTATCTATCTATCTATCTATCTATCCATGTTCTATCTATGTATCTATCTATTATCTATCTATCTATCTATCTATCTATCTATCTATCTATCTATCTATCTATGTTCTATCTATCTATGTTCTATATATTATCTATCTATCTATCTGTCTATCTATCTATCTATCCATGTTCTTTCTATGTATCTATTATCTATCTATCTATCTATCTATCTATCTATCTATCTATCTATCTATCTATCTATCTCTGTGTTCTATCTATCTATCTATCTATCTATCTATCTATCTATCTATCTATCTATCTTCTATCTATGTTCTTCTATCTATCTATGTTCTATCTATGTAGTTTGTCCACATCCCCATCCTTCTATGATGTGATAAATTAGTCCTTAGTAAATCACAGACATTATAAAACCTCCTTATCTGCAATATTAGGCTTTCTAAGCCACGTCTTGTATCTTTTGTATCTCCATAGGCTTCTATGTTCTTGTCGTCGGCGGGTTATTTACCCCTGAGATGAGTTCTTGTTCCAGGATGGCAGTGAGAAGAGAATGGAGTCATATTTATAATGTGCTCTGAGTAGTCATTAATGTCTTGTTTAAAGTTGGATCCTTCTTCACACAGATGCAGCAGAGCTAAGTTTGTTACCTGGCGCTGTTCATCTGCAGCATTACTCTAGTATATTAATTTTGCATGCCAATCAGCCATTCCATGTTTGGCAGCAAATGGGTCTTAAATTGGAGGGGCTTACCCAGATGTTCCCCAAAATGGGCATTTCTGGGATGATTTGTTGCTGTTTCTGAGTGAATGACATGGATCTTAAAATGTTCCATGGGTGGGGCTTCAAATGTGTGGAGGTTTATACTGATGTCACTGCGATCTTTATATTTGGTGCATCAATTTTTTGTGATCATTTTAGAACTAACTTGTAAAATACTCTAATGTTTGCTTGATTTGCAGAGGTGACAACCATTAATGGAAGCCGTTACGGTACCCATAAGGGTTGTCACACAGTTTTTCATAGATACCGGTAGGCAGTAAAGCTATGAAACCCATTGCCTGAACTACAGCACTGTTCACATTAAGCTGATGGCGAGATGATTCGGTTTGTGTTGTTTTATTTGCTGTATGTTTGAAAATTGTCCTTTTAAAGTTGTTTTTTATGTTTTTTATTTTTAAGTTTCTTTACAGCTTGTCTCATTAACCCATGAATTTCTAAATATTCTTCTAGATATCTAATTTTATTGGGTAGTAGCAGAATGACCCGGCTTCGCATGGGTATATTTCATCTATTTCATTTAATAGGAAGAAAGTCACCCTCCCTCCCACCCCTCCAGCTGACAGAAGGTGATTTTTATCTTCATTTTTTCAATCCCCATTGGCTGCGGAGTGGGAGGGGTCGTGACCTCACCAGGTCGGGGGCGTGGTTTAGCAGGACCTGGGGGGGGGCTTTTATGTCCTTCTTTGAAGGGTGGCCTGAATTACAGGTCAATGCCCTGGTAATTTAGGAGGAAACACAGTGGGTAGCAGTGGAAGAAAACATCTTTTATTACTACTGAATGGTAAATATGTGAAATTTAGATTATATTAGGTAATGATTGATGATGAGTACGTCTAAAACATAAGTTATATTTATGGTAACCGGAATACCCCTTTAACAGTGTCATCCACAGTGCTCTGCCCCTTTAAAGAAGTGAAGAGAAATAGCTGGGTTGTTATGGAAACCTGCACTAAACCTTTTTGTGTCTGTGGAGAGTATGGCAGTTGGGATTTGAAGAGAAAGACTTCCAGGCTAATATTGGCTAATGCAGGTCATATTTTTGGAATATCTCAGGAACAGTACATCCTAAAGAGCTGAGACCCAGTCTAAAACCTTCCCAGACACCTGATGTACCTGTGTGCCGAATTTGGTGAAGATCGGTCCAGCAGTTTGGTCGCACATAAAGAACAGAGTCATGGTAACAAGGCTTTAGTAAGCCAATTAAGCACATTGTGAAATTAAAGAAGAAAACAAGAGCAAAGGATCCGTCAACAGCAGTGTGTTGACTGCTTCCAGGCAGCAGCTGGAGAAACATCAAATACATAACAACACATAATGATAATAATAATAATAAACATAAACTTGATACATGTAAAATGTATATGTACTGCTAATGAAAGGGGGAGCCTCATCATAAATTTCAGACTTGGCGCACATTACATGTGAAGCCTTCAGTGTGCCGCCACGCTCCTGTCATTACAGATTGTGATATACTAAACCAAACCCTGCTAATCATAGCTCTATACATGGGGCATGCCATTTCTTGGCTATGATACCTGCTCAGACGTGCAGCCAGAAATGATTTACGCCTCATTTCATCTAACTTTGGCTTTTCACCCTGCAGCATAACTTGTGAGGAATTTCATCCTGCTCCATGTTGTTAGCGGTATATAGCGGACTGATTCATTAATGCCGGAGTCCTCAATGTGATATATAAATGCAGCTACCTAAAGGGGCTATCCCATGACTAATGTAAAAATGAAACATATATGACATCATATAGTGCATGATGAGCTCTTTCTAACAAAGCTAGAACCAGCTCTGTACCTCACATGGATCCAGAGATCTCCCCATTCATTGCTCTGCAAGATTTATATCAAGCTAACAGCTCAAGGGGAGTGTCTTTTCTACTGCGGCTCAGGGGGCGTGTCCATGCTCTCCCAATCACAGCTCAGGAGGCGTGTCCATGCTCTTCCAATCACAGCTCAGAAGGCAGTTGAAGGATGAAACTGAGCATGTGCGGCCTTCACAGTAAGCAGGTCAAACATATAATAAAAAGAACAAACAGCAGGTGGCGCTATACAGATACATTTTGTTAAATAACTCAGTGGCTATGCTGAATTTTTAATTACATGCAATTACAAAAGAATTCAAATCCAAGGGCTGGTTTGAAAACTATAGAATATTTTTCGTAGGACAACTCCTTTAAATCACCTATAGGCAGGGGTGCACCTAGCCTTTCTGCTGCCTGAGGCGAAAACTGAAATGGCGCTCCAACCCCCCCAATGCCAATTTCTTAACTTAACCCCTTCCCTCCAGTCCTACTGTTAACTACATACTTGGAAAATATTACATACAGAGCTACAGAATATACAGGGTAATACAGCGCCACATACTGTGCCCACTGTGCTTCCCAATACTATACTGCAGAAACAGATAATCCCCCCTCCGCTGCCCCCTACTTGCACCTACCTGGTGCTGCCTGAGGCAATCGCCTCACCTCGCCTCATTGGTGGTGCATTCCTGCCTATAGGTAGTATGGATCTCTCCCGGACGTACAAACCATGCACAGAAACAAATTCTTATGAAGAATGATTAATAATACATCGTCAGTTTACTGTAGAGTCTGGCTATATCTCTTTTTGGGGATAGCACTTCTCTATATTGATATGGTAAGTAATCCAGCCAGTAGCCCTTATCAGCCACCAGTTATAACACACTCCAGTCTGGTTAAGACAACGCCTACCATTGTGGGGGTCATTTACAAACAGATACAGACCACTTTTGTGGCGGATATCTGGTGCAGATTCTGTTGTACATGTTGCTGCAGAATCTGCAACTTCTTCCCCACTGACACCAGGTCTAAAAAAAAGGGGGGTGGGGGGGAGCGTGACATGGGCTGGTAAGGGGCCAGCAGGCTCATCTCATATCTCATTCATCATTTTATACTCCTTGTTCAGGCGTGGAAAATGGTCTAAATGTAAGACACCTCGGAAGCTGACTTAAATTTAGAAGCAGTGCTAGATGCGCCAAAGTCATGGAGAGGCCGGCACCTATACATAGCTTCAGCAGATCCACCGCCAGCGCAGGGGCTTATTAAGACCGGAGTCTAAAACACTGGTCTTAATAAATGTGCCCCTATGTTTCTAATTTATAAAATATCTGACTTAGGGGCTCTGGACGCCTTTGGGACAGTTTATATAACTGGGCCCCAATGTCTTTCCAGAATCGATATCACATGGACCCTCTATAATTGTGTTAAACATTTCAACTGAGTTTATAAAGGTCACTCCCAAATTGATCTATGAATTTTTCCAGACTTGACAACCTAGAGGACTTAAAATGGATGTAGAGTCCAGCATGGGGTGTCAGGCTTTAGGAATATTTGTAATCTGGCCTGAGTCTTTTTAGTTTAGAATCCTGGATTATATAACAATATGTATTTGATCCTGTCTTCTGACTTTTTGGACTGGAGATTTCATGGATATTTCAATATCAGTTTATTAGGTTCCACCGGTTATTTTTTGACTTTCATCGTTACAAGTTATGGTTCTCCAGAACACCCCATATTCAGGTTTCTAAGTGGTATCTCGTGATTCCTGTGATTGCCTCCTTCTTGTTGCTGATTAATCTTTCTTTATCTTTGAACCTTTTCTTTTCTAATGACCTGGATCATTTAGGCTTCATGAGAAAGTTGAGGCTTAAAGCGAATGTGTCATCAGAAAATTACCTATTGTTTAAATCACGTTATTTTGTTAAACTTTTTTTTTTTAGAATTTTTGGTGATTTTTTTTTGTAATTTTTCCATGTCACTATCTATATTTAGAGTGTAACTGTCATTCTTTTTATTATTTTTGTAATGTAGGGGCAGTGATACTGGCTATTTTTGTAATATACTTTAAATACTAAAATCGTACATTTCTATTGGAAAAATAGCTCTAAAGTGGCCCATTTTGAGCCTTAGCAATGCTCCTCTGTCTTCTGTTTACATAACACAATCAGTATTGAGCAAGTCTCAACAGTTATGTAAACAAAAGACAGAGGAGCGTTGCTAAGGCTCAAAATGGGCCACTTTAGAGCTATTTTTCCAATAGAAATGTATGATTTCAGTAATTAAAGCATATTACAAAAATGGTCAGCATCACTGCCCCTATATATTAAAAAAATTAAAAAAAAGAATGACAGTTACACTTTAAACAAACCTTACATAATTCTCAAATTTTTCCACTGGCCACTAGGTCTAATATAAGGTAACAATTTCCTGTTCTGTACAGGTAATTTTTCAGTAGCTATTATCATTATCACCACAGGCAGGATTACAATGACAAGTAACACCTCTATATAAATGAATCACAAAAAAACACTTCTGTATAGATAACACAGGATCCACCGTTCACCATATGTAATATCACAGTTCATCAGCTCCCTCCTGATCTCTGCAGAAAGAAAACTCTCCCATAGAATTCATGGGGTCAGCTCCTGTCCATAGTTTCTTCTATGACCCATGTAGCTGCTGTCAAAAGACACAAAGTCTTAACATATTTTACATCTAGTGGCCATTTTTTTACTAGTGACTTAAAAAAAACACCAAAAATTCTAAAAAAAAATGCTTAACATAAAAACTTGATTGAAACTATAGGTTATCTTCCGATGACACATTCCCTTTAACCCGTATTCTGATGTCCCTTGTGTTTGGTTGATAAATGAAACAATACAAGTCACAACAGAAAATTAGAGGTTGTCACTTAGTATAGTTTTTATGGCTTTAACCCATTAAGATCATTTGATCTATACAGAATGTATTTTATCGGTCGAAGGTCATTTCCATAGGACAACGTCCTTGCATAACCCAGTGACCACTTGGGCACAACTGCTGTGGCTGTTCCATCATCATTAAAATTGGAGAAAACTACTAATATAGAATATATTTAAAAAGAAAAGTCTGTTAAAGATAATTTAATAAAATGTCTGAGCATCTAAAAATAATGACACATAAAAATACAGTAAAAAAACCTTTTTTTCTCTAAATAATTTACGATAAATAACATTCAAATAATAAAAAATATACATATTAGAAATCCCCCATACCCTTAATGACCGGTATGATATAGTTTTATCATTCAATAAGGTGAATAAAGTCCAAGAAAAAAATAAACAATAGTGGGGTTGCTTTTTAGGCCATTTCCAACATTAAAAAAAATTAATATAAATTAAATGCTACTATTTATTTACCCAGAGATGATGCCTTAAAATGTTCAGCTTGTCTTGAAAAGGAATGAGCCTGAAGAAGCTACTTAGACTTAAAAATAACCAAGTTATGGCTGATGGGAAGCAAGTCATTCCCTTAGTTATACCAAGGATAAAAATGTCACTGGTCCTTTAGGGGTTAATAATAGATTTTTCTAATATTTTACAAAGAAGTAAGTACTGGCGTAAATGTGAAACCTCTCCCAAAATTATAATGTAGATTTTTAGAGGAAACATCCTTTTAGGAGCAGATGGAGAGTGGTCTAGAGTAGACCCCATGCCTTAAAGATCATGGACCCCTTGTCTACCTGTAGAGCAAGGAATCATCTAGTTTGGATAAATTGCATTCGAGGAGCGGCTACATGTACTAATGATAACCAGATACTGTACTTATTCTTTTTTCTAATCCATTTTTATTTTCTTATTGTAGATTTTTTTTTCAATTATATTTGCTGTACATGATTATGGGGAGGGCCACCTTGCCATAGACCCAATAAAGTGTGAGGTGCTCAGTGGAGGCTGGAGTATCCTCATCAACATTGTAGATTCTCAAAAATGTCTTGCAAATAATCAGAAATATCTTTTATTCATGTCACCAGCAATTACAGATAGACGACCGACACTAGTATTTCAGTCCTTCCCAGACCTTGTGCAGCAGCTCCCTCACCACGCATCACTGCTTTGGTCATTAACAAGGTTCAGGAAGGACCAAAATACTAGTGTGGGCCATCTATGTATAATTGCTGGAGACATGAGAAAAAGTAGTTTCTGATTATTCGCAAGAATAATCAGTTACTATCTACTGCATACCACACAATAGACGTTCATTGACCTCTAGAGATGCTCTGTGACATCTGCAGGGGTCATTGTGCAGGGAGAAGGAGGGTATAAGCCTTGACATCATCTTTTGTAAATCTTGGACCATGTTTTGTCTATATAGAGTTGTTGTCCTTCATTGTAATCCTGCCCGTTATGATAATGAGATGACTGCTGAAGGTGATCTCCACAGAATAGGAATTGTCAGACTGCTGTGAGGCACAGTGGCCAATGTGAAAAGTGCATAATTTGGGGGCTTTTTAAATGTAGATCACATATTTTCAACATAAAAACTTGATTTTTCTGGTAACACATATCCTTTAATCATTATAAAGAGTTTTAACTGTTGAGCTTTGGGCCCCTCCTGGAGCCCCTTCTGGAGCTTCTCTAAGGAGCCATGGATTTCTCTTGGCCCTCAGGCACTGCACTAAAGTTGACCATACACTAGAGATTTTGGACCAACTGATGCCATATACCTATCTGTCAAAAAGTGGATATGCCATGAATTGCCTGTGTGGGTTTTTTGATTGTAGTTGGGTGTGCAGCAAGCCCCTGAAGAGCCGTTCCAGAAGATAGGTATGGTAGTGACCGTGATGATTGTATCGAAATGTGCTACCTTAGGCCGTTGCTCCCCGGGATTCAGTGCAGTGAAAAGGTGGTATAAGGAATATGGCCAGAAGTAAAAGTATTTCGCTCCCCAAATAATGAGGTATGGAGGATGGCAATGTAGCAGATAATAGGAACTCTGGTATGCTATCTTGTTGATGTCTCTTTCCTAAACTTCTGGCTAGCAGTTGAAAGCCAGCACTTGTGGCTAAAGGTGTCCACTGGATAATGCCAGCTTTTTTGTGTTGGCCTGGCTGGGATGGGATCTAAGGTGATGGGTGTCTAAGCTGTAGTCCCTCACCTGCAACAGAGTATGTATAGCTATGGTTACTGGTTACTTTGCTGACTAATGCTGCATCTTTGCAGAGTATCTGAATCTGACCCTTCTGCCTCTCTGGAGTAGTGATCGCACAAATGAGATAGGAGCAGGAGCCACAGGAAGTGCTTCCTCACTCCTCACTGCCCTAGCTAATACTCTCTTGCCTGGTAGGAAATAGGTCTAGCCCACTCCTACAAAGAGGGGGTGGTTAGCAACCATTCCTGATGCCAACCATACCTCACCTGTGGGTATACAGTGCAAAAGTAATACCATTACATAAGTAACCAAACTTTGCACAAACCTCCAGGCCTGGGAAATGCATGTGCATTGTCATTAGAGATGAGCGAATCATGCAAAATTTTATTCACCGAACATTCGCCGAACTTTTCCTAAGATTCGTATATTCGACGAATAGATTTGTTTAATTTGCGTACACAATATACGTAATTATATAGCTTTTAGCGAACATTCGCGCACTAATAACGAACGTTCAGGTAAAAAGGTACGCAACCTCTTTGAACACGTACGCATAAGCGTACAAAGTGCATATGAATATGGCGGGCTTTGCTGGAGAGGAATGGTGGAGCAGGAGGAATGCTCTGAGTCTGACCCCTGGCTTCTTATGGATATTGTATCAGCAGATGACAGCAGATCATCTGGCTGAGAATGAGATGAGCGTGCCATCCATTCTACTACCTCATCCATTTCTCCTCCGCTACAAGTTTGCGCCTTGGTGCGCCTGGTGGAACAACGGCCAAGTATTGCGAATACTACTAGTAGAAGCTCTGGCTACAGGTCCTTTGGCACTTCTGCCCTGTGCCACCTTTTCCTTTTTTTTAGAGCTCGAGGTCTGGCTGGAACTGGACCCCTTTTGCTTATCCATTCCAGACATTTTTCAATTCACTCTGTGTCCCTGTCTTTGTCCCTGTATCTCCCTGTCTCTCCCTATCTCTCCCTGTCTCTCTCCCTGCCTGATTAATTACTAGCCCTGAACTGGCCCTGCACTTGCCCTGCAGTATCCCTGATATGCGTAATATGGATTCCCAGAACAATTACACCACAATTTTCACAAAACAGATCTCAGAGTCTCAGAACTTCACACACAGTGCTTCTGCTCGTCTCAGCAGTCGCAGCAGAAGTGATGCGTCACTGGCTTACCGAGCCTGAGCCAATTAGAGCAAGCCCTGCCCACTAGGTCAGGTGACCGCTTTCTTCCCGGGCTTTTGCACACGATAAACGAACTAAAAGTAAAATTTCGCTAATGAATTGAATTCGTACACAACAGTAACTTATACGTAGCAATAGCGTATAATTTATAGGACAAACTACGTAGCGAATGCGCACAAAGCCGAAGCGAATCACCTAATATTTGGATTCGCTTCGCAGCTAAAAATTTCCAAGATTCGATACGAATCAACAAATCGGCGAGTAGATTCGCTCATCTCTAACTGTCATCCAAGAAGACAACCTTTCTTAGCCCCCCTCCCTTGC
The DNA here is from genome assembly GCA_900303285.1 of Rhinella marina. Lineage (NCBI taxonomy): Eukaryota > Metazoa > Chordata > Amphibia > Anura > Bufonidae > Rhinella > Rhinella marina. The sequence goes on along the minus strand of ONZH01012990.1, from coordinate 187,661 downwards.
AAGACGTTACTTATATTACCCTTATTTCTCTCAGGCCCATCATCGATATCAGTTCTTTTAAAAAATTATCTGTCCTCATTTCAAAGTTTGCACTTATAATTAGGACTTCCAGTTCCACCACAACCTGGTCCTCCTAGGCTCTTGCCTACATACATACTCCATAGTACTACTGTACATGTAATTCATTGTTATTACACAGCTTTCACATATACTGGAGTCACTAATACTCACACACGTATCTGAACATACAGGAATTGAAGGAAGTACATTGGCTTGGCCATGTACGCTTTCCTGTACAGGAGGTAAGTCCTTCTACAATGCGTAGCCTTGGCCTCAGGGATCTGCTTCTATATCTTTCTTCCTGATCAACACATGTGAATGCTGTATAGATGGAAGGAAATGTACTTATATCTCAGAGCTTGTGTTCCATGGGTCGTATTGTTCTGACCCTAAATGTTGATTCATGGTAAGGTGAACAAGTACACTTCAACTCCTTCAGCTTGGACGCAAGCTGTGCTTTAAACGTGTAGTACATTTATATTACATTTATTCAAAAATCCTTTCAAAATAACTTGTTTTAATGTTTGACCAATATACAAATCTGTACAATTAAATGTAAAAAAAAAATGTTACCTAGTTTAGTAAGATTTATCTCGTGTATCCTGCTGGGGATGAAAACAGCAATTGTTAATGTTATGAATATTCAGAAAATGTAGAATTATAGAAATTAAATATTTTCTTAGTGTTTTCTTAGTTTTACCTATTATATCCAACATTTTGTGCTAATTAATTTCGTAATATATATTTCTACATGTTTTTATGATACATAGCTTCAGATCCCCCTAGGGGTAGCTATAATGTTTATCTTTAGTTCTGTATCACAAAAATAGAGATAAGACCGCCAGGAATAAATATTAAGAACTGAATAAACACAGAATGTTGAAAGGAGGTCATTACTTTAAATGGGTTGTCCCATGAAGAATATTGCTTAGAGTTAAATCCAGCCCTACGTTACAATAATTTTTGTAAACAAAATGCTTATATCACTGAAATTTCAGGAAAAAAGAATAGCGCCACCTGCTGTTTTATTGAATAACCTTTTCTGTGTCCACCTTAGGGCCAAGGACACACATGCTCAGTTTTGCTTTGTTCTAGACTTCACTGGTAAGCAAGAGAGAACATTGCAGTGGTGAGTCGGCTGCTTCTGAAACTGCAAAAGATATTGAGCAAGTCCAATTACAGTAATGCCGTCTCATTCACTTGCTCAATATTTCCTCTGAGAAGCAGAGAAGATGTTGCATCCTCAGAAGCAGCCTTCTCCCTCTACACACGTAAAAACGCACCGAGAGAGAGTTAACACTCAACATGTGTGTCCACCTCGGCATATGTACTGAGGTGGACATTGAAAGGCTGGTGGTGCTATGCTAACATTATTCCTGGAATACCTAGTGATGTAAGAATTTGTTTTGTAAGTGTAAATACAAAAAATTTTCAGAATTTGGGGCTGGATTTATACTCTTCATGGGACAATTGAGCATGTGTGTCCACCTTGGCACATGTACTGAGATGGACATGGAAAGGCTGGCTGGAGGTGGTGCTATACTAACCTTATTCCTTGAATATTGACTGATGTAAGGATTTGTTTTTATAAGTGTAAATACAAAAAATGTTCAGAATTTGGGGCTGGATCTATACTCTTCATGGGACACCCCTTTTAAAGAGTTTATCTACTCATTGCAGTGTGCTGCAGCCACCTCCTTTTTACGGTGTCCTCAATACTCAATGCATCACAACAAAATACTTTTTAAAATTTTAACTATAGGAGAACATTGCATTTATGACTCCTCTCCTTTTTTTTACAGGAACGTCAGAAAGATGTTGCATGGACACTTTTACACGAAGGTAAGGAGAATATGTTGCTCACATATGGTGAATCACTTCTCAGTTGTTGACAGCACATTCCATGGTTTCCATCAGAAACTGAAAACAATGACCTTGGCGGTGTCCTTGGACACCACACTTTTATTGGACCAGTCATTTATACAGAACACGATAACAACAGGGGTCTTCAGTTTCCCGAGCGATCGCTGGCTGGTACAGCTCCGTTCCTTGTCCTGCTATGAACTCTGGCAGTCAGTTGGAGTTCATCAGTAGAGGACAGAAAATGGAAAACCATCAGGCACTGATTGTACTGCAGCCTGGGAGCTGGTCCAAGAACCAGCAGGCTAGTTTCTTGTCATCAGCAGGAAAGTAATAGGCTATATTTTCTATACAAGCCTAATAAAAAAAGGACTTTGTTCAATGACCAAAGAAAGGGGTTCTGCTTTGTGCAGTGAAAACACAATGGGCTTCTGCCCACAATGGCACTTTATTGATGGACTATATCGAAAGGATCCACTTTGTATACTAGAACCGCCATAGAGCTCTTCCTTTTAGACTGTCTATACATTATAACACTTCATTGTATGCTATCCACGTCTTAAGTGTATGTTTTACAGGCCAGACAACCATGTGGCTTTAAACTTCAGACATTGTTTTATGGATTGGTCTATCAAAGGGCTTTACTGTAGGAGTATCCTCCATGTTCCTGCACAACCTGGTCTAACCATTGATGAAGGACTTTGCTTTGTGTCATCATAAGACAAAGATGTCCCCGTCTGGCCACAAACTGGGAATGTGGTCACACGAGTGTTCACACAGCATGGTTCAGCTCTGCTATGTTTCTTTGTAATTGTGCAGTTGCCATGCAGTAGGTCTGTGACTATGGAACACATGAAGGTCTTTTTTGCACAGTACATATCAATTAGGCTTTGACATTTGCTTTATCCACTTCCGAAATATCTACATTCTGCTATGAGCACTACATATCATTTTGCGTTGGAATCAAACCATTATAACACACTATACGTTGTATACATGCCTATTAATATGGCGTTGTGTACCTTGTGTACTGGTTTATGGATAATGGTGCCACGGTTATTCTAACCTAGTTATCATGTGGTAATTATTACTTATTAGAAAATCTTGATCTGATATGGTTCTATATTTTAATCTAGTCCCCAGATGAGTGGGGCACTATATTATGTCAGGTATAGAGGTTATGTGGCCCCAAAGATTATTGAAGGCTCCTTATGTGGTGTCACCTGAGACAAGAGGGCCTGGTGTTTGACTGCCTCCTTCTCCATTTCATGATACTTGGCTTGATCCACCACATTCTTGTGTGCTAATATTGTAAGGCCAAAGGAGAGGAGATCCAGTGACCTGTGTGGTACCGAGAGAGTTACAATAAGGGTAATCAGTGTTGTAGTGGATGCTATTATTTCTATGTGTGATGCTGGGTCTATGGGTTGGTGTTGATGGTCATCTGAATATTCAGTCTTCAAGTTGGTTGGACTTGTAGTCTACATTTCTAACATTTACATTGGTCAGAGGAATATTCTGTCACTCTAAAACTTCTTTATCTTTTGGCAAGTTTACAGGGACCTTAAAGGGTTGTCCATCAGGGCAAAATTATTGGTATAGTGTTCTGTGGCCAGTCACTGGTGGAGCATCTTTCCTGTCATTTCATCAGTGTAGAGAAAGGATCAGAAAGTAGACACCAGATGGGACATGATAATTTTCCCTACTGGACAACTGTTTTATTTCCCGACAGCACCCACAAAGAGCATGTAATAGGTGTGGCTATTAACCATATGCTTTCGAGAAGTTAAAGTGGTTGTTTGGACATCACAGAGAGGGTCCCCCACTCAGGATCGACTATCTATGAAACAGTACAGAGATTGGCTCCCACTCTGGTGGACTTGAGCTGTCCATATATTACATGGATGGTCATTTGCTGGGAAAATGTGTGGCTGGCCACAGTTTCCCCTGGTAAAATCAACTCCAGTATGAGCAACCAACGTCGGACTGGCCCAACAATGTACCAGAGGATCCTGTGGTGGGCCCAGGCTGATACCATAGTGGGCTCCAAAAGTCCAGGAGAAAAAAACATTTGAAGCTGCTTTTGGAGCCAATAACTTGCCACTAGGGTCTGTTTCTATGATTGTATGGGGTTGGGGCCCCGACAGTAATTAACTCTGGTGGGACCAAGGAACCCCAATCTGACCCTGTGAACAACCTCTTAATGAATTAAGGTTCAAGATGTGTTTCAATGTTGTCATGCGATTCATATGTGGGATATGTGGGACCCCTATAAAGAAAGTTTTCTAATTAAGCTGGACTCTTCTCTGGTGCATTTTGTCAGCATTAAACAGTAAGTTCTCACCAATAATGTTACTTAAAGAGATAACTGTCAATCATTGTTGGATAGACGGGGAGAGAAGGAGCTCATGAATAAGCCGGACTCTTCTCTGGCAGCGCTGGACTCTTCTCTGGTGCACATTGCCAACATTAAACAGTAAGTTCTAACCAATAACGTTACTTAAAGAGATAACTGTCAATCATTTTTGGATAGGCGGGGAGAGAAGGAGCTCATGAATAACATAGTAACATAGTAACATAAGGCTGAAAAAAGACATCTGTCCATCCAGTTCGGCCTGTTATCCTGCAAGTTGATCCAGAGGAAGGCAAAAAACCCCTGTGAGGTAGAAGTCAATTTTCCCCACTTTAGGGAAAAAAATTCCTTCCCGACTCCAATCAGGCAATCAGAATTACTTCCTGGATCAACGACCCCTAATATGCCGGACTCTTATCTGGCAGTTCTGGACTCTTCTCTGGTGCACGCTACCTGCTTTACACACTAAGTTCTCACCAATAACGTTACTTATAGAGATAACTGTCAATCATTGTTGGATAGGCAGGGAGAGAAGGAGCTCATGAATAAGCCGGACTCCTCACTGGCAACTCTGGACTCTTCTCTGATACACATTGCCAACGTTAAGTAATAGGTTTCCAGTAGAAACTTTGCTTCATAAGTGAAATACTGCTGACTTCAGCTCATCAGTCACTACTTTATACTGCTCACAGTGAAGACAACGTAAACACAATAACAAGTTCCCTTTAAAACTAACATTTTTAAGGCCAGATAACTTTAATAAACCTGTCTTTCGTCAGCTCTTTAGTGCCTCTAACAATGAAGCCAGACCATCATAATTAGAGATGAGCGAGCAGTGCTCGTTACGAGCACTGTAACGCTCGGATCCCGTCTGCATTGCCCGCAGGCATTGCGGATCCGTCCTCATCTGCATGTAAGTCAATGAGGACGGATCGTTTGGTATGACACTCATACCAAACGGTTCCGTCCCCACTGACTTTAAGACGGGTGAGGACGGAACCGTTTGGTATGAGTGTCATACCAAACGATCCGTCCTCATTGACTTACATGCAGATGAGGACGGATCCTCAATGCCTGCGGGCATTTCACACGGGACCCGAGCGTTACAGTGCTCGTAACGAGCACTGCTTGCTCATCTCTAATCATAATCGATCCTTATGGCTATGTTTAGGTAAGTAGGATATTTGGTGCTCCGACCTCTATAAAGAACGTTTTCTGCACAACTTAGTTAGAAACATCTTTAAGAATAGTGTACTTGCCAAATTTTCTGATTTGCTGCTGTGTTCTGATCTAGAGCAATCTAAAAAAAGTCCCATACTTGTGCACATGCAATTTTTCTAGAAAATCTACAAACTTTTCAAGTATTCTACAAAATTCAAGTATTCTAAAAGTAAGTTTGTACTAGAGGGTTATGAAAAAATGAGAGAAAAATATGTGAACCCAGCTCTAACCCTAAAAATAATGCCATGAATCGATCCTCTGCAAGTAATGAACCCTACAATGCCATAATTAGCTGAATATTGGACAAACGTTTCCCCCGCTCAGCGTTTAATTACCCGAGGAGATACCAGTTTAACTAAGACCGCTACATTTGCTGAAATGGACAATTTAACAATATGCCATTGTTGTCGTACAAAATCGCTCTATTAGGGTTTGTTTTGAATAATGTATGTCCCCTGCAATGAGAGGTCCATTCTATAGAATCCGCGGGCACCGACTGAAGTGCATTTACTAAGTTTTAATCAGCCCTTCAGAAACAATGGAGGCTAAGCCACTCTTTCACTCTCCAACATGCTTCTCCTCTTTTCACTTTACTGAACAGCATCGGCTTAACGAGCAGCCGCGGGTTTGTAACTCAATATTCCAATTACAGGAAGTTTTATGGTATTGAAGGGTAACAGAGAAGAAATCTTAAAAAGAAGAATTAAGAGATTACTAATTCTCTTCCCTTACCAAGCACTGGGAACAGTTATAGGGTGCGGTGAAAGAATTCTTACTCAACTTTTTTTTTTTTTTAAAGAGATTGTAAAACGCTAAATGAATTTTACCAGTGACACAGATTGTTTGAAATGCACTTAACGTGAAACTTTTTCTTTTAATAGATTCATTTAAAAGCTTGAAGGGAGAAAATTTAATGGATTTCACTTGCTAATAGAGATTTTTTTTTCGAGGGCTATTAAAAAATAGTTAACCATAAATATGTTTTTGTTCGGTTTTTCAGATATTAAAGGACGGGGACGTTAATTTTATGTAACAAAAAATAGGCTTGTTGGCACATATGTAAAGTATTTTATCTGCCCCTTTAAGATACTATCTTAAAGGGGTTGCCCACATGGCTGTTCACAGGTTGTATAGTGCCATACCTGTTCACAGGTTGTATATGGTAACTCAGCTCAACTTGCTGCAATGGAGTTGAACAGGAATAGGACAAGGACCCATGGTTTCTCATCCTCTACAAAGGGAATGTGTTATCAGAAAATGACCTATTACTTTAAATTGTGTTTTTATGTTAAACATTTTTAGATCTAAATACAAATTTTTGTCCTAGCGGCCAGCACAAAAATTGCAGGATTATAAACAGGCTCAATTTCTCACCAAAAATTCTAAAAAAAAAAACATGATTTATACAATAGGTCATTTTCTGTTCACACATTCCTTTAACTGCAAAAATAAAGAGAGCCTGTACTGTAGAAAACAAGATGTGTTATGGCCTTAATTTTACTTACAATAAGGGGTGAACCATAATGCTGCAAAAGACAAAAATTGGGCCAATAATTAGACCATTTAGGTGGACGATTCAACCCTTGCTATTATGAAATCTCTCTCTTTTCTGATAAAAGGCTTACAAGCAAATTCATTAAAAAGCTGAACAATTACAGAAAAAATAAATAGTAATAAATATAGTATAAACAACTGCACTGAATTGTTCATTTGATTCCTAATTGCAAAATTGAGCAACTTTCCAAACAGTCTTCATTAAAAATGTCTCATCATTTTGCTTCTGTAGAATATGTTCAAGTCCTTCACATAGCTGCTGGTGATGCTGAATATAACATAAACCCTCTTCCTGTAGTCTCCCTGCACTATCGCTGCACTCTCCTTCTCCAATATTCTTCTATTAATTGTTTTCAGCAACACTGTCCCTAGTGCACGAGCGCTTGTCATGTCTCTCCCTATGCTCAGCTCACAGGACAATGGCGGAGACCATGTGGAATTAGGGTTTTATAGGTCTCCTCTACACTTACCCTGTTTCCCCGAAAATAAGACCTAGCCAGGAAAATCTCTGTTTCTTAATTTTCCAAGAAAGGGTTACTTTGTAACAATTAACTCAATTAACTAATAAATGACTGCTTAAAGTTCCTTAAACCCCATTGGTTAAGCTATATTACCTAATTGTGAACCTTAATTAGTTTAAACACGCCCCCTTCTTATTATTAACCCTTTCGCATTCTGTTTTTATAATGTTATTCAATTATATTTTAATAACTTAATTATTTTCATATAAACATTTATTTTGCTATGCATTATCTCAATTTAACTTTTTTATAATCATTAATTCACTCTCCATTACTTATATTGTTAGTTTTTATGTTAACCTCTAAGGGTGCATTCACATCACCGTTAGGGCTTCCGTTCAGGCTTTCCGTTATAACATCGTTATAACATCGTTATAACGGAAAGAAACGGAATCCCTAGGACGGACATCAAAACGGACACCTTTAAGAGGCATTCCGTTTTGATCCGTCATAATTGAAGCCTATGGCCCTGCATAACGGATCCGTCTGGATGCCGTTATGCTGGACGGAAAACAAAGTCCTGTCGACAGGACTTTGTTTTCCGTCCAGCATAACGGCATCCAGACGGATCCGTTATGCAGGGCCATAGGCTTCTATTATGACGGATCAAAACGGAATGCCTCTTAAAGGTATCCGTTTTGATGTCCGTCCTAGGGATTCCGTTTCTTTCCGTTATAACGATGTTATAAAGGAAAGCCTGAACGGAAGCCCTAACGGTGATGTGAATGCACCCTAACTATTTATCTAATCTTTTTAATAATCATTTTTAGCTATTAACCCAAGAACCACTAACTCATTTAAAAAGTTATTATTTATTACATAGACAATAACTCAAAGGCTATATGCCAAAAGTCATGCACACAAGCCAACAACCTATCCACAAGACAGGTACAGTCAGCATATCTTACAATGGCAGCATTGTGCACCACAAGACTTGTAAAACCAGCCCCCTTTCCAAAATGACCTGAGAGCCAGTGAGCCTAAAAATTACTTGCATTGACCAGATGGCTTGGGGGACCTGCGTGCCCAGCTTATTATCATTAGGGTGACCAAAATTATGAACTTTTTTTTTGGATGCCAGCTAACTCTTCTCTCACTGCCAAGGAGGGCTACAGAAAAATGTACAGTTTTCTAATTGTCCTAATATGATATTCAATAACCTTTCCACATTGTTGTCATGTAAGCTAGTTTGCATAAAACCAGGCTTATGGGAAAGACATGCAAATTAGTGTTTGAGCTGAAAAACAGGCAGATTCTGCTAATTTGCATGTCTTGCCCATAAGCATGAGTTTATGCAAATGAGCTTACATAACAACAATGTAAAAAGGTTATTGAATATCATGTTAGGACAATTAGAAAACTGTACATTTTTCTGCAGCCCTCCTTGGCAGTAAGAGAAGAGTTAGCTGGCATCCAAAAAAAAAAAGTTAACAATTTTTGTCACCCTAATGATAATAAGCTGGGCATGCAGGTCCCCCAAGCCATCTGCGCAATTCAAGCAACTTTGAGACTCACTGGTTCTCAGATTATTTTGAAAAAGAGGGCTGGTCTTGCAAGTCTCATGGTGCACAAAGCTCCCATTGTAAGGTATGCTGACTGTACTTATCTTATGGATAGGTTGTGGTTATAAAACTAATAGCTAAAAATGATTATTAAAAAGATTGTTAGGTAGAGGTTAACATAAAAACTAACAATATAAGTAATGGAGAGTGAATTAATGATAATAAAAAAGTTAAATTAAGATAATGTGCAATAAAATAAATGTTTATATGAAAACAGTTAAGTTATTAAAATATAATTGAATAATATTATAAAAACAGAATGTGAAAGGGTTAATAATAAGAAGGGGGTGTGTTTAAACTAATTAAGGTTCACAATTAGGTAATATAGCTTAACCAATGGGGTTTAAGGAACTTTAAGCAGCCATTTATTAGTTAATTGAGTTAATTGTTACAAAGTAACCCTTTCTTGGAAAATTAAGAAACAGAGATTTTCCTGGCTATGTCTTATTTTCAGGGAAACAGGGTAGTTTCGCTTTGTAACACATGCAGCCGCCATTTTAGTAAAACTTGCTTCATTATCACAAAGAGCAAGAAAATTTGTCTCTGGAAAAGAGACATACAAGCTAGTCTCCTCTCCAAAAGGAAAATAGTCTCACACCAGAAACCCAGCTCTTTCTGGGTACTGTGAAAAGAAACTTTTCTTGTCTGCCTGAAAGGCCTTGGTTGGGATACTGTTCCTCCTTATGGAGGTTGCCGAGTATGCATGAGGAGTATTGTAAGTCAGTCAACACTTCTCTGGGTTTCTGGGAAAATATATGAAAATTAGCATATCTTACATCTAGCTGGCATCAGATAGGCTTAGGAAAGCTAATTTGAATATCTTTCCCAGAAACCCAGAGGTGCATTACCTGGCCTACAGTACTCCACAGACATACTATGCATACTAGGCGCTCTCCATAATGAGAAAGATTACCTCCCCAGACAATGCACGCACTATATATTGCTGAGAAACACAGAATAGCATACTAGTCCCCCTCTCTCCCGCTTGTTTGTTAGAATCTGACCTTTCTGAGGCATTCATTATGTATTTCAAACAGGTAGAATCAATTTGCTCATCCTTAAAGGAATTATCCAGTAATTTATATTGCTGGTGTATCCTCTGGATAGGATATTGATATCAGATCAATATCCAAGATCCCGGCGATAAGTTGTTAGAGAAGGCCGACCTTCTCTGAGTACCGTGGCCTCTTCCTAGGCCATGTTACATCACTGTACATCGGTCAAGTGGCCTAGTTGCAGCTCAGCTTCATTCAAGTCAATGGGGCTGAGCTGCAATATCAAGCATTGCCGCTATACAATGTATGGCGCTGTGCTTGGTGAGCTGCCGGGAGCCGCCTGCTCGCTGACCCTGAGCATAGGTCATTGTTATTAATTCCTGGATATCCCCTTTAACCCTTTGGATACCGAAGGTTTTTTCGGTTTTGTGTTTTCATTTTTCTTCCCTATTTTCTGTGAGCCCTAACTTTTTTATATTTTTGTGCACATAGCTGTATGAGGGCTTATTTTTTGCGGGACTTTTTGTACTTTCTAATGCCACCATTAATTATGGTATAAAATGTTGTGGGAATCGGTAAAAAAATTCCAAATGGGGGGAATTGGAAAAAAAAAACTATTTCTCCACTGTTTTACGGGTTTTGTTCCCACGGCGTTCCGTTTGCGGCAAAACTGACCCATGTCTCGGTCAGTACGATCACAACGATATCCCATATGTGTAGGTTTGTTTTGTTTAAATAGTGTAAAAATAAATTTAAACTTTGAAAAAGAAATGTTTTTTTTTTTTACTTCGTCATATTCCGACCCCCATAACTTTTTTTCGTTACATCCACTGAGCTGTTTAGGGGCTCATTTTTTGCTGGACAATCCATAGTTTTTATTGATACCATATTGGAGTGTGCGTGACTTTTTGATCACATTTTATTAAATTTTTGGGGGGTAAGAGAAGTAGTGAAAAAATGGCAAATCGTCCATTTTGACCCCTTTTTCCATCACGCAATTTGCCGTATTGGAATTTTTTTTTGATACTTTAAAAGTGTGGGCGTTTTCGGTCGCGGTGATACCCATGATGTCTATATTTATTGTTATTTTGGTATTTATTTTTTAATTATAAGGAAAGGGGGGTGATTTAAACTTTTATAATTTTTTTATTTTTTATATATTTTTTAACATTTTTTTTTAATTTTTTGTGATTATTTTAAGGATCATATATGACCATCTTCTTTGCTCATTTCTTATTATGGCCTGCCATCTGGTGGCCAAAATAAGAATTGCAGATTGAAAGCTGTAAACCTCATCAGCGAGGTTTACAGCTTTCAGATCAGGTGCAGACACCCCGATTGACCACATGGGGTGTCTGCACAACACCCGGAAGCGCGCGCTTCCGAGTTTTAGCGCTGTTAGATGCCGTGATCTCACGTGATCACGGCATCTAATGCCTTTATTTATCGCGATCGGCATTATTGCCGGTTGCGGTAAATAGCGGCAGGTCTCTGCTGTTTGAAACAGCAGAGACTTGCCGGCCATGACGCCCGCCGCACGTGCGAGCGGGCGTCATGCTCCCACATCGTTCCAGCGCCATACATGTACGGCGCTGTTAGCGTAAGGGTTAATATATGTAAATTGACCCCATTACAACATTTCAGTGGTGTTTATGTACATATAAAATATTGTATAATATGACTGCGTAGACTTCAGTAACCATTTACTGTCAGGGGTGCACCACCAATGAGGCCAGGTGAGGCGGCACCAGGTAGGGACAAGAGGCAGGCAGCAGAAGGGCCATGGGCAATGGGCGCTTTCATTGTGGCAAAGGGGTTAGGTTAAGAAACTGGCATTTGGGGGGGTGCTGTTTCTGTTTTTGCCTCAGGCAGCAGAAAGGCTAGGTGTGCCCCTGTTTACTGTAGACCGCTCCACATGTCAGTTTGCCATTTTTAACCACCACACCATAAGACCTTTGATGTTAGAGACCATCAGAAGACTACTTTGCCAGTAGCTAGCTTCCAGGAACGTTAGCCACATGGATGACTTTATATAGAATATTCCGCCACTGGCTAATGCCCCTGTGGTTTACACAATTATTACATGATGTGCTTATCCCACATGCAGTTATTGTAATGGATGGAATGTCATGTGAAAATAATTCTGTAACATTATACAGGTCACATGCGGCACCCCTACATCTCCAGCATGTGCTGGCAATTACTGCCCGCTCTCCCACTGATACCCATGTGGATTCCGCCGCTCCGTGTTATCTGCAGCAACATGTGTGTTACATTCCACACGTTAGTCACATTCTACCTTTTGTGCTCTTGTGTGATTTTTTTCTTTTTTAGATTGTCACTGAATTTATTAGAACCATTTTCAATATTACCATTTTCAACACATCACAGTGCATTATGAGTAAATGTGACAGAATTGTGGAATCGGCCTTTTTGTCCATAGGTATAGCAGGGCTGAGTTTGTTGGATGCATAAGAATTGAGTTAAAACACGTTCAGGTTTTCTTTATGCAGTTTTTGAAACCAAAACCAGGAATGGATCATAAAAGAAGTGAATACCGGTATATTAAAGGGCATCTGTCAGCAGATTTGTACCTATGACACTGGCTGACCTGTTACATGTGCACTTGGCAGCTGAAGACCTCTGTGTTGGTCCCATGTTCATATGTGACCGCATTGCGAGAAAAATGATGTTTTATTATATGCAAATGAACCTCTACGAGCAACGGGGGCGTTACCATTACACCGTTCAATGGTGTTTTTTGCACCAACATTTTTTTATTGTGTTTTTTTTGCCATAAAATGACAGCTCCAGATGTTAGCTGAAGATCTATGGCAAATATGAAACTCATAAACATTTTTTGCTACTGGCATATTTGTTCATTAGGTGGCTTTTTTGTCTTTCTGGCTTTTTTATGAAAATTCAGCATGCTTTGGCATTTTTTCAGGCATTTTGATATCTCCATCTCTGTAGGGAAAAATGCCATTTAAAGCATCACTGGTAAGACTCTGGAGGCAGAGGTTTTCATGCAAGTTTTTCAACCAAAGCCAGAAGTGGATTCAAAAGGAATCGGAAATGTAAAGGACGATTTTTACTTCTCCTTCATGCTGGATCCACTTCTGGCTTTAGAAGAAAAAACCTGCAGGAAAATATGCCTTGAAACCTCCTCCAAAAACTCTGTGTGAACCCACCCTGAGGATACGGATACACGGTCAGGTTTCCTGAAGAAGTTTTGGATTCCAAAATCAGAAAGCATAAATGACAGATACGACTCTTCCTCTATTTTGAATGCTTTCCTCATCTTGGCTTCCAAAACGGCATCAGGAAACCCGACCGTCTGGCCGTACCCTTACTAATCCTGTCTGAAAAGCAGACATTGTAAATTTAGACCGGGCAGCCTAAAGATGTGCTAAAATTATGACAGTGGCACATTTTACATCAAAACCTGGGAGCAATCAGATCAGTAAATGTGGGCCCCTGTGTGCTGCCATGTGGCGCCCCTGTATAGAAGAGAATTGCTTCTGCTGTAGAGTAGCTCCATAAAATAGCATGAAATGACTTCTATCTGAGGGACATCTGATCAAACAGAACCTACTTATGTCTCTGTGAGAAATTGAAGACCTACATAGGTATACTAGAGTTCCATTAGGGTACGATTACACTGCACGATCGAGAGCCTTTCGAGATGCGACTGGCTGCGTTCGAGAACTGTGTAGTCAGTTAGGCCGTAGCTACCTTTTATTTTACTATAGAAGACCGCACTGTATATCCAATCTTCATAGTTAATGGCCGTGCGGCACCTTCAATACAGTGCGAGACATTGTAGTCTTCATAAAATAATAGGCAGCCAATTGGCTGTGCGGTTCTCGACTACAGCTGGCCACAACCCGAACGGCTCATGACCGTGCCTTGTGGTCGTACCCTTAAGCACTGTAGTGCTGTATTATGGACCTGTACTGCTCAAAGGTTGTACAGAACCGGTCTTGTGCATGAAACTACCTAAAAGTGGCCCAACCAATCACAGACCAGCTTTCATTTTGTATTCTTGTAAAAATGAAAGCTGCGCTGTGATTGGTTGCTATGGGCTAGAAAGGCAGTTTTGCTATTTTAAACAGTTTTCATAAATCTGCCCCTTAAAGGGGTTATCCCATGATTAATGTAAAAAATGAAAATCAAACATGATATAGTACATGATAACGTCTTTCTAACAAAGCTAGAACCAGCCCTGTACCTCACATGGATCCAGAGGTCTCCCCATTCATTGCTCTGCTAGATTTATATCAAGCTGACAGCTCAAGAGGAGTCTCTTTTCTGCTGCACCTAAGGGGGCGTGTCCATGCTCTCCTTATCACAGCTCAGTAGGCAGTTGAAGGATGAAACTGAGCATGTGCGGCCATCTCTGTGAGCAGGTCAAAGAAATAAGAAAAAAACAAACAGCAGGTGGCGCTATACAGATAGAATTTATTGAATAACTCCGTGGCTATGCTAAATTTTTTATTACATGCAATTACAAAAGTATTCAGATCCAGGAGCTGGTTTTAAAACTGTAGAATATTTTTCGTAGGACAACCCCTTTAAGTTTAGAACAAGACTACAGTTACTATGGGGGAGATTTATCGAAACTGGTGCAAAGGAAAACTGGCTTAGTTGCCCATAGCAAGCAGTCAGGTTACACCCTTCGTTTTTCCTTCGGAAAATGAAAGAATTAACCTGATTGGTTGCTATGGACAACTTAACAATTTTTTCTTTGCAACAGTCTTGATAATTCACCTGAAATGTGCTGAAATGTATTATCCCCAAAGAGTTAAATTGTCCCCAGAGAGAATAATTTTGGGGACAATTTATTTTATTACTGCATAGTACTCATTTTGAGCTAAAAATCTTTTATTTTTTTCAATTGTTCTTTATTAAAAATGTTGAGCCCCTTTCTCTGTACAGTCTTGAGATTCTCTATTACCATTCTCTCCATTTTTACTGTTTCCCGTCAGGAAGCTCATCTGACGGATTTTTATCTCTGATCTCTGACCCCCTAAACACTCCTTATAGCTCAATTCATATCTTACTGATAAGAATATGGCTTAAATAAATGCTTGTGACCTTTTAGTAATTTATAGATAAGATTTGGATGACCTCCACAAAGTGAAAGTGAAAGTACAATTTACACAGTTAGACAAAATGTTAACCCCTTGGGACAGAACAGCTGAATATTTTTAATAAAGACCATTTGAAAAAATAATTTTTAGCCCAAAATAAGTAAAATGCAATCTTAAAAAAAATTGCCCCCAAAGTTATATATAGCCTTTAAATGTCAATTTCCCAAAAACTTTCTGTGGGGCAGTTCGCCAAGATATTTCTTGATAATGTTCTTCGCTCATTATGACCCTTCTCATATTTTTATGCTTTACCATTTCTTTTGAAGATTTTACAACAGTAAATCACTGACGACTCTAATTTACGTTGAAATGCATACAGAATATTATAATGATGAGTCCCAATTCCATAATAATGATGAGTCCAGCGGGGTACCGTGCGCCTCGGTATAATTTTGCACGAAAATTTATAGAAGATATTTAATCAGCGACATCGCGCCTCCTTTGCACTCTCATCACGTGCTGTGGTACATTGTTCCAAGGGTTGGCGTCCAATTGGGAAATCAATGCTGTATTGTCGGAGAGAAACCAAGTCTTCTGCGTAGATTTCTTCCTCGGTTTCAGATGAGTGCGGATAATTTACAGTGATTTTCTGAGTGTTACCGAGGAAATAAAGAGATCATCTTTCCTTAACAAGTTGACAGACGCTATATGCTCCAGTTGGAAGAGGGCCCCTAATCATCAACTATTGAGGAAGAAGAAGTAGCGTGCTGCTGTCACTGGGCA
Organism: Rhinella marina; assembly: GCA_900303285.1. Lineage (NCBI taxonomy): Eukaryota > Metazoa > Chordata > Amphibia > Anura > Bufonidae > Rhinella > Rhinella marina. The sequence continues at coordinate 171,659 of ONZH01012990.1, read as the reverse complement.
TCCTTCCAGCATGGCCCACAAGTACATCTCAGTTTGCTTTAAATTATCTGAATGTTCAGGATTTTTGTTTTATTTCCTCTCTTTTTGAGGGGTGAACAGTCTGAACTTTTAGAAAAAAATCTTTGGGAGAAACTTCAATAGGTGGATCGTAATTATCATAGACTAAGCCTTACCCCCAAATTGTGCCTACAGATGGCCTTCTTCATACCGCTATATTTTTCTAACTTTTTAGCCAGATTTCTCCTATTTTTCTTCCATCTAAACGTGGTGATGTCATAGCCTAAACTATTTAGGTTTTTATGCTGCTTGGTGCTTGTTTCTATGTTCTGCTGTAAGTGTTAACGTTGTTCTGAAGTTTAGGATATAAAAAAATCCACAAAAGATCCACTCATGATTCAGATCCAATGCACATGAATGGGTTACGGTACTTCCCGCTCCATGTCGCGGAGGAAAAAAAAACGTTGTGCAGATTCACGCCCATTCTTCTTGCAGATTTCATGGGATCAAGCCGAATTTAGTGCCACAGGGATTATCCATAATAAATGGTGCCAATCCTCCTGCAGATTTGCTGGTTTATCTGCCAGAGGATTTTTGGATTTCTGCTTTGGATCATCTTGTAAAAACGTGTTGGATTTGTCATAGAAGGATCAAAAATGTGTGAACATGTACAGTATTTAGGGTGAGGTGCAGTAGATCCCTGTGTTCAGCCAACCGTCTACTCTCCTGCCAGCTTTGATAAAGAAATGAGAACTCTACATCCTCCTAGTCTAAGGGACTTTGATATTGATCACCATCCAGAACCACAGCCAGAAAACCCAGAAACTGTTACCAGTCTTCCTAACCACTTCAGTTGGTAGAAAGCTTAGGCCACCCCATTCCTCACCAGAGTTGAATGGCTGCTTGGGACCTCGGTTAAGTCTGCAGAATAAGGCCTCATGCACTTGTAGACTCATTTCTGTGAAGGTATCCTTGTGTCCATGCAGCTGTTTCGCAAATTATAGAAAACATGTCCTATTCTTGTCCATCTCTCTATAAAAGGGACTGAGAAAGGTGAAGGATGCACATGGCTCATATCTGCATTTTCCAGATCCTTCGTTTGCAGACTTCAAAATACATAAGGTCGTGTGTATTTAACCTAAGGCAGCAGCAAACTGGCACAAGCTCACTGGAAGCGGGCCTACTTGAGGTACAAAGCTAGTAGACTAGCAGGGACAAAACCAGGAGAGACAGGTATTGTCAAAAACAGCAACCGAAGGATTAATCCAGAAACAAGCCAAGTCAAAATAGAAGGGAAATCAGTAGCAGCCAGATTAGCATATGAGGGGTTAATTCAGAAGACAAGCCACAGTCAGATTATCAAGAGTAAAAATGCTGTAGTAGTGAGAAGTACAAAATACAAGAGCCAGGACACACAAAAACACGGGCAACTGAAAATCACTAAGTTGCACACTTAAATCCTCTGCCTAAGGACGCATTCACACGACTGTATGTACTTTGCAGTCTGCATTACTTCTGTGTTGCTTCTTTTTTTGCAGACCCATTGTAACAATGTCAATTTTTATCCTCAAACACGACGGACATACGGATGCGGAAAGCACATAGTGTGCTGTCCACATTTTTTGCAGACCTCGTTGAAATGAATAGATTTGCATCCAATTTGCAAAAAATGCAGATTGGATGTGGACAAAAAATACGGTTGTGTAAATGAATGGGGATTGGACGCTGAGCCAGGAACTTGATTGGCTCGGTTTCATTGTTAAAGGGGTATTCTGGTTACCATAAATATAACTTATGTTTTAGACTAATTCATCATCAATCATTACCTAATATAATGTCAGTTTCACATATTTACTGTTCAGTAGTTCTAAAAGTAGTTTTCTTCCTCTGCTACCCACTGTGTTCCTCATAAGTTACCATGGCATCAACCTGTAGTTCTAAGCCTTGGTTAGGTTGAGCATGCTCAGTGTGTTGCTATCAATTCTCTAGCTAAATGTTAGTGTGCTGGTGATTGGTCAGTAGATGGGGCGTGTCTGGACTGTATATCAGGCTGCCAATCAGTAAATATCAACACTCATGAACAAGCACAAACTCACAACAGGAAAGCTAGGGATTGTGGGGATTGTAGTTTTGTGAGATAAGATTAGATGCCATGATACTGTCAGTGTGTTGCAGCCTCACACAGGAGCTAGACAAATGGTTTGCAAGGTAAATTGAACCTCTAATTATATGTATAGGTATGGGTTCTGGTTATATGGTTACAGGTATGGGTTCTGGTTATAGGTATGGGCTCTGGTTATATGTATAGGTATGGGCTCTGGTTATATGTATAGGTATGGGCTCTGGTTATATGTACAAGTATGGGTTCTGGTTATATGTATAGGTATGGGTTCTGGTTATATGTACAGGTATGGGCTCTGGTTATATGTATAGGTATGGGTTCTGGTTATATGTATAGGTATGGGCTCTGGTTATATGTACAGGTATGGGCTCTGGCTCTGTTATATGTACAGGTATGGGCTCTGGTTATGTACATATGGGCTCTGGTTATATGTATAGGTCTGGGCTCTGGTTATATGTATAGGTATGGGCTCTGGTTTATATGTATAGGTATGGGCTCTGGTATATGTACAGGTATGGCTCTGGTTATATGTACAGGTATGGGCTCTGGTTAGGTATGGTATAGGTATGGTTCTGGTTATATGTATAGGTATGGGCTCTGGTTATATGTATAGGTATGGGCTCTGGTTATATGTATATATGGGTCTGGTTATATGTACTCTGGTTATATGTATAGGTATGGGCTCTGGTTATATGTATAGGTATGGGCTCTGGTTATATGTACAGTATGTATGGCTCTGGTTATATGTATAGGTATGGGCTCTGGTTATATGTATAGGTATGGGCTCTGGTTATATGTATAGGTATGGGTTCTGGTTATATGTACAGGTATGGGCTCTGGTTATATGTATAGGTATGGGCTCTGGTTATATAGGTATGGGTTATATGTACAGGTATGGGCTCTGGTTATATGTACAGGTATGGGTTCTGGTTGGTTATATGTACAGGTATGGGCTCTGGTTATATGTATAGGTATGGGCTCTGGTTATATGTATAGGTATGGGCTCTGGTTATATGTATAGGTATGGGCTCTGGTTATATGTACAGGTATGGGTTCTGGTTATATGTACAGGTATGGGCTCTTGTTATATGTATATATAGTATAGGTGGGCTCTGGTTATATGTATAGGTATGGGCTCTGGTTATATGTATAGGTATGGGCTCTGGTTATATGTATGTATGGGCTCTGTTATATGGTATATATGGGCTCTGGTTATATATGTATAGGTATGGGCTCTGGTTATATGTACAGGTATGGCTCTGGTTATATGTATAGGTATGGGTTTCTGTTATATGTATAGGTATGGGCTCTGGTTATATGTATAGGTATGGGCTCTGGTTATATGTACAGGTATGGGCTCTGGTTATATGTACAGGTATGGGCTCTGGTTATATGTATAGGTATGGGCTCTGGTTATATGTACAGGTATGGGCTCTGGTTATATGTACAGGTATGGGTTCTGGTTATATGTACAGGTATGGGCTCTGGTTATATGTATAGGTATGGGCTCTGGTTATATGTATAGGTATGGGCTCTGGTTATATGTACAGGTATGGGCTCTGGTTATATATAGGTTATGGTCTGGTTATATGTATAGGTATGGTTCTGGTTATATGTATAGGTATGGGCTCTGGTTATATGTATAGGTATTGGTTATGGTGGGGTCACAGCTTGCAGCCTTAATGCAGTTTTTCAAAAATGTAGTTACTTTACCGGAATAACCCTTTAAGGGCTTGGCTGGTCAGCATGGCAACCCTCATGGCACAGCCATGTATAGTATCTCGACTGGGTAAATTCCCATACATCCCATACAGAAAAAGACGTATATCAAGTGACAGCTGCAGTCTACAAGGTTGGACTGCAGCTGGATAGTTACAATAAATCAGTTGTGCTACAGAAAGTCTCCATGTGTCCAGACCTTATGCTGTATGCGGTTCTCTGACACGGATAATTGCTATATAGTTACATTGCGTCGTTATTTATTAACTTTTTTAATATTGCTTCTAATTATATAAAGCAGCTCATTTTCTGGTAAAACAGAGGTTGACCCATGGATCACTTCAAGGAGCTGGCATTAATCTTGGCTTGGACTTAGCTGTGGCCAGGCATCTGGGCCGAGACTTGAGCTGGCGGGTACACTGGTGCAGTTTTCTGGGAAGTGGGAACAAGGTGGCAGCCAAGCATTTAATAACATATAAAGCTCTCACTCGCTAAATGATGGAAAATACCCCCCTCGCCCTCGCCGTACTATCTCTGGCAGAAACATCTAAGAATGTTTGAACTGCTTTTTAGCCTGGGGATGTAGAGGATATACAGTGTACAGTATGTGGATAAAAATCTGCATGTAAAATATAGCTAAGGTAAATGCTCCATATAGACATTTTTTATTTTATGCACTTATATAGCACTACTATATGCCGCAACACTTTACAGACATTAGCAACACATTGTCCCCACTGGGACTCACAATTTGTGTTCCCTATCAGTATGTCTTTGGAACCTAGAAGAAATCCAGGCAAACACAGGCAGGACCTACAAATTCCATGCAGATGTTGTTCTTGGTCGGATTCAAACCCAGGACCCCAAGCCTTTATAATATACTAGTGACAAATCTATCTATCTATCTATCTATCTATCTATCTATCTATCTATCTATCCATCTTTAGCCATTTGACTCTCTGAAACGCACATATGGAAGAGGTATGTAGGAATCTCAAATATATTTGGGATAATTTATCAAGCGGTATTGATATCCCCTTGCATTGCCAAAGGATGCGCAGTACATGCACCTAGATTGAAATTTACCGGATATTTGAAAAAAAGAAAAAGAAAGAAAGAAGACAGATATATATGAGATAGACAGATATGAGATAGACAGATATGAGATAGACAGATATGAGATAGACAGATATGAGATATGAGATAGATATGAGAAAGATATGAGATATGAGATAGATAGATAGATAGATAGATATGAGATAGATAGATAGATAGATAGATAGATAGATAGATAGATAGGAGATAGATAGGAGATAGATAGATAGATAGATAGATAGATAGATAGGAGATAGATAGATAGATAGATAGGAGATAGATAGACAGATAGATAGATAGATAGATAGATAGATAGATAGATAGATAGATAGGAGATAGATAGATATGAGATAGATAGATAGGAGATAGATAGATAGGAGATAGATAGATAGATAGATAGATAGATAGATAGATAGATAGGAGATAGATAGATAGATAGATAGATAGATAGGAGATAGATAGATAGATAGATAGATAGGAGATAGATAGATAGATAGATAGATAGATAGATAGATAGATATGAGATAGATAGATAGATAGATAGATAGATAGATAGATAGATAGATAGGAGATAGATAGATAGATAGATAGATAGGAGATAGATAGATAGGAGATAGATAGGAGATAAATATGAGATAGATTAGGGGTCAGCAACCTTTAGCACTCCAGCTGCTGTAAAACTACAACTCCCAGCATTCACACTTGCTTGGCTGTTCTTTTAATTCCCATATAAGTAAAAGGAGGATTCTGGGAGTTGTAGTTTTAGAACAGCCTGAGTGCCGGACGTTGCTGATCCCTGAGATGGATAATACATGTATGTATATTATATTAATATGATAGCCACTTGCCAACTCTGACATGCTAGCAACACATAACATATGTGTAATGTGAGTAACTAACGGGGCCTTTGCTGTATAATCCATCAGCTGTGACCTCCTGGGAGCGCTTCCTGACACCCCTCCTGACACCCCGCCTGAGGAGCTTAGGTTTTATTGGCTAGAAAAATCCCATTTCATGTTGAGGTCAAAAGAGCAAGTTGAATTTGTCATAAACCCAAGTGACTGAATATGAAATGCGTGCAGTCTGCGGCGCAGGCCCTATGTATCCTGTACTGTCTGGAGCTGCTCCTTCTCTGACCCGTATAATCAGCAGTTAGTTTAAGGAATCTAATAACACGTGTTGTCCTGGTGGTCTGCATTTCACGTCCATAAATTAGTTTCACAGTCTGAGCTTTCTTCTTCCGTCCTCCATGCTGATATTTACATTTCCCTCCAGACATTTCATGTGTACAGAAGTTCAGAATTCTTGGATCAACCGCCCCATCATCTCGAGTCCACGAATCTTTAAAGGGAGCCTGTCCTTTCCAAAATCTATTTGAAAAGCATACTGCCATGTAGGTTAGGTGCCCGAAACAGAACCGTACCTTCCTTAGGAAAATCTGGTCCTCAAATGCCAAGGAATGCTTCTTTTTAAGCAAATAAGGTTTTTGGTGCACTGTGGGTGGGATCCCTAGATTTGATGCACCATTGCTCCACCATAAAGCTGTCCAGTGCCCTCTCTCTGAGACGTTAGCAATGACTCAGGGGATGTCAGGTGCACCGATCGGTGTAACTCCGCCCATGGTGCACCAAACATATATTTGCATAAATATAAAAAGAAGCACTTTTCATGTTTAGTGGACTGTATTTGCCCAAAAAAAGGTTATTTTTTCAGGTCATCTACCCTACACGTATACTTTGAAATGATGGAGGTGACAGACTCCCTTTAACCACCTGTTTTGCCCGAGTCCAGCTCGGGCAGTGTGAAAAGTAGCTAACGGGAGGAGGGAGGCCTGCTTTAGATGGTGCTTTAGATGGTGATATCTCATCAATAATAGCAGCTAACATGCAGTTGGCCTTGTATTGAAAGCTGACAGTCCAGGCTGTAATACAAGACCAAAATGACAGCTAAAGTCCAAGAAACAGAGGAGAAATCACTGTTAGAAATCAAGTCGGGAATAATCGCTTGTGAAACCTGTTTTTACTTTCAGCTGCATTTACAGCATCCCCCTATCAGTGATATCTTCCTCTGTTCTGAACATATTGCTGTCACATGGTATTGTCTGAAAGCAAGATCAGTTGCATGTTTTTAGCTGCTACCATTTAGGAGGTAGCGGCATCTAAAGCAGCCACCCCCTCCAGGTAGCTACTTTTCCCACTGCTGGAGCTCCACTCTGGCAAAACAGTTAGGGGGTTAAATGGGTTATACAAACAACATGTGTCACTTATCCATAGTATAGGTAAAATGTATGTGTGCCGGGGCACCACTGATCGCTAGATTAGGGTTCCTGAGTGGTGGTCGCACATGCACCCTGCTACTCCATTCAATCTCTATGGGACTGATGAACATAGTCCCATAGTCTTAAAGCCACAGGGTGCATGTATGACCACTGCTGTATTCTTACTCCTCCCCAAAGGGGCCCGTTGGATTCATGATCAATGTTGTTCATGGGATAACCCCTTTAAAGGGGTTGTCTCATCTTGCCTAATGGGGGCATATCGCTAGGATATGCCCCCATTGTCTTATAGGTGCGGGTCCCACCGCTGGGACCCGCACCTATATCGAGAACGGGGCCCCGAAAGCGAACGGGGGCGCACTGCGCATGCGCAGCCGCCTCCATTCATTTTCAATGTGGCCGGCGAAGATAGCCGAGCGCTGGCTCGGCTATTTCCGTCGGCTCCATAGAAATGAATAGGAGCGGTGGCCGCGCAAGCGCGGTGCGCTCCCATTCATTTCTATGGGGAGCCGGCTTGGTGGTGGCCAGACCGGAGTCCTCCAGCCACCACCTTGCGGGGCCCCGTTCTCGATATAGGTGCGGGTCCCAACGGTGGGACCCGCACCTATAAGACAATGGGGGCATATCCTAGCGATATGCCCCCATTAGGCAAGATGAGACAACCCCTTTAAGCACATCAGACAAAAGAAAATAGGTTCAAAACTTATTAGGGGCTGAGTAGAATGAGGTGCACCATAAAATACTGACTTTGTATAGACCACAGTCTATACAGTTACATTGTTTTTAATGAGAGATGAGCGAGTCGATTCTACATGAATTGGATTTGTTACAAAGATTCTAGTTTTCTCAAACTCAAAACTTTTGGGATTCGTTCGCACAAGTAGCTCAAAATGACAGACACCAATTTAAAGGTCAGAAGACAGAGAGGAAGGCATCTGCCCCCAAAAACGGGCAATTTAAAAAATCCTACAGTGCAGTGTGTTATTAAACATTTTGTCTTAGCTTGAAGAGCTTGAAGGGGGTTGGGTACATACCTAGGAGACCAGAATGTCATACACAGCTTTTTAAGGCAATAGGGGCACTTCCGATTTAGACTAAATTGAATCTGATGGCCAATTCAACTAAAGCATACCTGAAATTAATTTTCTCTACTTTTAACCCCTTCCTGACATCCACTGTACATGTACAGTGGATGTTGGGTCTTTAAAAATGGTACTACCCACTCCTGAACACCATAGCACACCATAGCCGCCAGGTGCAATCGGCGATAATGCCGATCATACACATTGAACCTCTGAGACACCATGGTCAACTGTACCCACGGCATATGAGGCGGTTGAGATCAAAACAAATCCCAGAAAACTGTGGCATAATAGCCTGAAAGCAGCTAACCAATGCACCAAGAAATCTGCCACTGAGGACTAACATTCATGTCACCTTGTATTGATGTCTCATTTACAATATTTTACCCATTCTTGTTCTCTGTCTGCCATCAGGTGATTGGTTTCACCTTTACATGGGCAGATTGTTGAGATCGAGCCATTGCAGGAATCCGATATTTCTGCCCGAATATCACCCCATCTATATCCACCTTTATTTATATCCAGATTCTCAATAACCCATAGAGGTCTAATACTATTAACAGCTGAGAGTTTGCTCCATTTGCATGTTGTCTAGACAATGATCACTAATCAGGACTGGAAATAGATATGTGGTCTTAGTGCAGGGATGGATTGGCCATAGACCCCACAGGTCTGCCCAGGGCCCTCCTCACTGCCACTAGCCAGGTATGCACTACTGGGGGCACTATAGGGGTCTTTATTAAAGGAAGTCCAGGCAGCATGCTAAAGGTAGGGCTGGCTTGGTGTTGTGGCCCACATCTCACTTCTTAACACCCCTGCTCCGTATCTTAATTAGAGACAATTGGAGGAGCATGAAAACAGAACGCGGCAGCTATTGATGGCCACCACAGAGGGAGACGCTTCTAGGGAGGTATTCTGTGCTACCCTAGGGTATTGCTGACCCTGCAAACTTGCACTGGCCCCATCTACTTGTGTTGCCCTGCCTTCTGTCAATTTAGACCCACCTACAACATTTTAGGTTTTTCCTGGGCCACGTTAAGTTTCCAATCCGCCTCTGTCTTAGTGTATTTATCTAATACAGGATTAACTAGACTTGGTGCTCTCAGTTGTGAATGCTTACCGGTAACAGACATAAAATGTTAAGGCTGTATTACATTGGCCAATATTTTGACCAATAATCGTTAACGAGCATTTGTATGAGCGCTCGTTAGTTTTTATCTTGAAGTTTAATACTGCCGCCGATTGACGATGAATGAGCAAACGCTCGTTCATCCAGCACTTCAGATTTTTAAGCATGCTTAAAAATCAACGCTTGCCAGCGGAAAATCGTGCTGTCGAATAGCCATCTGCTACATGCAAGCCACTAGAAAGTATGAGGACGAGCGATGGCATAGTGATCGCTCCTCCCCATGCTGCGGAGGAGATCGTTGCATGTAATAGCAGCCGTCTCCGCTACCGAGCAGGTGATCGCCAGGAAGGAACGCTTCCCTCCTGACAATCACTTGCCGATCTGCCTGTCTCATAAAGGATTTAGACATTAAAGCTGCGGCATTTGACAAACTCGTCTCTGCTTTATTTTGGATTGCCCGGATTTTCTTCACATCTTGTTATAGATGGAAATTCTAGCCACTTGTGTGATTATGTGAAGATGTGCTCATACATCTGCTAATAAGCTCGGCTTTTTAATCAGGCATTTTATTTATAATATTTCTAATAGTGAGAACCAATCAGGAGGCTGTGATTATTTTAGGTATTAGAGAAATGTAATTTCACAGACATTTACATTTCTAATATGCATTCAGCTGCACTGTTTGGCTGAGATAATTTGCTGGTATATTACGTGTTGATGAATTCTACATAGGCTTCTGTATAAAAAACCAGCGCAGACAAAAATTGGAGCAGCTGCCCATACCACCAGACTGCTGGTTCATTTTCTATAAAGCACTAACTAGACAGTAAGATCACTTGTAATCTACCACTTTTTGAACAAAAAGTTTTGAAAGTTTGCGAGCCTTCTGATTTTTTTTTTATATTTCTGCATAAATTTGACTGAAAACGACATCAGATGGTCACACAAGGCCTAAAAGTAAATAAAGATGAGCAAATCTAGCAAATAGGTAAAAAATATTAGACCTGGTCATTTAGCTTTTGAAGAAAATGATCCAACGTCAGATCTGTAAGTGGCAAATGTATGTGAACCTAAAGGTGAAATTAGAGTCAGGTGTTTTCAATAAATGAGATGGCGATCAGGTGTGAGAGGGTGACCTGTCAGGGATCTATCAAAGTCTGATCTTCTCAATACATGTTTGTGGAAGTGTATCATGGCAACAACAAGGGAAATTTCTGAGGACCTCAGAAGAAGAGTTGTTGATGCTCATCTGGCTGGAAAAAGTTACAAAACCATCTCTAAAGAGTTTGGAATCCACCAATCCACAGTCAGGCAGATTGTGTACAAATGGAGGAATATCCAGATCATTATTACTCTAATGTTAATGTTCATGAGTCCACCGTCATGAGGACACTTAACAGCAATGTTATGCATGGAAAGATTGCAATGAGAAAGCTGCTGCTCTTCAAAATACTCGGGAGCAATTTTCGAGTAGTAGCGTACACATTTTATAATCTGTAAGCTAATGCATACACATCTTCTAATCTGTTCACTAATGTGTACAAATTACAAGATGCGTACGCATTAGCGTACAGATTAGAAGATGCGTACGCTACTACTCGAAAATTGCTCGAAGATCCAAAGTTCTGCATTGATTAATTTCTTTCTGAAGATCATTTTTCCCATACAGAGAAACAAACTTACTGCTATTGAGTTATAACTGAGCTCAGTGTATAAATTGTATACAGTAAGCAGCTAGGCTTTCTCTAGTGGTGGCTGCAGAAATGTATAACATAACTGTCTATGCAAGCGGAGTTTCTGTTCTGTGTCACAAAAGTGAGGTTCTGACCACAATACAGATATAATGATAAATGAATCAGCACCAAATATTAGAACCAAACCTGGCATTGAAATCCCTTTAAATTGATTCTATCAGCAGTTTCGACCATCCTAAACTTCTGACAACACTAGGTAGGTTCTGGACGAGAGCAGGGCAAGAATACCATTTGAGTAGCTTTTATCAGGAAGAGTATTGTGAATATGAAGTTTTATTCTGCCAGATTCTGTTCCTGCAAGAGCTTAGGGCTGGGCTTCACTATGAAGTGCCCTTCCCTCTGCTCTGAGTGACAGCTATAGCTACCAACCAGGAGACCACTACATCTGTCACTCAGAGCAGGAGGGAATGTGAAGCAGCTAGCTGCCAAGACCACTTCATAGTGAAGCTTCACCTCATGGACACTTGAAGGGGAGTGCCTGACAGAATATAACTTCATATTCACAATGCTCCTGATAATAAAAGCTGATGTTTCACTTGCTCTCTCATGCCCTACTTAGTCTTGTCTGCAGTTTAAGACATACTCTGTTTAAGCCTTGTATCATACCACATTTATCTCTAGAATGTTCTAGGCTTTTAATTACATTAAAGGGAAACTAAATCTCTCCAGATTTGAGAACCTGCTGATGGTTGGTGAGACATCTGCCTGTCCTTGGACACTCTGGACACTGGTGGACACCTACTTTCATTTTTAGTGTGTTTTATCAGCCTTAGTTTAGGAATGAAATGATTACCCCTTGGCCCTACTATATACTGTATACTTAACCCCTTAAGGGCTGGGACCATTTTAGTTTTTGCGTTTTTTTTCCTCCCACTTTCCAAGAAGAACCATAACTTTGTTTTGTGAGGTTCTCTTTCTGCCATACCACTGAGATCTGTTTCTGTTTCGGACCCACTAATGAGAGCCCAGTGTGAGAAAGGAATATATTGACTTAGTTCTCCAAATAGTGCATATAAATTCTGTTGAATTTATGATGCCAAAATCACAGAGATCTTATTGCTAGGCTTAATCTAGTTTATTTATTTTCATGGTGCCCCATTATGATGCATTTTTCACTGCCAGAAACATATAGTGTGAGTTCTTGCACATTTTGCATCGGTTTATTGGGTAAATCTTTAGTCAATGTTGCAAATGAGGGTGGTTCTGGTAACATTTTCAGCCATTTTTGCTACTCTTCTGTGAGATGGGACCAGATGGGCTTGCTATCCACGTGGATCAATGAGCCATAGGTATCCATGGCCCAGTCACCGGTTCCTCAGTTGTTCTTTCTTGGACCTCTTTGGTAGGCATTAACGTATCCCTACCAGGAACATCCCTACCATTTTGAAGACTCTGTGACCCAGTCCTCTAGACATCACAATTTAGTTCTTGTCAAAACTGCTCAGATCCTTACGGTTGCCCATTTATCCTGCTTCTAATGCATAAACAAGAACTGACAGTTCAGGTGTTGCCTAATACACCCCCCCATCTTTGAGGAGTGCCATCACAAGATGGCAGATGGGTGTATGGACATTACTTCATCCAAACTTTTTGCGCACGTTTTCATGTATGTACGTGTCTGCCATAACTATATGTTATTTTCCCTCGGTGATGTTAATGTCACAGCTTTTTTTCGCTCGATTTTCACGCAGTGCTATCCCGTACTTGCACATAGCAGTCATTTTCCACTTGAGCTGCGTTGCCTGCCAACAAGTATAATATGTTTTCAGAAACGAGAGCGCAGGAAGTATGCTGCCAGCTGTCTGTCTTATATGGTAACTGCAATCTATTATTCAGTTTAAGTTTTGGCTAATTTATTGTGGTCTTAAAGCCAGCACTGAAGTTTGTTCCATAAAACACAGATATTTCACCCGCTGTCCTGATATGACCCAGGGAGCGAACGCCATGCGAGGCACAGGAAAGGTTTGCAGTGCAGGATCAGAGCAGATGACTGTTCCAAGGAGGGGCCTCCAATGTACTGACATTGGAAACAACTGTTCCACACTATTTTCTTCTTCTTCTATCTCTTCGGTTGGCCACAATTGCAGGCAATTACCTAATATAATCATCAGTAATGCATGATTAAATTAAGCAGGTGTACAGACAGCTATGACAACAACTACAACCATCGAAAGGTCAAATTCAAGCGTTTTCTTTCTCTGCCGCCATTTTTGTTGGGCTGAGATAATACTGTACATCTGATATTATCTGGAGACCTCAAGCAGCTTGGATGTTACTCTAAAAACAATAAAAGAATAATATGATCTCATCTTTATATATCCAGCTACATAGTTTTTTACATAATGTTCCACAAAATATGGTCAGGCTGCCAGGGTTTCCACTATCGGAGGAGAGCACTTTATTAAACTCAAAGGACAGTGGGTCAAAGATTAGGAAACCTAAGAGGTGAAGTCAACCCAAGAGTAAGGAGTGAGGAGAATCCTATCCTACACATCAGAATGTCCAAAGTAAATAAGATGGAGGTAGCAGCCAGTTAATGAGGTCAGTAGATGAACGAAGACAGACTCGTGAAGGACACAAGAGTACATGTATCATAGAGGCGGCCTACTCTGGATGCTATGGAGCCCCTGGAGAGAGGGGACACTGCTTATATTGTGTTACTCCCTTATTCTAATGGGTGGTGAAAACCTGCGCAGGGATCTCCTGTACCATCCTACGTTAGAAAATAAGAGTTTAGGAAATGAACACAAGAATCTTGGAATTGCTGCTAGTTGGTAATGTGCCAGTATTCATCAGCACCAGAAGGGGCTTCATTTGCGTTATGCCCCCCTCACTTCTATGCATGCCCCTGAATATATAACAATGTATTATAACGGCACATTTTCTGTGTATATAGAATATGACCAAATCAATGCAGAGTGTCTAGGATTTGGGTCAAAAGTACCCGTTGTAATACTGAGGTTTCCCTCATGGTAAAGCTTTTGGGTATTACTGCTAGAGGAGCACAACCTCCAGAAACTAAAGTCCCATCTTGCCTGGTAGACACAACCTGGTATTGCAGGGTTTCAGTCTTATATAGTTTTTCCCACAAAAAATATTCATCACCTGTCCACTGGAGAGGGGCAAAATGGTGTATATCTGGACCTCTCTACTTGGACCTCCACCAATCCCTTGGACAAGGCTCTTCACCAGCAAGACCACATGGAGGAGGAGGTTGTATGGAGTGCTTATGAAACGTGCACTGCTACTCCATGCCTGGAGACTGAGAGCTCTCTTTAAAGGGGTTCTCCAGGAATTAAGAAAATGAAAATACTTAAATATTACTTTATTATTAATATATTCCCAAATACCTTTAATTAGTTATAATTGCTCATTTTGTATGGGGAGCAATCATTAGAAGTTTTTATTTTTTATACCTTCATATTTTAAAGTCTAGTACTTGCCCTAAAGAGCTCAAGCATCTCTGTAGAGTAGTGGCTTAGGCTAATGTAGACTGCTATAAACCAGTTGGTACCAGTGGGTAAGTTGAGTGCGGTGTTGGGACTTATCGCCCCTATTTGAATTGTACGCTGTAACATGTAGCCCACAATCTGAAGCCACAGGCTAATCCCACACAGCTCCATTGTGATTGGTAAGGCCTCCTTCACATCTCCGTTTTGAGATCTGGCAAGCTGTTCCGGCACAGAGCAGCCCGCTGGATCTCATAAATCCGTCATTGCTGAACCCTCTACTTTACCGCTGGATCCCCATTGACTATAATGAGGTCTGGCAGCGATCTGATTAATTGAAGGATAATTAAAATAAAAAGGGTATAATAATAATAAAAGGGTTTTCTGGGAGTTAAAGAAGAACTCCCGCAAAAAAATGTTATTCCATGTCCTGCTAGAAATGTACATGATGTAATCTGTAGTGAATGTCATTTTCTTACCAGTAGCTGAATTTTTAAGTTATATCTCCCTGATGCTTCTCATCTGTGTCATGTGACTAGGAATTAGACCCACCAACTCACACAGCACCTTATGTGTGGACAGGAAGTCTAATTTTCTATGCATTCCTATGGGAGCCTTTCAGTCTCATAGGAATGAATAGAGAAGTGACTGCCTTCCTGTCCTGGGTCAGTTGGAGGTCAGGGAGTTGGTCACATGACCCAGCTACAATAAGAAGAGAGGGGATAACTCTCAATTAGAGCCTCTGATAAGAAAATGACATTCACTACAGATTACATCATGCACCTTTCTAACAGGTCAGAGAATAAAAATTTTTGCGGGAGTTCTTCTTTAACTACTGATGACCTATCCTCAGTATCAGTATCTGATCGGTGGGGGTCCGACACCCGGGACCCCCGCCGATCAGCTGTTTGAGAAGGCTCCGGCACTCCCGAGAGCGCCGAGGCCTTCTCTCAGCTTTTCCTAGGCCAGTGATGTCACGTTCATCGGTCACGTGGCCTAGAAGCAGCTCAGCCCCATTAAAGTGAGCACGATACCAAGCACAGCCGCTGTACAATGTACATCGCTGGGCTTGGTGAGCTGAGAAATGGCATCTGCACTTATGGGAGCGCCAGTGCCTTCTCAAACAGCTGATCGGCGGGGGTCCCGGGTGTCGGACCCCCACCGATCAGATACTGATGACCTATCCTGAGGATAGGTCATCAGTAGTTAACTCCTGGAAAACTCCCTTTAATTGGTAAAAGATAATTGCTATTACTTATCCTCTGACTTGTGAAGACATCTGTCCAGGCAGAGTACCTTGAGCTGGTGCAGATGCACAGTGTATATTCATGTCTCTATATATTATACAGCTCTTTAACCTGCTCTGACCTCGGTAATAGAAATGAAGAGCCTGCTGCCAGGAAAATGAAGATATAAACTGTATAGGTTTACAGGCAAGGCATGAATATGCTGAATGATGATATTAGGACACTTGTCATATTAGTATATTCAAATAATATTAACTCCCGGCCCAAACCTGAGTGCAGAATAGAGGCAGCATGCCAAGCCAAAGCTATGCACGCCGCTCCCAGGGCGAAGGTAATTCTCCACTTTAAATCGTCAGCTCACGTACAGTGGTGCCTGCTGAAATATGGAAGACGGCGTATAGCTTCCCCATGGCGATCTGAATGTGGATTTTATGCTTATCTTAATCCTGAACAACTGTAGGAACTCACGGTCTGAAACCACAGCTGTAAGTCGGACAAGTTTGAATAAGTTCACAGGCGACAGATCTGGTGCAAAATTACTGTGACTGTACTATAAATCTTAAAGAGCACCTGACATGTCTGATTTAGTAACTACTTGCATTCCCCATTCTGGAACATCCATTCTCATGACTCTATGTTGTTCAGTTCCTCTATTATTCCTGATGGAAATTTCTGAATGAATTGTTAGCAGTTTGCAATGAAGGTCCAGCTGGGTGTTCCCACACTATCCGGTCAGTGCTGCCCATGGCAGACTGTGCAGGGACACACATCCCAACTAGTAGTATCCAGCTGGACTGTTGGGAATTTATTCTTAGACTTCTAGAAGGAATAATGGAGGGATGGTGAGCTATATGAAAAGATGCTCCGCCAGTTATTTATAATTTTACATAAGGAATGCAAGCGGCTGCTAAAACAGACATGTCATAGGAGGGTACAGGTCCTCTTTAAAGGGGTTTCCGTTCATTTGTATTGGACTGACAACCACTCATGCGCATTCCTCCGTTTATTTGTATGGAACTGGCAAAAGCGCTGGCTCAACGATCACCGGCAGACCAATAGAAATGAATCATGTGGTGGCCACACAATGTGCTCTCTCCATTCATTTCTATGCGATTTCCGAAAATAGCTGAGCGCACTCACTTACCCATGTTCAGAACTGCCATAAAAGTGAGTGGAGAGCACTCCACGTATGCGTCCAGAGGCGGGACCTGCGCCTATATGACATTGGCGGTATATCCTAGCGATATGTCTAAGATGAGCCAACCCCTTTAAGTATTGATGACCTGTTCTCAGCTGTTGGTAGGGTCTACAGCGATCGGATAAGCAGTGCGTCCTGCTGAACAGGTGCAACACCGGACATTGTATGGTGGTTCCACATGACACGGGTGCTGTGTATCTGAAGTTATTCAACAGCTGATGCACAAACGTAATTAAAAACTAATTACAGATCTGAAAACGAATCGGTGACCCCACCTTGGGACAAAGGCTTTACCAAAACATGCATCAGGGATTGTCCCATTCTGGAATTAGAAGACCAGTAGTTTGTTTTTTTAACTTTTTTAGTTGCCCCTGTGCCTGGCCAGGAGTCTATTACTTTTAGGGTCCATTCACACGTCCACATGTCATTGCGGATCCGCAAAACACGGACACCAGCCATGTGCCAGTACAATAGAAATTGTCTGTGGCTGAGTACAAGAATAGAACATGTTCTGTTTTTTTGCGGGGCCGCGGAACGGAAGTGCGGATGCGGACAGCATACTGTGTACTGTCCACATCTTTTGCCCCATTGAAAATGAATGGGTCCGCACCCGTTCCGCAATATTGCGGAATGGATGCGGAACTATTCATACGGATGTGCGAATGGACCCTTATTCTGCCATTGTTTGCTCACCTTCTCATACAGAAGCATGTGTCCAAGTATATTTATGTGACAGTGGGGCAGATTTACTAAGCAAGTAGATGTTGTAAACTAAGGGGGTAATGTATATAGAGGCAACTTTTTGACTTTTGTTCTTTTAGAAAGTCACTTTACATGGTGATTTTCTAAAAGTCTAATCCTATTTATTTACAAAGGCTCCATCAGTTTGCACTCCGTCACAACTGAAGTACACTTGTGACTTTTTTATGACTTTTTGCAAAATTTGGCAGTAATAAATCTGGCTAGAAAATGTGCCTCCACCCAGAAAATATCTGGCAGCCCCTCAGTAAATGTAAACTGCTGGACATGGCTCAAAAGAACACTTAGGGGGTAATGTATCAAATGTGCTGCACCAGAAAATTGGAGTGGTTCGGGCTGTTTTGTCAGTGAAGTAGGCATTTGGGGCAAATTTATGCACGATGCTCAGTAAATTGCATTTACGGAGGGTGGAGATACATTTTTAGCCAGATATATCATTGCAACTTTTTGACCAAAAAAAAAGTAGCAAGTCATCTCAAAAAGTTGCAAGTGTACTCCAGTACTGCTGGCGAATGTTGGGAACCTCTATAATAAATGACATTAGACTGAAAAATCCATAGGTATTTAGTGCGACAAATGTAAGAAATGGCATGCAACATTTTGTAACTTTCTGGCAAAAAAAAACAAAAAAAAAAACAAATGCAACCCATGACAGAATTAGAGTGAAAAGTCACATTTAGATACATTCCCCCCTAAGAATGACGCAAATACTTCATAAATCTGTCACAAATGCCCACTCCACTGACAAAACCAGCAAAACCATTTCACTTTTTTGGCGCAGCACCTTTGATACATACATTACCCCCATTGACAGGCTGTCTAGACGTGCACCAGATTTATCACAGGGGCTCTGGATGGATGATAAATCTGGAGCAGGGATAGACATCTTTCTCTGACTCTATACCAACTCGATTTGCTTAGTTTAAGACAGAATTTTGGTGCAATTTCTCCACAAAACATTGCATCTTAGACCACTCCTCTTCCTATGAAGAAACACCCCTTTCCAGTTAAGTAACACCCCTTTTACAGAGTAGGTACAGACAGTTTCTGTAAATCTAGATGCAATAAATTGCACCACTTTTTGGTTCAATCTACGCTAAATTCTAGGTGCACTCACATTGGCAAATGCGGACCATATATCAGTAATTTATTTATTTATTTATTTATTTATTTATCTTTTGGTATTGCAGAGTAGAGATGGCTTTCTTGATGTAAATATCTGAGCAAATGTAGCTCCTCTTTTTTCCTTAGCTCAGACTAGACAGAGCCCTAGGGGCGGACCTAAGTCCATCACCTATATTAAGATGAATCCTTGGAGAACTGCTTTTGTAACACTCCCTGTGCTCTGCACACTCCCCTCTCACCTTTATTGAGAGGGTTAGACATCAGCATGCTGAGGACAGAGCTCATATACACTACATATTATAGCATTACCACATTGAGAAGATGGGATTTCTATGCTGAGAAAGCTAATATACATATTACTGCTATATTCACAGGGACAGTATATGATTATAAGGAAACCAGTGCTATGAGTTAACAGCCTAAGTATAGAAAAAAAAACATCCTCATTATGATAAGGCTGTAGCCTGGAGGGAACTGCTCAGTCTTGTATATAGAGATCCAAGCTTTGAATCTTGGTAGAGACTTTGACATTTCTTTCTTCAGATATTTTACTTTGTCCCTCATTTAACCCATAATGAAATACTATGGGGGTCATTTATTAAGACCGGCGTTTTAGATAAACCCTTATATCTGATGCTAGGTGCACCGAAGTTATAAAGAGGCGCAGTAATCTATATAAATTTAGCGCATGCAGCTCCAGTCTAAATGTAAGCCAGCTTCCCAGCTGGCTTACATTTAGATCATTTTCTACCACTAAAACATGCATAGAAAATTATGATTGAGACGGGCCTGCCGACCCATCCCCTTCCTTGCCCACACCACGCCCACTTTTTAAGACCTGGTGTGAACGGGGAAAAGGCGTGGATTACACGAAAATATGTCTAATATAGGCGTATTTCTGGATAATAGCTTTACTATATTGAGAATAGTGTTTTTTATGCTTAGAAACCTAAAACATATTACTGGTGTATTCGCAGGCACAATATATTATATAAATGATTATAAAAAACATCAATAGCCCTTCCGCTGAATTCTTGACCGGTTTTGCTCCTGTGTTTTCCTTTTCAGCTGCATAATTTAGGTGCAGATAAACAGATCAAAACAGGGGCACATCCAGTCAAGACTTTAGCGGAAGAGCCCAGAGCCAGTCACGCAGTCACATGATTATAGTCAAGATTGTGGAATCGGCAACATGACAGAAGTATAAGTACTGCAGAAACTCTCTTATTTTCCACAGTTTCTCGGAAAGGGAATTTAGGTAAAGCCCCAGAGAACTCCTTTAATAGTTGTAATGCAGACATATCTAGTTTTATTATTTAGAATGCTTATGTTTTTTTCTTAAACTATGGATTATGAGGTTTAGCTATTTTACCAATTTACTGTGTATTATGGACATTATTGAGGTTTGCAGTCATGTATTTACAGTGGAAAAATAGTAATAATAATAATGGAACCTATTTGCAAGAAACTGGTGACCCTAAGGAGGATTAACGCTGCCAATTATGGAAATATTTCCCTGCAATAAAAGTTAGGACAAATATGCTTCTAGTGTTTTTATTTGCCAACAACATGTTTACTTACTGTCTGCGTTTTTAAGGACACTGTGCCATTAGCAAATGGCATTTTTAAATCCATTTTTATTACAGACATATTTATGTTTAATTTATTTTTTTTTTATTGTACTTGGATATGCATTTAATACACAACCTGAACTTTTCCTACTGATCTTTATATTGCACACGATAGACTGACATTCAGTTAAGGTTTCAGCTCTGATGTGTAGGCTGGGACAGAGTCAGCAGTGAGTAGAGAATATAAAGTAAGACCTTAAAGGAACCTCTCACCATGGCATGCAGTGAAATGTGCAGCCTGTTATAAAGCAGGAGGCGCTGAGCAGATTTGTGTATCGAGTTTTGTGGGAGAAGATCCATCAAAACATTTAATTTATACATTAAAATCTCACCTCTTTCTGAACTTACAACTAACCTCGTGTACAGCTATCAGCGACCGACAGCTATCTCTGTATACACACTTACACAGAGAATGCTATCAGTCACTGATAACACCTCCCCTGTGTACAGCTATCAGTGGCTTACAGCTATATCTGTATACACAATTACACAGAGAATGCTATCAATCACTGATAACACTTCCCCATGTACAGGTATAAGTGACTGACAACTATCTCTGTATACACACTTACACAGAGAATGCTATAAATCACTGATAACTCCTCTCCATGTACAACTGAAGTCAGAAAAAGCAGTGCTCTGATGTGTAAGCTGGGACAGAGTCAGCAGTGAGTAGAGAATATCAAGTAAGAACTTGAAGAGAACCCGTCACCATGACATGCAGTGAAATATGCAGCCTGTTATAAAGCAGGAGGCGCTGAGCAGAATTGTGTATAGAGTTTTGTGGGAGAAGATCCATCAAAACATTTAATTTTATATTAAGACCTCACCTCTTTCTGAACTTAGAACCATCCTTGTGTACAGCTATCAGCGACCGACAGCTATCTCTGTATACACACTTATACAGGGAATGCTATCAATCACTGATAACACCTCTCTTGTATAAAACTGAAGTCAGAAAAAGCAGAGATTTAAATGTATAAATTAAAGTTTTACTGAATATTTACCCACAAAACTATCAATATCAATCTTCTCGACTCCTTCTGCTCTATAACATGCTGCCTGTAGATTGGACTGCATTTTGTGGGAACAGGTTTTTAAATCGTCCTTACAATTTCAAAAGTAGTCATCTCATTATTATAATAACAGACAGGATTGTAATGATAGGTAATCACAGTTTATCTGCTGCCCCTCTGCACATTGACATCTGCATAAATACACAAGACATTTCTTTTAAGATTTTGTCCCAAATAAATTAACCACTTCAGTATCGGAGAGACTATCCCCCTTCATTACTGAGTAGATTTTGGCAGATTTTCTTTTGTTTTTTAGTTGATGCAGTCAGAGAACCATATTTTTTATCTTTCAGTTGATGTAGCTATGTAAAAGATTTTTTTTGCGGGATAGCTTATTATTAATTTTATTATCTCTTTATTGAGAAAAATGGCAAAAACACAATTCCACCATTGACATCTTTCACAAAGCTTTATAAATGAATGAGTTACCTTTATTCTGAGGGTCGGTACGATTAGGAAGATACCAAATATGTATAAGTTTTAACCCTTCTGCACAATGATAGAACATTTCATGGAAAAATAGTTCTCAGTTCCAAAAGCAATAACTTTTTTATTTTTCCGTTTATGTGGCCGTATGTGGTCTTGTTTTTTTGTTTTTTGTTTTTAGGGAAAAATAAAACCATTTTAGAGTACATATAAATTGCTTATTTACTTTTAGAATTTTTTATTTTTTTGGGGCTGGTAGGGAATAAAAAAATATTCTGCTGCTGTATTTTGCTTTTTTAAAAGTTCTTCTTAACTACACTGGTTGTTATGATTGTGGCAATACCATATATGTGGATTTTTTAAATACCTTTACTTTATTTTCAAACAATTGAAAACACTCTTTTAAATACCGTATTTTTCGCCCTATAAGACGCACCGGCCCATAAGACGCACCTAGGTTTTAGAGTAGGAAAATAAGAAAAAAATATCAGATCCTCTTATCAGACTGCCCTTAAATTTCAGGACATCACATCAGACCCCCATATCAGCCCTCCATGTCAGAACTCCATCAGCCCTCCATGTCCGACCCCCAACAGACTTCAGATCAGCCCACTATGGCCCCATATCAGCCCACTGTGCCCCCATACCATCTCACTGTGCGCCCACCAGACCTCAGATCAGCCCACTGTGCCCCCATCAGACCTCAGATCAGCCCACTGTGCCCCCATCAGACCTCAGATCAGCAGAATGTGCCCCCATCAGACCTCAGATCAACAGTATATGCCCCCATCAGACCTCAGATCAGCAGAATGTGCCCCATCAGACCTCAGATCAGCAGAATGTGCCCCCATCAGACCTCAGATCAGCAGAATGTGCCCCATCAGACCTCAGATCAGCAGAATGTGCCCCCATCAGACCTCAGATCAGCATATTGTGCCCCCATCAGACCTCAGATTACAGCAGTATGTGCCCCCATGAGACCTCAGATCAGCGTCTTGTGCCCCTATCAGACCTCAGATCAGCGTCTTGTGCCCCCATCAGACCTCAGATCAGCATCTTGTGCCCCGATCAGACCTCAGATCAGCATCTTGTGCCCCCATCAGACCTCAGATCAGCATCTTGTGCCCCCATCAGACCTCAGATCAGCATCTTGTGCCCCCATCAGACCTCAGATCGGCCCACCCAGCCACTTTACCAGGTTACCCACAGTAACCTTACTTACCTGTCCTGCGCTGCCGCTGCCCTCCGGTCCCACGCTCCACTCTCTTCCCTGCCGGCACGTACTATGAACTGACGCTGATCTGAGGCCTGATGGGGGTCCCTACGTACAAGTGAGCGCTTCTTAATGGAAGCGCTCACTTGTATTCGCCCTATAAGATGCACCACATTTTTCCCCCTACTTTTGGGGGGGGGGAAGTGTGTCTTATAGGGCGAAAAATACGGGTAACTATTTTTTAGATTTTTTTTACTTTGAATGCACAAGGAAACTTCACAATCTGATCACTTCTATAATGCTTTGGTATGCTCAGTATACTGAAGGCTTATTACCTCACTATTAGGGTGTCCCTATGCATATGGTTATGACAGGCTTGGGGGCCTTTTCTAGGCCTCTGGCTGCCATGAAATAATTGGTATCTCAATCACATTGTGGGGTACCAATGGAATGACAGGGAGCCCTATTCTCTCTAACCTCCTAGATGTTGTATTCACAATTTACTGTGGCATCTAAGGGGGTAATCCAGTCGAGCCCTTATGTTTTGTCTTCTCTCTGTTTATATTACAGTAGCATTCACAGGGCCCAGCAGTGCCATGTGGTGCCATTATATAGAATATTCCACTTAGCTACACTTTAAAGGGGTTGTTGCCTTGTGAAAAATATTCAGCAATTTTCAAAGCAGTTGTAATAAAAAATTTAGTATTGCCACTGAGTTATTCAATAAAATGTATCTATATAGTACCACCTGCTGTTCATTTCCTTATTTCTCTGTCCACCTTGCTGAGGTGGATGCACATGCTCAGTTCTATCTTTTAACTGCCTCCTGAGCTGTGATAGGAAGAGAGCTGCAGTGGAATGGACACTCCCTCTGATCTGCTGCAGAAAAGACAACCCCCTTGAGCTGTCAGCTTCATATAAATCTAGAAAAGCAATGAATGAGGAGATTTCTGGATTCATGTGAGGTACAGGGCTGGTTCTAGCTTTGTTAGAAGGAGACTGTAATGTATTATATGATCTTCATTTTTACATGAATCATGGAATAACCCCATAAATACTACAGCATGGGGACAGTGTGAGTGATCAGGAGAGGCATGGACTGTAACTCCTGGGGTACATATACTAGTGTTGAGAACTTTCAGCCTAATCTAGCTGTCATTACTGACCTTTTTTTTTACAATCCAAACAGCACATACATATAACCCTACCTGCTAAAAACTTGAATCCAGTTAGAACTTTGTCCCTTTCTTGTATTCCAATCAGATATCAGAGGCTTTCATAAGGTTTTTTTTGTGAATTCAGCATTGATTCTCTATCCTCAGGATAGGCCATCAATATTTGATCAGTGGGCGTCTGACACCCATCACCCCCACTGATCAGTTGGTTGAAAGGGCCACAGCACTCGGGCAAGTGTGGCTGCCTCTTCATTGTATGGCTAGAACAGCTCTGTACATCGTATGGTGGCTGCTCTTGCTATTGCAGTTCACATTTCAGCAGATTGGATCGAATTGGAGTGATCTACAGAAAGGCCATGTGACCAATGGATGTGACATCACTAGCCCAAGAAGAGGCCACAGCATTTTTCCAAGTGCAATGGCCTCTTTCGGAATCTGGAAGTTGGACCACCACCCATCAGATAGTGATGATCTAGGTTTAGGATAGGTCATCAATATTTAATTCCTGGAAAACTTTGTTAATGTTAGGTGGGTAACCCACAGGAAAGTTCGAGTGAGGCAAATGTCATAGTGGTAAGTTATGGTTTTTTATATAGTTATGTAGTTTAGTTACTATTTGGTATACTGTTTGAGCTTTTTTTCTCACCCATTTCTTTAGTTGGGGTGCCACTTAGATTTGGAAAGCACATCTCTAATCTGTTTGGATAGTTTGTGATGGGTGTGCAAATTAACATTATTTTGGCTACTTATCAGATTGTTAATAAAATAAAGCTTCGCTCTACTGGCTGCTAATTCGGTCATCTTATAGGGACTCTCCATGAGGAGGTCTGTGACATCTACATACAATTCAGACAATAAAGACCTTATTGCCAAGGCCTGTCCTTATAGAAGTTGCCCATAAGACATCTCTACTGATGTTGTGATGATTGTGGAGGTCATACTAGCCTCACCTCCCCCCCCCCCAATCAGCTGATGCAATGAGTGACCTTTATACCAAATCAATAGACTATCCATGTAACTTGATGAAGTAGATCGTCCAGAGATAAACCTACTTTTTTTTTAGAGGCTCTCAGCTATGGCTAAAAGAAGGGGGTCTCAAGCTGAGGATACCCATTCTATGGTATTCATTCTTATGCCTTACCTGGTAGACAACTCATTAAAATTGGTTTCCAGGACTTAGATATTGAAGACCTTTCTGCAGGATAGGTCATCAATATCAGATCAGTGGCGGTCTGACACCCAGCACCCTTATCGATCACCTGTTTTTGGGCAGCTGCCATCACCATTAACTATACAGTGGACAGATCCAGAAGCAGAAGGTTCCATTCCCTGTCTAGTGGTTGTGCCGGAGTACTGCAGCTCCCATTCACTGTAATCCTTCCTGTCACGGCCGCTAGGTGTAGACTGAGATTTCTGCTTCCAGCCCTGTTGTCTACTGCATAGCTTCTGACATGGCCGCTGCCGAAAGACAACTGATTGGTGGAGGTGCCAAATGTCAGACCCCTACCCTTCCGATATTGATGACCTATCCTGAGGACAGGTCATCAATATCTACCGTAAGCCCTAAAAAAAACCTTTAAGATAAACCGATAGGTTGATATCCCTGGTCTTGGGGTAAAGAGTAACCCGGTTAGTCTTCTTTTAATGCGTTGCAAGTTTTTATACTTAACCGGACACCTGCTTGCTATTATATCTACTCATTTATTAGACATAAGACAAAGTGTGTGTCTCCCATGACCACTAAAGTATTTTACTTCCAGATCTTTTTGAACATTTTTGCAGTATTTCCATAAGAAGAAGCTAATGAGAATAATTCTGTAGCTTGAAGGGATGACACCTACTTGGTTGTGGGTTACTGCAACACACAGTCCGGTTCGAGATTTCTTAATGACCATCAGCCTCACATCAACTTTATCTCATGTGGCAAAGGCATGAATTCTTTTTTTTTTTTAGTTTTATTCCAAGCCTTTGTGGTTTTGACTTTTTTTTTTGGAGCAACGGGTGCTTTAAACCTAAGAGCAAGGAGGGGCCTTCTTCCAGACTTGCCTCATCCTACTTCTGGAATCAAAACAGATTTTTTTTTTCAGCGCATTACTTCCAGCAAGAAAACTGCAATATTGTATTTGCCATAGCTGTTGGCTATTGCTCTGCATCTACTTTCTAAGGAATTTTGAAGTCGGACTGCACCGAACAAGATTTAAAAGGATCTGTTATACAATACTTTTAACAAGTCTGAAAGGGACAAGCTATTGGCAGCTCCTACCGCTCACCCCTTCCGTGACAGGGGGGAATAATTGTCTAACTCTTTAACTCTTCTAAGCCCGGGATAAACTTTTGGCTGCCTAACATGTCGCAGGTTCCGAAAGCTGTGGAAACTAGACACGTAGTTTTCTGAAGCTCAGCAATGCCTACTTACAAGATCCTTCAAGGCTAAGGTTAAGAAACAGGTTAATGCAGTCCAAGGGCTTGACAGGACATGGAATGATTTTTTTTCTAGGTGATTTTTTAAATGGTTGAAAATCTAAAAAGCAGTAACATTCAAGGTTTTTTTTTTCTCTCTCTATCTTCGTTGCTCTTAAGTAGCTTGAAGAGTTTCTGTGCGAATGAATTAGATTCACTCCGGACAACTTTGCATTCCTAGTCATCATCCTATTAAGCAGCCACGATGGGCAGAGAAAGCGGGCAGCGTGCCAGGTAGACGTTTCCATGACGCCCAACCCCCAAAGGTGATGCGTTTTTTTTTTTTTCCAGCTAATTTAATGAAGAGTGGGCTGAGCTCGGGGTGTACAGTACGCTAGACAATAGCTGCCTTCGCAATATCAACAGAATGGTTTATGGGAATGCACTCCCGACTTGGCAGAGGATCATGTGACCGTACGGCTGAGATTTTGTGTGGATGCCAAGGGGTCTTGGATGGCAACATCCGTGCTGACTTTCCCCCTCTTCTTCTTTCATGGCTCAGAAAATGGCGGATTTAAAGAAAAAAAGAGGAAAAAAAACTTGACTTTAGCCAGACTCAGCAAGCGATTCAGCTTTCAGCTTTGAAGCACAACTTCGTCTTTATTCCGGCTTTTTTGGCAGGCCACCAGGAGGCTGTCCCTTTCACGCCTGATAAATTTTTTTTTTTGCTACCTATCTTCCTACAGATAAAAGACAAATGTAAAGATTATTTCCGCCTAATACATTTCGAATATGCATTTTTCAATGGACATGCGACATGGCAGACCTCGGATCGGAGTGTAAGATTTGCTTGCAATGTAAAAAGTTGTGTTCTGTGTGATGAACAGGCACATGAAGCAGGCGACTGGGGCGACAGCATACGACATGAGCTCATTGCTCCACACAACCTGCCTCTGTGACCCCCCCCTCCTCCCTGCTCCAGCAGATCATTTCCCTTATTTTTATAAAATGCAAGCTGCCTACATACATTTTATGGGATCTCCCACCTTCACTGTGGTGCAGATTGGTTCGGCAAGAGTTGGTGTTGATTTTGTGCAATGCTCTGTGCCTGGAATCCTGAGGACAACTGAATTGCAAAAAAAAAATTTTGCATGCATCCTGAACTTTCTGGAACGACTTCTCGATGTAAAGGATATATTTCACATTATATATATATACCGCAATATATATATTTTAACGCATTTCATTCTGGTGGAATAGGCCGTATACCCGTTTCCATCATTACAGGTATATACTACTTTACTTTTCGCTTTCTAGTCGTTTCTACCTGTCAATCATTGCATTTAAATGTCCCTCTGTGTTTTTCATTAATATTGTCGAAAGCGTTTTTTTTTCTGCTAAATACGATAAATCTTCTACCTAGATTATGGAGCACTTCATTAGTTTAGGTTATAACTGCTGAAACGTGTTACCAGGCAGCATCCTGGTATCAGGGAAGATTTTTGGCTTTGGCCTGTTCTAGAATGATACATCATAGCAAAATGCGTAATAGATGATGGGCTCAAAGTGCATTGTACAGGAATGATAGTAATATTGCATAATTTATTAGTTGGGAGGGTATTACAAGACATTGCTGCTTATTTCGCTTTTTTTTTACCTTGAATGCCATATTGTAATTGAGATGATGAGAAAAATCTATGTTTCCAGTACTTTAACAGTAAAGTACGTTTTTGAGGCATAAAAATGACAATGTATATATATATATATATATATATATATATATATTCAACTACCTGTAGGATTATATCTTCAAATTATTTTGTTAAATCTATCTATCTATCTATCCATCTATCTATCTATCTATCCATTATATATATATTTATTTAACTGCCTCTAAGACTGAAATTTTGGTAAAATTAGAAAAAAAATCATATTTAGTGGCCGCATCCTGAAATATATTCCGCTTATAATGTACCTACGTATATTTGTAATTTAAAATTTAACAGTGTAAATATTCCCTGAGTGCATGGTTGTGCATTAACCATGTGTGTATATATATATATATATATATATAATTGCTAATATATTATATGTATTATATTTATTATTTTATATGTATTATATTTATAATATAATAATATATATTATATATTTTTTTTTAAAATCTCACACTATAGCTATTTTTGTATGTACGGAATATTTGTATTTTTCATTTTTTTTCCATCCTAATTGTTCTCTTCTCATTCCAGCCAAGTCAACAGGATCAAACTTTCTTTTCTTTATTGAAGATATGAAGTTTATAGGACATCAGCAAAGGTAAGGGGGGCATTTAATTACCACAGTTTAAAATGTTCTTACATTTGCTGCAAGTGATTCTTGTGTCTAAATTAACATCAGTCTTTAAAATTCGCTTAAAAAAGCAAACAATTTATAAAACCTTCCGCCGCCAAAACCCTTCACGTTGGTTAACAAGTGTTATAAATATGCATTTGCGTTTATTTTTACTTTGCAGTAGTTAAATCTTGGAATCAAAAGTTATTTTCAGCCATTGCGCATGAAATGCCGTCAGTTTAGAGCATCTGTTCTTAAATAAGTTTGGGATGAAAACCAATGGGGTGAAATTTGTAATACTAATTAAATGACCTGACAGGTTTCAGTACTGACTGATAATGATGGTTGATAGAATTGAACCCATGTGCACGTCCTATGGAGATTAAAAAATGTAGCAAAAAAAAAAAAAAACAGTACAGGGCTGAATCCCATAATGCATTGTTCAGGCTGTGTCATATTATGTAATATCATTGCTGCTAATAGATTTCACTGTATACATTCTCTACGGTTGGTTAGTAGGGCGAACCTAGTCTACCCAAACCAGTGCGATGGTCCATAGGAGATATTATCTGTCCAAATGCCTAATATTGAAACTAGAATAATACTATTAGTAACTGTTCTATTGTTCTATTGCATTTTTTGTTGTTATAAAAAAGGTAATTTTTTACTTTTATTTGGAAAAGAATGACTAAATTTAAAGGTAAAATGTGCTGTACGGTATGACTATAATATTTTCAAATATTTTTACTTGAGATGGAGAATATTAGGCCATCCTAAAACATTCTGAATCTTTTTTTTGTATTACTACTGCTGGTAAAATATATTAAGATATCCTAACTCGGTATGTAAAGGTTATAATACCTAATAACATAAACCCGTAGATCCGATCTTGTGGTGAATTGTTCTGCTCAAGCTCGTTTCTGTGGGTCTGTGTGGTTGAGGTTCTGAGTCCACATATTTCTCGACCTGTTAAAATGCTAAATATGCTAAAACTTTTAGAATGTATTTTATTATTTATATTTTTCGTTAAAATCGCAGTTTTAAGTTATGACCAAAATATCTATCTATATCTATATATATCTATATATATATATATCCTACCTATCTATCTTCTATCTATCTATCCTTCTATCCATCTTTCTGTGTGTCTCTTGTGTATCTGTCTATTATCTATCTATCTGTCTATATCTATCTATCTATCTATCTATCTATCTATCTATCTATCTATCTATCTCCTATCTATCTATCTCCTATCTATCTATCTATCTATCTTCTATCTATCTCCTATCTATCTATCCTTCTATCCATCTTTCTGTGTGTCTCTTGTGTATCTGTCTATATCTATCTATCTATCTATCTATCCATCTGTCTATTATCTATCTATCTATCCATCTGTCTATTATCTATCTATCTCTATCCATCTTTCTATCTATTATCTATCTATTATATATATATATATATATATATATATATATATATATATATATATATATTCAACTACCTGTAGGATTATATGCTCACTTCTACTTCTATTTCTATATTTTCTTCTTACTTTTGCCAAATTGAAGATTGACATTTTTGCAAAATTTCAAAGTTTTTTTATATTGAGTGGTCGCATCCTGAAATATATTCGGCTTATAATGTACCTATTTTATTAGATAAATAAGAATATACATATTTTATTGCAGAACATGTATAGTATAATCTGTTGGTGACATTTGACTTTATGTTATAACCGTCTGGTTTTCTGTTCTTTAACTTTTTATTTTTATTTTTTTATTGAAGTGATTAAGTTTCTTGAATGCTACATTAAACCATCACCGTTATTGACAAAGAAGAGCACATATTTACTTTGGTTATGTGTTAACGTTGAAAATGTTTTGTATTTGAGTATTTTAGAATTTTTAGTTTTATACATTTTTTTCAAGTTTGTTTTTTATATACCCTTCTAGTACAAACCCTGTTGTGGTTCTAGCACATATTTGTAACTTTAACAACCCTTTAGTACATACTAAAGAAAAAATAAGGAGGCGATGGGGAAGAGGGGGGACGACGCAACTGTGCCAAACATGGAAGAAACGAAGATGTGGACTGCGTTGGAAACTGTGTGCATCCAGGTTGAGGTAGTAGGTTGTATGGTTTAGAATGACACCCTGGGAGTTAACTGTACAACCTTCTAGCTTTCCTTGGAGTACACTTGAACCATCGAGGAATCATCAGCTCCTGAGACAAAACGTCTGTCTTCAGTTGTGTTCTAAACTGTCCCACTTGTATGTTTCAAAACTGAAAGCGCTAAATGTATAAAATATAAGGATTTGGGGGGGGAGGGTGTTGACAAATTAAGACTAATATAAAATATCCTACACAAGGTAAAATAAGATAATACAACTTAATAAGAAAATGAAGGTCCATCAGCAAAAAATTGTTTTTAATGTTGTTAAATAAGACAGAAGAACCATATTGGTGTTCCGGTTGGCGGGGAAGAGTGGCGGAGTGGGGGACCCTACTGCTTAAACATTTCAGATTGAATCATGTTTGAAACATAGGGACAAATCCTAGTAAAAAATATTGCTGATATTACAAATATTGAAGGATGTTATCCCTGTGTATCGTTATGAGTTAATGAGGTACTGGTAATAATAGAATACAAGCCAAAAATAAATGAATTGTCCTTGTGTGCCAATATGGATGACCAATTATGGCGTGTACCATTGAGTTTTAGATCATAGCTTATGAGGAGCAAAATGTAAAATAATCTTTTAGTCCCATAATTGTGTCTGGATATTAATATAGCCTGATTCAGTTACAAGGTCTTGTTTTCTCAGGTATTGTGTTGGCTTTGGATGTAGCGGAGGTGAATTTCTTATTTGGCACAGTCATTGGGTTATCTTGATGTGGTTTTCTATAGACCTACAGGTGAATCTAGATTAGGCAAGGTTCACATCACCGCTTAGTTTTCCACTCTCCTGATCCTTCAGATGCACTCAAAATAAAAAAAAATGATTTTGAACATTCGTTTTTCTTATTATGCATCTGTTTTAGCTATTTCTGTCCTTCACAAATAACATATTTCAGACAGAAATCTACATGATCTATCTTTAGACTTTTTTAGACAAAAGGTTTAAATGCTGTATTTCAAAAAGATATGCTAATTTCCAGAGAATTATATAAATATGTTTTACCATTCCCCTCAGATATCCCGGGATGAGTGATGTATTGGGGGAAAAAAAAAAGAAAGAAAAACTTTTGAGCTACTTTGTCAGACATTATGTTTGTCACTCTTCCTGGGATATCTCGAATTAAGAGGAAAGGTAAGAAAGACCACATTTGTAAACTACAGTAGTTTTTGTATTTCTTCACATCTACAATATTATATGCTGACTTTTTTCTTTAATCCAAATTTTTTTGTATTATATTTTATCCTTTTATAATAATACAATAAATCCACAAAAGAACCCAACACTTTATTCTGTATTAGCTCTATCGTATCTTCAATCCAGGAGTCTTTATTGAATACATTTAAGGTTTTTCTCAGATTTTTCATAAATATTAACCTTGGGGTGAGGCAAGCCATTTGGCATGATATTGGTTTGCTCAAAAATGTATTTTATCATCAACCAAACTTGAACTGTGATTTCCTAGTATAATGGATGCTATCCCTTATTTACTGTATATACTCCTGTAATTATAATAATTAGTGCTACCAAAATAGAAACCATGGAAACCATTCATTAAGAATTGTACATCAATACAATTAGCATTCATGCCACTGATTGCTTGGAGGTTGCTCCCCCATTCACCTTTAGTAAATATTTACCTCATTACTGTTGTACTCTTAGATTAATGTAATAAGACAAACAACAATTTTTTGGTAATTTCCAGACAGACAGGTGCTTGTGTCTGTATAAAGCAAACTCATTCAAACTTTTTCAAAAACATCATTAGTTTTAACCAATCTCTCAACCCATTAAAAAAAACACTCCTGCACAAACAAAACACCCCAACGCAGGTAAGAAAAGATTTTTCTATCAAATATATTTAGCATTTACATTTTAAGATCAGTTCTTAACAATCCTGAAATGTGTATTGTCAACTTAGTTCTAAGAAATATTTCCATTTAGTACATTGTTCGGTGGTCTAAACGTTATATCTTTCGAAATTTACCGCTGGAAAATAAAAATGCAGAAGTTAAATTAAAAAAAGAAAAAAAAAAAAAGGTTTCCTTTCCTGTATTTTAGTGATTTTATTGTAGGATTTATTCTGTAGTATTAATTGTATAAACTGTATAATACAGTAAAATATAATATCATACAATGCTATATATTATAAAATCAGTAATGTAATTTACTGGTAAAAAATGATTGGTCTGTAAATTATATGAATTATAAAATATTGTAATATGATGATATGATGGATCCGTGTTGTATAGATCCATACCATTGAGACCATAGACTGCTATATACTGCTACTACTATACCTAAGCATGCTGACTCTATTAGAGATGAGCGAATCGATAAACGAGTCAAATTTGACATTAAATTTGTAAAAATTTGAGTTGCATCTGAACTTGAATTTCTGGTGATTCGATGAAGGCAAATTTTGGAGAGAAAGAGAGTAGAGAGAAATAAATTAATTTTAAAAAGTGAGAGACGAGAGAAAAAAGAGTGCTAGGAGACCTAAGAGTGTCATACACCAATCATCAGGCTGGAGTGCCTTCAGCTCTGGTAAAAATCGATTCAGAACTAAATCGTATCTGGTGACTGATTTGGCCAAATAGATACACACACCTCCACATTCAATACCTCAGCATACCATCATTAGTGATGAGCGAAGTAAAAATTTCAATTCTGATGCTTCACCGAATTTTACAAAAAAAATCTGTCTCGTGACTAATTACTTCATCACAAAGTGTGTTTCTTTGTAAGTAGCAGGTGCATTGACAGGGAGCGGCGATTGTGCCGCCCCCCTGTCATTGTACCACTCACATGCCGCCTCCATCTTGCTTGAAGGGCTGGAGCGAAATTTCATGTGGCTCGAGGTGACATCATCACGTCAGCCAGCGTGGTGACGTCATATGTCACCGCGCACGAGATTTTGCCCGAGATCTTAAAGCAAGATGGCGGCAGCCAGCCCGTCGTGAGCAAATGGATCAAGTAAGTATTGTTTTTTTGTTGTTCTTTACAATATTTCAGTTTAAATCCATTCGCTACCGTGAAACACGAGGAAATTCGGCTTTGCGGCAAATCAAAATTATCCTGAAATTCAGATCGAAGTCCACTTCAATTCACTCATCACTAACCATCATCTATGAACCCATAATATATTCATGCGTACCGCTAGGGGTTTTACGGGCATTATGAAAAATACAAGCATTCCTTGGACCTATTGAAGAAAGAGCATGTTGTTAATGCCTGTCCCGGTGGGCCGTCAATGCCACATCTCATCTGCACGAGCACAGAATGCAAGCTCATCTGCCAAGGTCCACTCGATGTATGCCTTTCTTTTTCTGTTCAGCTTCACTTTCTAGTATGCAGCTGAAGAGGAAAAGAAGCACACACATCCAATCGGGACCCAAGTAGAAGAGCTCACACCCTGTGCAAGTGCAGTGAAGACTGAGGCATGGTGGACAGGTAAGTATTAACAAAATTCTCTTTCTTCAAGAGGTCTAACAAATTCTTGTATTTTTCATAATGCCTGGAGAACCCCTTTAATACAGAGGGGTACAGAACTGATTATAAAAAAAATAGCGGTGTTCCATCACATGCTGTATTAAGTAAGTATTTTCCCAAAGAAGCATACAGAGTTTCACAAAGACATCATAAGGAGGCAATGGTAGTGCCTACAAGTCCATAATATGGAGCTGATGTGCACAAGACCTATAAATAAGGCTACATTCACACAACCGGATGACATCCATGTGACATCCATGTTGCATCCGTTATAGCAATGCCTATCATTGTACGCAAAACGGACAAGAATAGGACATGCTTTATATTTTTAGTGGGTCTACGGAACGGATGCGGACAGCACACGGTCTCTTCATTTGTTATTTTGGCACATATACAAGGTCTGACCGAGGTTTCATCTAGCTTGGACAACCATTTTAAGAATGTAGAAAATATAAATCCTCTGTATATAGTACTGGATTAGAAGATTATGTCAATATGGGAGCTGGATGCCTGAGGCTGAGCTATCTCAGCATGTGTGGGTCGGAAGAAGCCATCATTAAAACTTTTTGGTCTGACTTGTAGAACGACAATCCAAAAAGGCTCATTCCACCATGGATCCCAATTAGATCAAGTACATTGTTTGTGACGGAAGAACTTCAAAGGGGTTACTCCATGAAATAGTTATTATCTAAATACAGGATAGGCTATCAATGACTCTGGAGGCCCCAACGATCTTTAGAATGGGAGATAAGAGAGATAGATAGATAGATAGATAGATAGATAGATAGATAGATAGATAAGAGATAGATAGATAGATAGAGTAGAAAGACTACTGGCAGATCAGGGTGTGTGTCCTTTCTGTTGCATCTTTCCCTGTCACAGCTCAGGGGGGTGTCCTTTTTACTGTAGCTATCTCTCTGTCACAGTTCAGGTAGTGTGTCCCTTCATGGGGGGATGTCCTTTCAGCTGCATATCTTTCCCTATCAAAACTCAGTGGGCATGTCCTTTCAGCTACAGATCTCTCCCTTTAACTATCACAGCTTCTAACAGTAGATATGGCTTGTATCAGTTAAAGAACGGAACTGATCATGTGCGACCACCTCAGTGATGTTACTTAGGGGGACAGAAATATAAGGGGAAAAAATAAACGCAAGGTGGTGCTATATAAAAGGTTGTACAGATGTTTATTAAATAACTCTGACTATGCTAAATTTTTAATCAAATGCAATTACAAAAATATTCAGATCCAGGTGCTAATTTGAAAAATGTTGAATATTTTTCATGGGAAAACCCCTTTAAGCAATCATATTGCTTGGTTTAAAGTACAGGGCTGCCAACTACAATCCATACACATACACATACAAAAATGTTAGTGTGTTTAGCTTCCCAGTGTGTCCTAAGAATTGTTGCTTCTCTATGATTATTTGTCAGAAATCTATTCTAAAAAAGCAAAAATAAAAGTTGGGAACTATGAGGCACATTTATTAAGACTGGCGTTATAGACGCTGGTATTAATAAGCCCCTGCACTGGTGGAGGATCTGCTGAAGTTATGTAGAGGAGCCAGACGCTTCTAAATTTTCTATACCTGAAACAGGTGTAGAAAATGGTAAATGAGACAGGTCATCCTGGTCTCCCCTTTCTTGCCGGCCCATCCCTTTCCCACTTTTTTTTAGACCTGGCATGAGCAGGGAAAAGTCTCAGATTGCGGAGCAAAGGACCTTT
This sequence comes from Rhinella marina, assembly GCA_900303285.1. Lineage (NCBI taxonomy): Eukaryota > Metazoa > Chordata > Amphibia > Anura > Bufonidae > Rhinella > Rhinella marina. Next base: position 135,064 of record ONZH01012990.1, on the reverse strand, counting down.
GCTCCGCAATCAGTGCCAGAAATATGCCTAATATAGGCATATTTCTGTTTAATAAATGACCTCCTGATTTTTGGGAATTTAGCAGATTAACCAGTACAGAACTGTAATGCTGCGCCCATAGAAATCTAGAGGGCCATTTTGTCCATCCATACTGTTTCCCTCTAACTTCATACAGAGGCATACGGAGAGCACAAATTGTGGCATTTTGTATGTTGTGTTACAGAGGTATTCTCCTTTATAAGCAATTTTTAAGGGAAGAATATTTCGGTAATACTAGAAGCACTATATAGTAGGAGTGCCTAAGGTTCTGTAGTCAGAACTGTCAGGGACCCATGTGCCGCCCACCATACAGGGTCCGTACGTTCATCTCTGCCATGCGCATGTGCCCTAATACTACGCAGTTCAAAAAAGAATTTCAACTGATTTCTTAAGACATTTATAGATCACAAGACTCTCCTTATTACAAACTGCCTTCATGCTCTTTTATAAAGTTCTGTGTTTGATGCATTGAAAGCTGTAAATCACAATGCTCCCGGTGCTGTGTATGTTCCTTAACTACCGCACAGTCTTATTGTTATATAAAGTACAATACACGTACAGGTCGCCAAAATCATTCATCGGTGACCATAGACTTCAGACACATAAAAGATGGAGCAGTGGATCATAAATGGATGAGGGTTTTGCATCCTCGGCCTCAAATCTTCAGAATGGAAATTTCTTTACTTTTTCGCTAAACCTGTTGATGTCTTTAACAAGATATACAAGTTATACAGGAGATTAACGGCTTTAATATCTACAGTAATTGGTTGATTCTGTCATGGAACTTATTATCTAAAATACTTTATATGAGAAGTTGTTTTTTTTTTCTGAAAAAGAGGTTATTTATCTTTAGAGATTTGTGCCATCCGAAAATGGCCTATCATGTTTTTTTGTGTTAAACATATGTTTAAGAATTGTTGGTGTTTTTTACATTTTTTAATTTTTCATATCTCTAGTTTTTTTTAATTGTATACAGACAGGATCTGGCACTCTCACTGAACCGGCAGATATAAGGATGTGCTTGTAGTACAAAAGTATTTATTAAAAATAATTCACATAGACAATGCCTAATAGCATCAATAAAGTAAATACAATACATGAGAGATGAAGGAGGGTCAAAAATCAACTGCTGCCAACAAATAATATCAATATAAGTAGTGCGCACAGACCATATTTTTCACCCCATAAGACACACTTTTTCCCAGAAAAAATGTTAGTGTGTCTTATGGGGCGAATAAGGGGGCCAGCAAATTGCAGGGTGTGCTGCATAGGGATAGCAGCCGGCGATGTACGGGATATTCATCTTTTCACTGGTCTACTGTATCTGCAGAGTGAGAGCAGCGGGGGCTGGAGGAATGTGCTGCTGGAGAGCTCGGTGGGTGCTCGAGGAGGAGCAGGCAGATGATGGGTGGGAGCAGGCTTTCCTGTCACACATGCCCCTTCCACCTATACGCCTTCCGATGTGCACGTGAGTCCCCTGGTGACTGCTGTGACAAGTTCTCTGAATGGTAGCTAATCTACTGATAAAAGGTACCTACAGTGTCCCTCTAATAAAGTTTCCCTCAAAAAGTCACTATACATCTCCCCATAAGTGCGTCGCAGCAGATCCCCACCCTAAAAGTTTGTCAGTTGCAGATCCCCCCTATAATATTGTGTCAGCAGCAGATCCTCCCATACTATTGTGTTAGCAGCAGATCCGCCATAACAGTCTCAGCAGCAGATCCCCCCACTAATATTGTGTCAGAAGCAGATCCCCCTATAACAGTGTGTTGCTGCAGATTCCCCATAACAGGGTGATAGCAGCAGATCCCCCTCCCCATAATATTGTGCTAGCAGCAGATACCCCTCATAAAATTGTGTCAGCAGCAGATCCTCCCATAACAGTGTGTGAGTGTCTCAATATTTTTTTTCTTATTTTCCTCCTCTAAGGGGCCATTCAGACGGCCGTAGTATTGCGGATGCCGCCTGACGCATGTTCCGCAATTAGCGAAACACACGGCCGGCTGCCCAGTTCAAAATGCCTATTCTTGTCTGCTATTGCGGACAAGAATAGGACATGCTCTATAATTTCTTGCGGAGCTGCGGCTCGGCAAGATCCCCTGCCGGCCATTGAAGTGAACAGGCCAGCACCTATTACGCAATTTTGCCCTAAAACCTACGTGCATCTTATGGTCAGGTGCGTCTTATAAGGCGAAAAATATGGTATTTAGATATCAATTTACATGTGATCCGCTGCTAACAGCAATCCCCAGCAAAAATGCAAACAATGGAGGATGCCTACAGTGGACCACATGTACCACAAAGACATCCTACACGATAGTAATAACCAAAAGTTAGTCTCCAAGATGTCAATAAAACTTCTGAGCATATCTATTGAAAGGATTATTAATCATGAATTCACACCCCTTGAATTTTTCCACATCGAACACGAACACAAAGTAGAAAGAAAATGATCCATAGTTTTCAAAATTTTTCACAAATAAAAATCTTAAAAGTGTGGTGTGCATTTGTATTTAGCCCCCTGAGTCAGTACTTTGTAGAACCACCTTTTACTGCAATTACAGCTGCAATTCTCTTGGATATGTCTCTAACAGCTTTACACATCTAGAGGCTGAAAATGTTTGCTCATTCTTCTTTGCAAAATATCTCAGATTTGATGGAGAGTGTCTTTGAACAGGAATTTTCAAGTCTTGCCACATATTCTCTGCAGCTCCTCCAAAGTGACCATGGGTCTCTTTGGCTCCTGGGGGGTTCATCTGGCGCCTTTAGGTTCAGTTGAGTGAACCAGAACATTGGAAATCAATATCACTGGTATTGAAAAAAAGCCCTAGAAGAACTAGAAGAAGCCGTTGATAATATGCTCCAATCTGTAAGGAAACCTGACAGTGTTTAATTTCACTACAGTGCCCCCACAGCAGAAATGAAGTATTATGAAGTATCCATTTAAATCAAAAATGTTGTCTATGTGAAGCAGGACAGGACAGGTCCTCCAGAGTTAGAGATGCTCTTCATAACTGCTTTTCACTCTCACCAAGAAGTGAGGGTCCTGAACAGAGGACCCCCTCTTATTCTGGAATATTAGGTGATTTTATAGTAACATAGTTTATAAGGCCAAAGAAAGACATCTGTCCATCCAGTTCGGCCTGTTATGCTGCAAGTTGATCCAGAGGAAGGCAAAAAAACCCTGTGAGGTAGAAGCCACTTTTCCCCACTTTAGGGAAAAAAATTCCTTCCCGACTCCAATCAGGCAATCAGAATAACTCCCTGGATCAACGACCCCTCTCTAGTAACTATAACCTGTAATATTATTACACTCCAGAAATACATCCAGGCCCCTCTTGAACTCTTTTAGTGAACTTACCATCACCACCTCCTCCAGACGCAGAGGATGTCCCCTCGTCACAGTCACAGTCCTGGGGATAAATAGATCATGGGAGAGATCTCTGTACTGACCCCTGATATATTTATACATAGTTATTAGATCTCCCCTCAGTCGTCTTTTTTCTAAAGTGAATAAGCCTAATTTTGATAATCTTTCTGGGTACTGTAGTCCACCTATTCCAGGTATTACTTTAGTTGCCCTCCTCTGAACCCTCTCCAGCTCTGCTATGTCTGCCTTGTTCACAGGAGCCCAGAACTGTACACAGTACTCCATGTGTGGTCTGACTAGTGATTTGTAAAGTGGCAGGACTATGTTCTCATCACAGGCATCTATGCCTCTTTTGATGCAACCCATTATCTTATTAGTCTTGGCAGCAGCTGTCTGACACTAGTTTCTACAGCTTAGTTTGCTGTTCACTAAAATTCCTAGGGTCCTTTTCCATGTCAGAGTTACCCAATATTTTACCATTTAGTATGTACTGGTGACTTGCATTATTCCTTCCCATATGCATAACTTTACATTTGTCAGTGTTAAACCTCATCTGCCACTTCTCTGCCCAAGCCTCCAGTCTATCCAGATCCATCTGTAGCAGTGTACTGTCCTCTTCTGTGTTAATTACTTTACACAGTTTAGTGTCATCTGCAAAAATTTATATTTTACTGTGCAAGCCTTCTACAAGATCATTAATACATATATTGAAGAGAATAGGGCCCAATACTGACCCCTGTGGTACCCCACTAGTGACAGTGACCCAATGTGAATATGTGCCATTAATAACCACCCTCTGTTTTCTATCACTGAGCCAGTTACTTACCCACATACAGACATTTTCTCCCAGGCCAAGCATTCTCATTTTATATACTAACCTTTTATGTGGTACCGTGTTAAATTCGCAAAATTCTGTCTTTGTCAAAAAATAAGGCAAAATTTAGGGTTTTCAAAACTTTTTCATTGTTTGTCACTGGTTTTAGGCTGCCTTTGCCTTTGCAATCGACAGATTTTGCTGCAGAAAATTTCTGCGACTGAAAATCAGTTCCATTCATCTGAATGGGGTTGTTTTGGCACATGGATTTCTGCAAGTCTTATTCTGGTTAATGGAATTGATTTTCATTTGCAGAAGTTTTTCACGACAAAATCTGTTGCGTTTGAAAGCGTCTTAAGCTGTCCAGTTTCACACAAAGCAGCTAATGACTATAATCCATCATATTCAGGAATGGTAGACCTACATTTAGTGTAAAGCATTTGATAAACAGCTGAGATGTAGTTAAAACAGTAATCGCAAATGGTTTTACAACAAAATGCTATGGTTTTTGGTGGTGCAGTTTTACTGATGAAAATTGCTTGTGTTTTTACCATTTTTTTTTGGGCTGATTATCAAGCACACTGTGTGGCATCACTTTTATACAGCACATATCTTTTTTATTCTTTAAACTGTTGAGTTGTGGTCAACGCAAGGTAAAAAAACATAGTAGAGCTGCATTTAGTTGTGGTCAGATGCATTCAGTAGGCTGCATCTTGATCATATGCAGTGACCCACTGGTTCACTGCTAAAGGTTTAGTGTTTTGGTTTACTGCTTAAAAGTTAATGTTATAATATATTCACTTTTAGTTGCAAAAAATCTTTACTGAGATGCCAACCATACACTTTCTGTGGTGTACATAGCTAATGTGACTTTATGAGAGGGAAATAGTCAACTGGCAGTCCTTAGTAATGGTTGATGGGTGGTGGGCCTCACATTTCCGTGGCCAGTGGGTAGTTGTTGGCAAGTCAGCCAGGAAACAAGACATACAGTATATGTCTGTAAGCCAGACAAGCTGAAGCAGGTGTTAAAATAGTGATTCTTAACCACCTCTGTACCTTACACTGGGCCCCAGCTTTCTGTGTGTGTATTGGGACCATTGTTCTTTGTATCCCTCCTTCAGTGCTGCAAGGGTTAACCTTCTCTGGCTCTTTGTGTGCACCTGTTGGACTAATGAGCTCATTAAAAAAGGTTCTCTGGGAATAATTTGAAATGGCTACCAGCAACCAGTCCTCGAATGTGAGCAGGACTGGTTGCCACCACTTGCAGAGCTTCCTAGGGAGGTGATGGGGTGGGGCCTTGTTAAATTACTCTAGATTAGATGGTAATGGTCCAGTCCTACCTATGATATGCCATCATGGCAGAGCAGCCTGACAAGACAACTCAACAATATGTAGTATATGCAAGTGCTAGAGCGTAATGAGTAGTGAGGCCCTGCCCCATCAAACTCCCAGACAGCTCTGCAAGCGGAGACAACCAGTCCTTCTCACATTCTACGACAGGGTGCTAGGGGCCATTTTAACTCATTCCTGGAAGACCCCTTTAACCCCGCTATATATTCTGTTCTGTGTATCCTGCCCCTGGCCTGTGCAACCATTCCACATGTCTGCTGGATGCTGTGTAGGGACTATTATATGCTTGTCTATCATCTGACTTGTACCTGTTATCCTGATCTCTTCATTTGCCTGTGCTCCTTCTTCTGCCTGTTATTTATATTCTGACCTGTCTGCCCTGAATATGGTATGTCTCTAGGATTTACATGTACTCTCTCTGCCTGACCTTGGCCTGGTTCTGTCTGTGTTTTGCATTGGATTCACATGTACACTGCCTGCCTGACCTCAGCATGGTTTTGTCTGGTGTCTCTGACCTCCGTGGGTCAGCTGCCAACTACACCAGGACTATTTCAAGCCTAGTGGCTCCCCTGCAGCGAAGACCAGATCCCTGTATGGGGGTTAAAGGGTGAAAATCAAGGGACTGCTAAGACAATTCCCTCAGGAATAGCCCAAAGTCAAACCGATTAGTTAGCACAGTGGTTCCACAACCACTGTCCGTAACAGCAGAAGAAAAAATCCCTTCTCCAGGGAAAACCATCCTGTTAGTGAAAGCTTCCAGAAAAGTAACCTTGCAACAACTAACTTCTGAGGGAATGAAGCATTGATTTTTTGCAGAATTAAAGGGATATTGCGTGGACATTAGAGCACTAGAGGTAATGCACACTTACGGCTTTGGACTTTACTGCATGTGGTTAGGGTAAATTGCTTCTGGTGCCCGCTACACTCCTGACACGGACTGGCCATCCGGCTTAGGACTGCACCTGGCAGTTGGACATTACAGAGAAATATTAAGAAATTGCATGCCTTTTGATCAGTTGGGCAGATTATATGTATTTGTGGAAAGAGGCTCAGGGAGGACCCTCATTGTAGCCATCCCTATACTACCTACTCTGTGATATACTGCCTACTGTTTGTATTTTCATTGTGACACTTATCATCTATTCAGTAAAAGAGAGACTTATTTTAGCATAACCAAACCGGCCTGGTCATTGGTCTCCACATCTTATCCGGGCCCTGTTTTCCTGCTTTGCACCTTGCTTCTCACCTAACATCAAGGACACCTCAGCCACCACCATACAGGGTACCCCAAAGTACAACTTCAGGGTGTGCCACGAGGGGAAGAAGGGCTGCACTGGAGCACTGATTAGCCACTGTAAGGACAATGGCCACCCTCATGGTTACTTCCAAGACTCCTATCCTCTCCAGCTATGCATGCCCTCCCCCTGTGTGCTGGTGTGCTGCACATACATCAATCCCAACATCCTTCTTCATACAGGGCATGCTATCCACATACATTTTTTTGTCACATGTGAATGGGTTTTTGCAAAAACTTAGAATTTTGCTGCAGAATCCAAAAGTGGCCTCATAGTGGAGAACAGCTACCAGAACATTAAATTCATTGCACCTGCTCTCCTGGCAATGTCTGGTAATCAAATTCTGTTACGTGAAGTGCAATAAAACAAAGGAAATGTGAACAATATGAGAAATTTCTACTGTTGTGGTTACGACGTTGAGCACCCTGGAATCATGGCTTCCATCTATGATACAAGCTGTGATGCTTTGCCAGATCCTGTGTATGAATGATCTAATAACGCCCAATAAACACTTTTGACTATTAATGGGGTACATTGGTTCTGCCAATGTTTTTGCCAGAATAACTCTGAATACCACAATATTTTTGCTGTCAAAAGTTATAGTAACCTCTGCAGAATCCCTGATGGAAGGGATGAACTAGTGTGAACATAGCCAAATAAAATCGCCAGATCTGTTACTCTGACTTGGATCACCAGGGTGAGCCCACAATAAAGTTGTTACCGTAAACAATAGTAAAGATCACAAAGCATGTTTAAAGAAAACATAGTGCCTGACCTATAGAATAAGTGGAGCTGAGCAGATTGTATAGTTTTGTGCAAAAAGATTAAAAAAAAAAAAATTTCTTCCTGTAGATCATTGCCCTTTCTAGGCTTTGGACTAGAGAGAAGTGAATCGCTCAAAATTTTGATTCGGGTTCGGTTCCCCTGAATCTGTCTTCTTTGAGTATGAGTCTCCTTGGGCTCATATTTTTTTCTCTGTAGTCTTCCAGTTTTTTTTTTTTTTATTTCTCTCTCCTAAAAATTCATCAGAAGTAAATTATCAACATTTTAGATTTGGGCACAATTAGAATTTTTAAGAAATTTGAATCAAATTTGATTTGTTTAGAATCAATTCAATCATCTCTACCGAGGAGTCCAGTAGACGGATCTATCAGTCACGACAGCCTTACTTTATGACTGTGCACACAGAGATAGTTGTCAATCACTGATAGGACCACCCACTGGACTCCTAAGCATAAAAAGAGCAGAGGTTTAAATATTTAATTTACAAGTTTTACTGGAATTTTTCCCATAAAACTATATATCTATCTTCACAGCTCCTCCAACTCTATAACCTGCAGATAAAAATGCCTAAACAACATGATAGGTTGCCTTTAATTCCGACAGAAAACCTTGGAACTAATTCAGTTGCAGCTGGAGTAACTGAATAATGTGTCTTAGATACCGCTGTACAGTATGGTCCGTCTCCTTCTCATTAATACAACAGCGGTGACATTTCCCAGCATTCCCCAGGCCTACATCTATAGCACTTCACATGGTATTGTGCCCACCGCCGGCTCTTTGTGCAGGCAAATAAAAGCCAAGGAGCTCTGAGCATGGATTTTGAAACCACGACCATGCCTTAATTGTTAGGGAAATCATTTCCAACTTTGTAATGACCTCAGCTTAGGTTACAACTTTGTGGCCATCCAGAAGAAATAAAAATAACACAAAAAAAACCCTATTCAGCCGCTTCAGAGAACTTTCTACACAATAACAAACAATTCTTTCCTGACCTCCAGAAGTGTTTAGATTAAATCACAGTTTCAGCACATAGCAATTACATCTCAGTTCATTTCACACAAAGTTTCCTTCCTGAGATCATATGCTAATTTCTATTCATTGTTTCTCTCCAGAAATGTTTCCCATTGACCACTTCACCTTAAATGCAGTTTATCTTTGTTACCCTCCATATTTTCTGTTACTGTACATTTCATAGCTTAATAGAGAGACAGAGCTGCCTGCCACGTCATCTGGGGTTCAGGTTTGTCACCTGAACTCCAGGTTTCTTCTAGTGTTTGCTTAGCTTTCCCCTCATTTTGAAGGAACCTACAACTTGCCCTGGATTTACAATGCACCTTATACTTCCTTTTTAGCTTTCAATCATTAAAAGGGTTGTGCCACAATCCACTTTGTTGACTAGGAGATACCTCCAAAGTCTGGTAGACTGTGGTCTTCTGTGACCCTTGATATTGTGCCACTCTGTCTGCTCCACCAAGGCTTGTGAGGAACAGGAGCCGACTGGGAACTTAAAGTGGTCCTGTAAAAAATACTAAAAGTGGTCCAGTTTTGCAGCCAGGTCCAAATTGATGGAAGGCAGAGCCAGCAATACCATATTGTGGCACATTATACCACCCAACAGAGCCAATTACCACAGTCCATCACAAAATACTACCCCAGCAGCACAAAATATATCCCGAAAAACTTCCACTTGCCAGCTGTGAGGAGGGCTTAGGCGGCCCCCTGGGCAAACTTTCATGGTGTTCAACAAATTATAGTCAACTGACAAAAATGTGGCTACACGGAAAAGATTGAGTAGAGCCAACTGGAGTTTAGGTGGCATGGCACTTTCCTAGCACCACTGCCGTTCACTCTAGTGGCTGGCGGGGATCACAGTGGTTGATTGATTGGTGGCTTTACTATTATTACAAGCCAATCCTTTAGCTTCAGCCAACTGGGATTAACAAGAGGTAAAGTACCATGCACCTTCTTTGTACCTTTGCCATAGTTCTATCAGTACTGTCACCAGGGTCAGACCTCCACAACTGGACATTGATGAAGGGGTTATCCAAGACTAATACAAATCACCCAGCAAGTCCAAACAACAGTGGTGATACTTACCTGGTCTCTATCCCTGGGTTCAGTCTCTGTTGCTTCCAGGCTGGCTGTTCTTCTGCCTGGAGTGCATAAATTAACATCTGTTGATGGGGGAGCGCATCACTACTGCAGCCAATCACAGGCTGCAGCAGAGACTTGCTCTCCTTGCATCACATGACCATTTGTCATGACGTAAGGGGAACAAGTCACCACCGTGGGTCAGTCAATCTGGGAGGTCTATATTAGCGTTGGAACAATTATGTGACTGCTTGCTATAGGCAATACCTTTAATACTAAGCTGTGCAGGGACACACACCAAACTTGTAACACCCATCTTGACCTTCATTGCAAACTGATAATAATTCGTTTATAACTTTTAGCAGGAATAATAAAGGAAAGACGCATTATACAATTACAAAAATAAATGCTGCAGAATTGTTATTACATGGAGAATGCAAGAAGTTACTAAAACGGGCATGTCAGGAGAGGGGAGAGGCCCTCTTTAAATTAGAGATACATTTTAGCCTGGATGTAATGTTCATTGCCTCTTGCACAATACCTATCCAGTATATATGATATGCAGCAAGTAAAACAAAAAAGCAAAATATTCATTGCGATGAATAATAAAAACTAGTAAAACTAACAGTTGTATGAAATAAGTACGAAAATGTTAGCAGCAACCATGGCAACCTTAAACATACTGGTTTCCATGGTTGATCTTATAATTTTATTTTACTCATTTAACCCATAAAAGTGAGGATGGAAGCAACAGTGTTGACCATCAGTATCAGCTAGATTATCAGAACCATTTTAGCTGCAATTCTGCAGAATAAAGAGAGAGAGTGAACAGTTTTGGACCGAAAACCAACATCCAAAAGACTGCTTAATTACATAATGCATACAGTAATACATAATTACAATATGTATATATATAAATCTGTATTTTCCCTTTAAATGAAGTCATCTTGTCCCTTTAGATGGTTGCTCTGGGCATTAACACTTTCACATATTTGTTATCTTTTCCCCCCAGCGATCAGCTGTAATCTGTGTAGGAAACCAATAACAAGTATTACATTTGCCTATAGTGCCACCACAGGTGAAATGAAGTATTACACTCTGCTTATATATTGTATGAACGTGTCAGATCCTCCAGAGCAAGTAACTGTTTGTAAGGCTCTAGCTAATACTGTACAATAGAGATGCCCAACCTGTGGCCCTCCAGCTGTTGGAAAACTACAACTCCCACCATGCTCTGTTGTAGGCTGATAGCTGTAGGTAGTGTGGGCATTCTGGGAATTGTAGTTTTGAAACAGCTGGAGGGCCGCAGGTTGGGCATCCCTGCTGTAGAGGGATCTCCTTTATGATTGACTGCCCCCTGTTTACCCTAATAGTGTGTCTGACAATGATAGGTCTAAAGCAGGCAACCCCTTTAAAGGGGTTATCCAAGACTAACAAATGCTCCCCTATACGCCGGGCCCCTCACATTGAATATACTTACCTGGCTCCCTGCCCCCTGCGCTGCTTCTGGTCCCCGCACCGCCGCAGCTGCTTCTCCTTGCTCGCTACTGAAAACATCCGGTGTCAGGGGGAGCAGCCAATGGCAGGTGGTGACAGGGACAAGCCTCCCTACCATCGTGGTTGACACTAGGGAGGCTCATCCCTGTCACCTCCTGCCATTGGCTGCCCCCCCCGACCCCGGATGTTTTCATCCACGCACAGGGGGAAGCAGCAGCGGCGGTGTGGGGCCAGGAGCAGCGTAGGGAGTGGGGAGCAAGGTAAGTAGATTCAGTGTGAGGGGCCCGGCATATGGGGCACATTTTTTAGTCTACGATAACCCCTTTAAATAGGTGTGGCCAAGGAATAAAAATCTCTGCCTTAAAAATACATCAAGTCGTTGGTAAAATAACAATTATTGAAGTAAAGTCATAGCCTCAGATGCCCCCTCAGCTAATTGCCAAGAAGACAAACTTCGGAATGAGCTGTTTAGTACAAGAATGCCTGAACGCAGCCGAGTCCTGTCACCGAGTAACTAACGTTTATAGCATCCTGTGCCGCGGCGCTGCTTTTTCCAGCTGAGAATAAATCTTCCATGCTCACAAAGAAGATTTGCTTTTATTGTACTATAAAAGTTGTCCATGGTCTGGTAGACTTTGATTTTCATGTTTGGAAGGAACATGCGGTATATTGTTTCTAATGATCTTTTTTAGTACAGAACGCGTTAAATAAACACTGGTGCGTCCATGTGGACAGACAGATCTCCTTTTATATGACTGGTTCAGTACAGTTTTCCATTCCAAGAGTGGAAGTGACTCAGGAGCAGTTGGGACTAATGCTATAATCATTTCCCTTGGAGGAGCATCTTTCCTGGGGTTGTCCAGCCTTATGCTCATTTTTACCCTGGCCTGGTGTAATTAAAAAAACATCCACCCGTGCTTCCCGCTGCTCTGTTCTTCTAGTCTAGACAGGATTACGTGTGCCGCTACAGTCATTGCCTGACCTCACCCGTTAGCCCATGACCCCGCTATGACGTACCCCTTGGAGACACGTCACCAATCAGCACACGTGACCTTGTCTGGAAGTTTGCAGGCTGAGAATTGAAAAATCATTAAACAGGAAAAGAGCGATGAGTATCTATCCATCTATTTATCAGTCATATCTATCTATCCATCTATTTATCTGTCATATCTATCTATCCATCTATTTATCTGTCATAACTATCTATCTATCTATCTATCTATCTATCTATCTATCTATCTATCTATCCATTTAACTTATCTATCTATCTATCTATCTATCTATCTATCTATCTCATATCTAACTTATATCTATCTGTCTATCTATCTATCTATCTATCTATCTATCTATCGAAAATTTGATTTGTCACAAAGCCTAATTTCCTTGTGCTTCCTGGTAATTAATCAATTTTTCCTAAAATGAATGTAAACAACAAAAAAAGTACATACTCCATCCATTTGTTTGCGGAGAGGTCATAGCGGCCATCTGGGTTGAGGAAAACGTGCCAAATTTCGTGCGTGCTGACGTGTGCTGTTATCACGCTGGCCGGGCATGGTGACTTATGACTTCACCATGCCCAGCCAGTGTGATAATGCGGTGACATCATCAATTCAGCACGCAAGAGATTTGGCGTGTTTTCTTCAGTTAAGATGGCCGCTATGGCCTCTGTGAGGTGAGTATGTATTTTTTTAAATTTAACCCCTGATTAACCCCTGAAAGACTTTAATGCGACTGTAAGATGCTGCAATCAGCGCTCAACACGGCATCTGGGGGGGTTTATTGACGGGGGGCACCACAAATGCTGTTCCCATCATTGCGCATGCCGCCAACAATGGAATGCAACTCATGACGAAGTAATTGCTAACGAATCAAATTTCTTTGTGAACTTCAGTCAAGCAGCCAAATCAAATTTTTGATACCTTTGCCCCTCTACCTGCTCTTCCATCATGCTATTCAGCGCACCTTCATTCTTGTGGTTGGTGGAGGGTCCCAGAGGTCCAACCACGACCGATCTAACTATTATCCTCTATCCAGTGGATAGGTTATAACTTGTCTACCTGGAATACCCCTTTAAGAGCAAGTTCAAAATGGCTGACCTGTCAGATTTTTCTCTCTGTGGCTTGTCCTTACTTTCAGGTCATCTTTAGTCCCGGCAAGTGGCTGATTCATGTTCCTAATTCCTTCCTGCAGATGTGCTGATGGCAGAGTTACAACTTTTACCTGCTCTTTGTTTCACATGAGGATCAAGGTGTGCACGAATATTTGAATTCCCTCCAAATCCACTTATATTCATCGGATAAAATCAGCTATCCTGAATTTGATATTTTAATACTTGCAGAGCAAACAACAGAAAACTCATTGTTCATTTAACTACCAACAAAAGTGCTTTGCAAATGAGAATTTAATTAAAGGAGATTTACCCTGACTTCAAAGGAAACTGTAAATTAGATGCTTTTGATTTAGATTCCAATATCACATTTTTTGTAACATTCTCCGTATACTGTGAATAAATGTGTATTAAACCTTCACAAATAACTGTTCACGTCACGCTTCAGTAACCTGATTTACTGGGCTGGTCTTTGAAAGGAGTAATTGAAGAATATTTTATAATGGGATGAAATGGGAGTTTAAGTGCTCTTGTGTGCAGTATTTTCGTTAAAATGATGGTTAATCACATACATTTAGAGAAAAGTTTCAATAATCTATTGGCGGTTAAGGGCCCATACACATCAGTGTATTGTCAGCCGAACCCACCAAGAACAGCCAACAGTCTAACGTGTATGGGGGGCTCCCGATTCTCCCCTGACGTCTACTGTGAATATTTCTGCCCGATCCTTTTGCTCTCCCAGAAGATAAGCCGCTGCCAGAAGTGTCTGGTAGTAGATTTCTCCCCATTGTATAGACACGTTCTACCGAACTGAACATGAATGTGTATGTAGGGGTCAGGAGGGAGTCAGGAGAGAGAGACGATTTTTTGTCTGACAGCTATTGAATGTATTTAGAGCCATTCATGAACAACTAAGTGTTAAATTGCAAATATGATAAATGGGCTCACATAAGGCTATGGCCATGGTTAGTTTGGGCACACTGATCTCCCGAACAATTCTACAGGTCATGCACTTTTTCTACAAATGTTGGATTATCTCAATTTAACCTTTGTACTTCTAAACTAAGGGGCACATTTATTAAGACCGGTGTTTTAGACGCCAGTCTTAATAACCCCTAAACCTGGCTGTGGATCCGTCCCTACATGGTCCCTGCAGTCTCCCTACCCAATATGTCACAATTTAATGCTTCTTGAACACTTGTCCCTAGTGCTTGTCACGTCTCTCCCTATGCCCAGATCACAGTTAAATGGCGGAGACCACGCTGAATGAGTCTTTTAAATGGCTGTGAAATGGCCATCTGTTGATTGGCTGGCTGCATAGCATTATGGGTCATATCGTGTTCCCAGGCTTCTTACTTTCACTTTATCACACGTGTAGCAGCCATTTTAGGAAAAAAACAATTCATTGCCACGAAGCACAAGGAAACCTGGATTCATTGTGAATCAAATTTTTCAGAAACTTCGGATCGTATAGCACTTTGGATGCTTCGGTTCGCTCAATCCAGCCAGCAAAGGAGGCAATATGGGTAATAACAATCCATTAGTAAGTGCCTTGTATTAATTTTCTCTACATGATAAATGTCATGTGCTGAAGTGAGACAAACCCTTTGAACTTCTTTGAAATACTAAGCCTGAAGTTTTAAAATCCACTTTGAATTCATATTTTACTAAAACGTCTTTGGGTTATGGACAGAGTCAGGCAGAGTATAGTACTCTGGAAGCCAATTGGTCGGCTCCATATTACACATCATCTGTAATATATCAAATGTTGGAAGAAGCGGTGAAACTCTAGATCTTAAGACTCCAAACACCAAGCAATACTTCTCCACCCCGTGAAATGGGATGGAATTGGAGGGAATATCTAATTTTATTGCCAAATTTATTTAAAAAAGATTCTTTATATGGTAATTATGAAAGAACAATCCGGACCACCAGTGAGATGAATTTTTGTAAAGGATAATTCGCCAATGTAATTAGCTTTATGGCATACTCTAATCTTAAGAAAAGGAACAAAAATTGCTTATTGACAGTCACGATGGTCATAGGGAGCTTCACGTAAGTTTTCTTCACCCGGTGTGACCTATCCTAGACTAGAAGTATGTCCTAAACAAAGGCATGTGTATCAATGTAGCATGATTAGGTTAGACCCATTCATTTTCTCCCATAAGAGGAGTCAATCTGCTTGGGGTTGCCACAGTTTGTATCCAGACAAGGGTGGGGAGAACCGTCACAAGGGTTATACCATCCTTGTCTCCTAGAATGGCTCAGAAGAAGGGAGAACAAGTAATCATTGGGTCTTCCAGTCCTAACAGGAATGAGGATTTGATTGAAGAACCAAAAGGGGACACAATTAGATTTTTATCAAAAAGCCCAAATCCCAATCCCAGATTGGTGATTAAATAATGATTCATCACCAAAGATAGAAAGTTCTACAAGGTTCTAATATACCTTAGGAGTGTTTTCTCAAGACTGACGCATAAATCTGCTGGTGTAAGATGTACAAAAATTTTTAAGAATGGCAAGCCTCTTTATAATTTATGCTAATCTTGGGAGGAATATGCAAGAAAATGAAATCTATTCCAGCAAGCCGCTGGCATAGATTTTATTTGCACTGGTTTGGTGCAGTTACTGTTATTGGGCCATGTAGGCCCTTTCACCTCAACCCACACCTCACTGACTTGTTAGAAAAGTTTCAAGAACAGTGTAAAGGGGAGGGAAAGTGGCAAATTTTGGCGCAAATTTAGACTTGTGCCAACATTGTCGACTTTTCAACACCATAAAACTGGCACAGAAGTTTTCATTTGTTCTCCTCCAGTGGTTCAGTTCATCATCTATAAGATATTTATTTGCTGTCCGAGGCTTCAAACCTGTATTTAGTGACCCCTCTCACAGCTAAGAAGTGGAGACAATGATATAGAGCCAATGCTATCTGAGCTCAAGACATCAACAGCATCAGCACCAGTCTCTCTGTTAGTTTGTTACAATGTATCAGTCTAGACTAGATACAGTTGTAGCTACTTCTCAGCTAATAATGTGGCTTAGGCTTTACTGTACAGACTGTGACACCTACACAGACATAACAGTAAAACTGACAGGAATTAGGAATGGCATAAAGGCAGGGTTGGATGGTGAATGGATAGGCTATTCATAAAGTCTTTGGTTACCCCAAAAAACAAAGAACAAAATAAGCAAAACTGGATAAAATCAACAACTAAATATCTCTTTATTAGTTCATCAGAAAAATAATAAGTAAAAGTTTATAAAATAATTCTTACATAATGAGACAGATGCAAAGTAGTACTACAGTACAGTACAGTATATCGCTAATTGCACTTTTTTGATACTCATATATTATTAGAGTGCATACCACCTACACAGGTTACTCTATTTGACGTTGCGTGCAGTGACTTTGTTGTTCTGATCATTACACTGGTCTGTACTGTTATATCCTTTATGTACAGATTTTCTTATTTGATACATGTACGGTATTATATTAAAGCTTAGTACTGATATCTACTTATTGTGCAGTATCTCTATAGACCTAATTTTTATATGTATATTTTCGGGTGGTTTCGCAATGGTTTATTTGGCATTTGTATCTGTCCCGTTCTGTGGGAATTATTTTATGAATTTTTACTTTATGACCACTAATAAAGATGTATTTATTTGTGGAATATACGTGGTTTTGTGTGGTTTGTTCTTTGGTTTTTGGTGTAACTGATTATAAGCCCATGTTTTATAGGTTTAGTAAAATGGTGTCCCAATAAGACATCACACAACTGGACACTTTCGGTGACTACTATTTCCAGGTAGCTTTTTTGATTACAGACAATGTGGCTGCTATGTAACGGTGAATAAATGCGGAAGGCTTAATGCCCGCTGAATGGTAATTGCAGTAATTGCAGCATTCAGACTTTGATAAGCAAATTGTTTGTGTGGTACTTAACCCAGTAGCGACTTCTCAGCTTTGTAATGCCTTTTCCTGCTTTGCTCATTCCCATGCACTGATTTATAGACAATAAGTGGCATTAGTAATGCTATTACATAATGGGGAAGCACAGTCTTCTTAAATGTGACCCGTAAGGACTGATGCAAGCTTTCTATGTCTTTGCCAGAGAGCTCTTTTCTAAGATAACATCTCCCCTGTTCCGCGAGCTACTTCTATCACAAAAACAAGCACCCAGCAGTCAAGAATAACATATTTTTCTTTGAAATAACTCAGCCAGAGCTAATGGAATTGCTGTAAAACTAACAATATTTATCTCCATATTGAAATGCACTATCGCCCCCCTACTGTGAAGTCAGACGTTTCATCATCTGAAACAATATTCAGCCTATGAATGCCAGGTCAAGGGGGAACCGGTAAAATCACTAAAGTACAGGACCAAAAACATTCTGCTAGATACTTAAAAAATATTCTACATTTTTCCGTCCACACTTGGATCATTTTGAATACTTCTGTAATTGTATGTCATTAAAAGTGTATTGTAGCCACTAAGGTATTAATTAATATCTCTATGTACAGTGCCACCTTTCTCTGTCCATCTCAGTAACGTGGTCGCACATGCTCAGTTCCATCCTTCAACTACCACCAGCTGTACCTACTGTTAGAAACTGTGCTTGTTCCAGGGAGAGGCTGCAGCAAAAAGGGCACACCCCATGAGAAACACAGACAGCCTGATCTGCCAGCTTGAAAAAAATCCAGAAAAGCAATTGGAGCAATGAATGTGGAGATCTCTGGATCCATGTGAGGTACAGTACAGGGCTGGTTCTAGCTTTGTTAGAAAGAGATTCTCATGTCAAACTTCTCCAAAGCGTTTGACACGGTACCACATAAAAGGTTAGTATACAAAATGAGAATGCTTGGCCTGGGAGAAAATGTCTGTATGTGGGTAAGTAACTGGCTCAGTGATAGAAAACAGAGGATAGTTATTAACAGTACATACTCAGATTGGGTCACTGTCACTAGTGGGGTACCACAGGGGTCTGTATTGGGTCCTGTTCTTTTCAATATATTTATTAATGATCTTGTAGAAGGCTTGCACAGTAAAATATCAATTTTTGTAGATGACACTAAACTGTGTAAAGTAATTAACACAGAGGAGGACAGTACACTGCTACAGATGGATCTGGATAGACTGGAGGCTTGGGCAGAAAAGTGGCAGATGAGGTTTAACACTGACAAATGTAAGGTTATGCATATGGGAAGGAATAATGCAAGTCACCAGTACATACTAAATGGTAAAGCATTGGGTAACTCTGACATGGAAAAGGACCTAGGAATTTTAGTGAACAGCAAACTAAGCTGCAGAAACCAGTGTCAGACAGCTGCTGCCAAGGCCAATAAGATAATGGGCTGCATCAAAAGAGGCATAGATGCCCGTGATGAGAACATAGTCCTGCCACTTTACAAATCACTAGTCAGACCACACATGGAGTACTGTGTACAGTTCTGGGCTCCTGTGAACAAGGCAGACATAGCAGAGCTGGAGAGGGTTCAGAGGAGGGCAACTAAAGTAATAACTGGAATGGGTGGACTACAGTACCCAGAAAGATTATCAAAATTAGGATTATTCACTTTAGAAAAAAGACGACTGAGGGGAGATCTAATAACTATGTATAAATATATCAGGGGTCAGTACAGAGATCTCTCCCATCATCTATTTATCCCCAGGACTGTGACTGTGACGAGGGGACATCCTCTGCGTCTGGAGGAAAGAAGGTTTGTACATAAACATAGAAAAGGATTCTTTACGGTAAGAGCAGTGAGACTATGGAACTCTCTGCCTGAGGAGGTGGTGATGGTAAGTTCACTAAGAGAGTTCAAGAAGGGCCTGGATGTATTTCTGGAGGGTAATAATATTACAGGTTATAGTTACTAGAGATGGGTCGTTGATCCAGGGAGTTATTCTGATTGCCTGACTGGAGTCGGGAAGGAATTTTTCCCCCTAAAGTGAGGAAAATTGGCTTCTACCTCACAGGGTTTTTTTTGCCTTCCCCTGGATCAACTTGTAGGAAAACAGGCTGAACTGGATGGACAGATGTCTTTTTTCGGTCTTACAAACTATGTTACTATGTATATGATGACTGCTCTATTTTTTTACATTAATCATGGGATAACACTTTGAAACCTATACAAATTCTGCAATAATGCCCTCAACTATGATCTGTCAGTGCTACTGCCCTCTTATGGGGCAGAGGGGCTATTAACCCACTTCAAGCACAAGGGCCCATTTGCAACAGAAACCTCTGCACCTCTTACAATGCCAGATATTATGTGCATTGGCTTATATCCCCCTTTAAACTAAGACTATGCAAGGGGGGAGATTTATTAAGACTTCCCATATGCCAGTCTTGATCCCCCCCAACCCTGGAGTAAGATGCGTCTAAGAGGCAAATGTCTCTTTAAAAATGACTTACATCTCTGGCCCTCCATCAGGGTTGCCAACCAGAATTTTCTTTTTCCTGGACAACTTATCCCAAAATCACGGACAGCCAACATTTTTTACGGACACATAGGAAAACCATAATGAATGATAAAAATTACAAGTCATGCATGTCTACAGCTCAACATACCTTTAAGACCTCATTACCAGCATTTGCTTTGAGCTGTAAAATGTTGATAATTACCACCAAAATAATCTAGTCAAGTACTAACAGCCACTTAAAAATCACGGACACATCACAGGAAAAAAAGTTGCCTATTTTTACAGACTGTCCAGAAATTTCTGGATGGTTGGCAACCGTGCCCTCCATGTGCCAGAAACTCTAATCTAGACTTGAGTTATAACTTTCACCAGTTTCTGGCACAAGTTATAGCAAATCTAGGCCCTGCCCCTACCACTAAGCCCCTTCACTTCTCTTGCCACTTCATAAAAGTTGTGAGAAGTTTACAAAGTAGCAAAAAAGGCGCAAATATCTTGTGTGGCATGATTTGTATTTTTTTTTTTTTTTTACTTCATTGGGTTGCATTTTTTTTGTTTTTGCGAAGATGGAAAAATAGCCCAGAATTTTTTTTATTTTTTTTTTATAGGGGGATATTGAGATTATGGTTGCATCACAATTTAACAAGTCACAGGCAACCAAAATCACTCTACAGCCCTAACTTTACAGTGGATGAGATGGGCTCCATAGAAAGCAACATACAGTACCATACCAATGTAACATTATTTTTTATGTCCTCCTGCCCTGTACTTCCATTGAAGGACACTCTTGTCAATTTTATCTACACATCTTGATCACCATTTTGCCTTCAGCTTCACTATAGGTTTATACTGTATTTGTGAAGCTTTCATACCTCTATGCCAGACAGTAATATAATAAATAATACAATTTCCATTCTCCCTAGTGTCACACTGTCTATTTTAACAGACCCGTAACTGTACGACAGATCCGTACTTGGATAGATAATGGCAAATCCTGATGGACTTTGGGTTTGCATCAAGGATCAGTATTTTTGACAACTAGAAAAGTGATATGCTATACTTGCTGTTAAACATGCCAGGAAAACTCATGGAAACTATTTAATGCCACTTTGGAACCGTGCATACGGACCCTTTTAATTTCTGGTTCCTTGGTCCTTAATTCCATCATAGCGCATTGAGAAGCCAGACTATGTCTATGAGCTAATGCTTGAGAAGAACAGCGAGGCTTTCTTCCAACCAATGCAGACATGGCCCAGAAGTAGACTCGGAGTGGATTCAGCCACTTTTTATGGAGCTTTTCTGGTTGAACAGTCTGAATTTGTACTGTTGCGTACATAGACTCCACAAATGGTTTCATGAACTTTCCATGACGGTATTTGTTCTTGCTGAAATAAAGATATCCTGTGGTTATTGTGTGTTGGATGGTGGAAAAGCTATGAGCAGCCTGTTCCAGTTTCCCAAGTATAATGTACTTCAGGAATTGAGGTCAGGGGCCTGTGCATGCTGCAGGAGAAAACAAAAGAGTCAACATGTAGAGAATGGCTGTATGGTCTAGCTAATTGTCCTGTTATATACGTCCTTTTGATACGGGAAACACTGTGTGCATGCTGAGATGCTTCTGTCCACACCAGCCAGGAGGAATCTGTGGATTCCCAAAAAATTTGTCTTACCCTTACTGCCACATTCCCAATAGATAGGTCGTGATCTTCTGTTCACTACTGCAAATCTTACACTCATTTGGTATGTTCCAAAGTTTGTAGGTTCAGTATAGAAGGTTGTCCCTAATGTATAGCCCAGAAGGACGCTCCTTAATCTTCCCTATTTTTTAACCCCTCCATTGTATTTATCTTCTGTTTTTATTTTTGTCTTTTTACACTTATGTATTATTATACTACATGTCTTTACTCCTCTTCTATTTTCTCTTTCTTAAGAGAATACAAGATTAGTGAGGGGACCTCAAGTTGTAAGGAACATGAGGAAGGTAATGGTAGTGCTAGATCAGGTCAGGTCCTGGCCACAAATGGAAAATAAGCGACTGACTTGTGATACCATAATGGCTCACTTTGGATTCCAAGGTTAATTTATTTTTATGGTGTACACTATGATAATTCCCCCTGGTTTCACCTTATCCCCTTTATTGTTCAGTTTAGTAGACAATCCTTCTCCAGGAATCTGAGACCGTTCCTATTAAGGGTTAAAGTTGGATCATTTAAATGGGTTTCAAAGTAATGATTTATGAATATAGCTGTAATTTTGTATTTCTATTACCTTTTTTGTTCCTATCTTCTCTTCTGGTGTGTGGTCACATGACCATGTCCATGAAGCGCTTTCTTTTTTCCTGTGATGTCACATCCATGGGCGGGGCAGTGATAGGGGAGTATCTATGTAGCTAGCTGGGTGTTGGGGCAGTGATAAGGGAGTGTCTATGTAAGTAGCTGGGTGGGAGGAGCTATAAACTAGCTGGGCATTATTATGGTGGGGCTGAAGCTGTGACAGAGGATGTGCATCATGGGTTTGGTTGGATGTAGGAACAGGAAGCGCTACCTACAAGATGGAAAGAAACCAGAGGGATTTGTGTACATGGTGAAAATGGGTAAAAAAAAAAGCATGAGGAAGACATGGTAAGCCGCTAAATGAGCATGTCTGTTAAAACCCATCGCAATCCTGGAAAGCCCCTTTAAGGTTTGTTTAGCTTTGTTTGCAGGTGATGTCTTTTATCTTTTTAATACATTTTTGCTATCTTAAGCAATTTAGGTCCTGCCTATTTGAGCTTGGATTTTAAGGGGTTTTCCAGAATTTTACTACTGATAACCTATCCTCAGGGTGTCGGACCCCCACCGATCAGCTGTTTGAGAAGGTACCGGCTCTCCTGTGAGCGCTGCTACCTTCTCACAGCTTACCAAGCACACTGCCGTACATTGTACAGTGGCTGTGCTTGGTATCTCGCTCAGCCCCATTCACTTGAATGGGGCTGAGCTGCTCCTAGGCCACGTGACCAATAAACGTGATGTCACTGGCCTAGGAAAAGCTAAGAGAAGGCTGTGGCACTCACAGGAGCGGCGGTGCATTCTCAAACAGCTAATCGGCGGGAGTCCCGGGTGTCGGACCACCACCGATCAGATACTGATGACCTATCCTGAGGATAAGTCATCAGTAGTAAAATCCCGGAAAACCCCTTTAAAGTAAATTTTCTGTTACTTCTGTTTGGGTGTTTTTGTGCACATTTTTTATTCTTTCAGGTATATTTACACATTTGAAACAGATCTTCCATACATGGAGTCATATAAGCTGACCACCTCTGCTCAGTCTTCAGTTTGACCAATAAATATGGAGTGATATGCTTCATTATATTTTCTTATGTGAAGCACTTTACCAGCCGGCCGCCTCTTGAGAAATCTCCGCTGATCCCACAAGCTGCCTGACAGCTTAAAGCGACATAGTTTACCGGCCCCTGTTGCTCTGTCTTATAGATTTGGCAGAATATAATGGAGTGTTTGTCAGAGGGTCCGGTTTCTGAATACGACACATAGTACATTATATTACATATGGAGCAGCTCTCACTTTCAAGCACAGGCCTGTAGGATTATGTCGATGTGTTATGTTCAGGATAGATTAAACCTGATCCAGACAGACCCAAGTTGTCTTGCCTGTTTTGGGAGCTTCGTTTTTGCAATATCCGTTTTAAAACAAGAAAATGATTTCTTTGTTCTTTGTATTATTGTTGACCAGATATAAGTACTTGGTCCATGTTGGAGTTTATAATCTTCAGCAGATGTAATAGGATGATTACTTAAAATCCATGTCAAAAGCCCTACTGTTAGCTGAATAATTTACTTAAAGGAGTTGGATCCATCTCATACACGGATGGCATATTGTCAGATAGGTGCGAGTCCCACCTCTGGTGTGCTCTCCATTCATCTCTATGGGAGTTCCAAAAATCGCTGAGTGAGTGTGTTCGGCTATATTCAAAGGTCTCATAGCAGTGAATGGAGAGCATACCACACATGCATGCCCACCTCTCCTTTCACCTCTATGGGACTGTTGGAAACAGCTGAGCCAGCCCTTGGCTTTTTTCACAACTTCCATAGAGATGAATGGAGAGCACATTGCTCAATCACAGTGTGCTGTCCTTTACTTCAGGGGCCCCGTTCTTTAGATAGGTGCTACCTCTGACCTGCTCCTATCTGATATTGATGACATATTCTAGTGATATGTCATCGATGTATGAGTCAAGTTGTATAGTGGTTCTTCTGCTTCTTAGGGGGTTGGGTGCCGACCAGTATGATGTCCCTTACAACTCTCCAAAGGATTTCAAATATCTTCCATTCATTCCTAAATAGACAATATGTCCAGTAGATGGTAGACAACCATTGTGGAAACTGTAATGGTGGACATGCCATGTGTGCAACCTGTGGAACTGCAAAAGGACCCAGTGCTATATTAAAAGGTAATACAGTAAAAAAAGCCACCTACCCTCAAGGCTCACAACGTTATGACCAGAGGCATAGCTAAAGGGGGTGCAGAGGTAGCAGTCGCTACCGGGCCCAGGAGGCTGAGGAGGCCCAAAGACCCTTGTGCCACATAAGAAGACACTAGTATTATAGAAAGTGCTTGATGATCAAATTATATGTTTGGCTGGAGAGAAGGGTTAAGGTCAATAATTTGGCATGGGGGGGGCACATTTCAATTTTTGCCTCAAGCAGCACAAAGGCTATGTGCTTTCATGCCCCTGACCACTAGAGAACCCAAGCTAAACTCTTGCACCAGGGCCCATGAGACTTTAGCTACACCCCTGGTTATGACTAACACCTTGACCCATCAAACTAGCAAAGCACACAAATGGCTGATATACAGGGTTTGTCTGTCGGTGCTGGTTATGACCCTACTCCACCTCTCCAAAATCAGAAATAACTAAATTAGGAATATGATTATTAACAACCTGACAAAAAGAGGACAACTCATGGGTCTGCTGCATATTTACTGAAGATGAGGTGTTGATGAGTGAAAATAACAATTTTTTTCAGTATGACATTTTTCTTTATCAGCTTGCATATATTGGTGGACATACACAGCCTGCCAATCTTTGCCATGCTCCACCTATTCATATTTCTGCATTATTAGTTTATTATTGAAGTCTATCAGTCATTTAATAGGGCCCACTGGACTCCTAATTATCAAAAGAGCAGAGATTTAAATAGCTCAATCAATTACAACAACCAGGGCTGCAAATTCCTCTGAAATGAACAGAACAGGTTGTCAGAAATGCAGGTGACCTCTCCATTAATTTCTACGGACTTCCGGAAATAGCCAAGTACATTGAGGAAGTTTGTTTTTTTCTGTGCTCTGAAATGCTAGCTTGTGGAACTGTAAGTTCAGAGCTCAGTAAGCATTCTATATGAAGCTGCCCTTCCTCTCATCCCTTCTCCCAGTGTTTTAGCCTGCGTGCCTGACTCCTCTCTCATGACATGATAACCTGCAAAATGCAGGTCAGAAGTCTCCTCCGAGATACACAACATAACGTCTGCTAATAATGCTGACCTCATATGCCTTTACAGTACTCAAGAATAGGTTAGCAAGAAGCAAGGAGACAAGAAGAACCAAGGATTCACACAATTCAGCAGCAATGCTGTCAGCTTTGTCCGCCTCGCATATAAACTGTATATAAGTGGATAATTCTGATCATGTCTATTTGTAGAGATGGTGATTGGAGGGTTATCTCACCATGATTGACTGCCAGAAAGAACTGAAAAGGGGGTGTAGTGCACTGGGGTTTGGAGTCTGGACGTTTGCGGACATTTGCCCCTATTGCTACTATGCAAAGCTCTATGCAACTACTATGCAACTACTTTATTGCACTTTGAAGGGTTAACATGCACTATGTTTTATGCCGTTGTTTACTGTTTTATATTGTTGGACTGCATTTTGGATGGTTACTGTAATATATCCTGTTCATTTGCATTGTTAGTGCAGTATCTCTGCACTGCACTGTGGAAAAGGTTAATGCACAGCCAGCTAATACTGAGAGACTTTGGGACTTTCCAGCTTGTGCACTGAGAAGCTAGTACTTTTCCTTATCTACTATAAAGGACTATGTAGAGCTGAGTTTTGAAGGGAAAAAAACAGATACAGTGAACATTTGATGTTTCCTGACTGCTTAGTCATTTCCATTGACTTGTAATGAGGCATGTCTATGACAGCCATGAACTACAGCATTGTCACTGTTAGACTTTGCTTCTTCAGCTTCACCCCTCTTCCTAGAAGGTTCTGGATCAGTTAGTATCTGTATAAAAGTAGAGTAGTCAGAGTCCATAAGTGTCGACAGATAGGGACCAGGGTAAAGTAGGAGAGACTCTGTCAGACTGCAAGAGTGGCCTGAAGAAGACAGGGGGGTACTCAGCCAACGTCTCAGCCACAGACCCTGGGCTACCAGCCCTTTGGCCAATGTACCAGTCTTCGGAGACAGGGAGGGACAGCTAGCTCAGGCCTTTCCTCACAGAACCTTCCTCTGCCAGAGAGGAGACTGGAAAAGCCAGCTCAGTGCCGTGCCTATGTTTGTTGGTTTACTGCAACCCTGACTCTCTGGACTCATTTCTCCACACCTTACCATCCTCTAAAGAGAGCCAATACATGGTGACACCTGAATGGTGTCTGTGGGACCCAGCGTAGCATTGGGGCCCACCTCAAACCCTGCCACAGCTGGAGGACCTTCTAAATAACAAATCATAGAGAAATTAGCTAATAAGGATGAGAATGTTGATAAAATTAAGGAGATGTCTTGAGCACAGTTGGTAGAAATAGACAAGAACTACACAAGATTATAACATCTAGGGATGTATCCATGCAGGCCCCTTCATTTTTGGCTGGAGTTAAAATAAAAAGAATGTTGTAATATTTATAGTATAAATAGCAAATGAGACATATGGACTTATAAGCTCTTATAATTCTTTCATTAGGTATTTTTTGTATCTTTTTTCTGAGTCTTTTCTCCCTCTCCAGGCCTTGCATTGTTTTAGGCATGTTCCGTCAGTGCAGGCTGCACCTCCCCATAGACAAGAGCAGGCATGCTGGATGTATGAAAGCCGAGCTCAGCATACCTATGGACCGACAGGCCCCCATGTACATACTCACACCTGAGCCCCCTACTCCTACACAGTAAAATAATTCATAATACTGTACAAGGTATTCCTAAGAAATCAATACATCAGAAGGCAGAACCTTGCTTTATTTTTTACCAGGTCATTGGCTGCAGGTTTTTTCTATGTCACTTTTATTCTTGACGGTTTTCTTGAAAAAAAGTACAGCTGAGAATTGTATTTAAAGGGGTTATCTCATGATTAATGAAAAAAATGAAAATCAGACATCATATAGACAATCTCTTTCTAACAAAGCTAGAACCAGCCCTGTACCTCACATGGAACCAGACTGCCCCTCATTCATTGCTCTGCTTTTTCAGGCTGGCAGTTCAGGGTGTGTCTCTGGGGGTGTGTCCTTTCTGGGTCGGGGATCCTTTCTGTTGCAGTTCTCTCTCTGTAACTGTCAGAGCTTCTAACTGGAGCTGTAACTGGTGGCTGTGGAAAGATAGAACTGAGCATGTGCGTCCACCTCAGTAGGTGGACTTGCACATTACTATACAGATTATAATGAATTAAAGAAAATATCTCACAACTTGAGCATTTTTTTAGCAGAAAGTACACGACAAAAGTAACGTTTTTAATGCTGAATTATATTTTAATAATATTTAATGGTGGCACATGCGTTTTAAAAAAATAAAGTAACCCTCATTCATGTACATATTTTCTTTCCGTTTCCGTTCCGATTTTTTTAATTTTGTTTTTTGCGAACCATATGGGGAACCATTCATTTCAATGGGTCCGCAAAACAGACAAGGATAGGACTGTTCTATTAGGGGCCAGCTGTTCCGTTCCGCAAAATAGTAAATAACACCAGTCCTTACCCACCAGTCTTCTATAACACACAGTCCCATGTAAAATAAGATCACTCCTTACCCTCTAGTCTTCTATAATATCCAGTACCATGTAAATAACACCCTCTCTTCAGCCACTCTAACATTACAGCCCCAGTAAAATAACATATTTCCCTATCACTAAGCAGGGAAGAGGTATAATGGGGAGAACCACATCTCCCTGCATGTCTCTGGCACTTACATGGCATCAGGGATCTCCACTGCTCAGCCTCTGCACTGGTCACATGATGGTGACCTCATCACAGGTCCTATCACTACTTCCAGTGTTGAAAAGATCACATGACTATGATGTCATCCAGGTCCTTCATCTATGGAGTACAGCCAGAATGAGCAGCAGATTCACTGTAAGTCCTAATCAGGGCCCCATCCCCCACACCTCTGCTGGCACTGGGAAGGGCCCCCCTCCCTCTCTGGGCCCCTGTGCAGCTGAACCTGCTGTACAGGTGGTATGTCCGACCCTGCCCAGATAAGTGCAGATATTAAATTAGTAGGCGTCAGGGATATATTACCCTCCCTTGTATTAAAGGGGTTGTCTAGGGTTAGAAAAAAGGGACTGCTTTTTTTTCAGAAATGGCGCCACCTCGGTCTGTGGGCTCTGTCTGGTACTGCATCTTAGCGCTATACACATGAACGTGAAGGATCTGCAATATCAGATACAGCCCATGGACAGACATGAAAAAAACAGATTGTTTTTTAACCTTGGAGAGTACCTTTAGGCATGTCCTCACCGGGCACATATGCTGTGGTTTTCAGTCTGGATTTTTCCAACAGGCTGAAAACCTGAAGACTGAAAAAGTCTGCAATGTGTTACAGTATCAGATTTTACTGAACCTCATCCACTCCTCGAGATATAAAAATCTGCATGAAATCTGCACTATAATTACCCAACGTTGCAGATTTAAAGGGGTTTTCTCACCTGGAACATTGGTGGCATATATGCCACCAATGTTATATAGGTGCGGGTCCCATCGAAGCTCACAAAGAGAACAAGAGTGCACCGCAGATGTGCGGCCACCTTCCATTCATTTCTATGGGGCACCGTTATTTTCAGCGGTTTCATAGAAGTGAATGGAGCAGTGGCCGCACCTGCGCAGTGCGCTCTCCATTCATTTCTATGGGACTTCCAAAAATAGCCGAATGCCCGCCGTTCAAGAGATAGGTGCTGGTCCCAGAGATGGGACATTCATCTATCTGACTACTGTATATGCCATCAATGTTCCAGGTGAGACAAAGAAGTTGTCAGTTTATGCTGCAGATTTTCTCAGCGGATTTAACCCTTTGCAATTCATTAGGTCACGGATGCCCAACCTGTGGCCCTCCAGCTGTTGCAAAACTACAACTCCCATCATGCTCGGCTGTAGGCTGATAGCTGTAGGCTTTCCGGGCATGCTGGGAGTTGTAGTTTTGCAACAGCTGGAGGTCTGCAGGTTGGGCATCCCTGCATTAGGTAAAATCCAAAGTAAATGATGTTGATTTTTTGTGCTAAACTCGTCAATCACATACTGATGTACCTTCCAGGATGAATACTTGCACAGACCGACGCAATAGGGGGAAGGGGGGGGTACAGTCTGGCATGAACTGAGAATTGCTGTCTACGGTAATCCTCTTGTGCGGAGAATAATTCAAAAATTCAGTGTTATGAAAGCAAATATTGGATTCTGTTGATCTGCTGTTTGTGAGGCCACAGAGGAGGCTATTTAGGGGCACCTTGACGACATCGCTCTGCCCCTTGTTTGAACTGATAATATAAAGTCAGCATCATTCCTTACTCCTGGGAAGCTGCCTTGAAGACGCACATCAGAAACTTATTAGTAAAAGCACCCCACAGATGACTCCAGCAGGGCTGCTTAACTGTGCTTTTAAAGTCATTATGCAACCGAGTAGCCTTGTCTTATTTTCATAACCCTGGAAT
This sequence comes from Rhinella marina, assembly GCA_900303285.1. Taxonomy (NCBI): domain Eukaryota; kingdom Metazoa; phylum Chordata; class Amphibia; order Anura; family Bufonidae; genus Rhinella; species Rhinella marina. Next base: position 105,397 of record ONZH01012990.1, on the reverse strand, counting down.
TTTTAAAATTTTTTTTTTACTTCATTTTCTGGGAACGAGCAGGACGTTAGATTTAGATCTGGCTCTCGATCGTCCACCTTTTTCTAAATGTATGGAAAAGCTCACATTGTACAAAGGAGCCCAGACCAGGGTGAACGTCCATTTTTAAATTCAGCTCACTGGCGAAGTGACTGCAGACTGGAGGCCTTTGTTACTGTAGGCTTCTCACCGCTGGAAGGTTTACATGCACTTTTCATGCAGCTTGTTTAAAATCAGCACACGTCGCCTTTTTGTTGATGAGCAGAAGCAATGATTGTAAGCCGCTCCGAACGGCCAATGACAATTTGGAGGATTTTGGAACCAGCAAAAAACACTGAATCTTTTCTTAGGGTGTGTGTATTCATACAATCATGGACTTAAAGGAAATTGTATCCCGGCTCAATTTTAATTCAATAGTATAGTGAGACCAGCAGATAAAAAAGACCACGTACTATACAAATAAGGGTCCTGTTACATGGACTGATAGTCTGATTATCAGGGACTAGTGTTTGTATAAATGCGCCATAATTGCCCTGTGTAAAGGTGCTGACGATCACCCACTGAGCAAGAAAATGCTCATTAACCAGGTGATCGTGTCATTATGCCGGCACCTAAAATTGTTGTTTCTGTGCAGCAGATCGTACTATTTAAATGAATTTCTATGGGAACAATAATCACTGTTTGTTAGCCTCATCCCCATACAACTGAGGTGATTGCTGCATAAAAAGGCAGCCCTCATCTTCTCTGATATTCAGGCAAACATCAGGAGCATTTAGTCCTTTCCCGATAATTGACTATTGGTCTGTGTAAAAGGATGGTTAGTGTATAGTTGCAATGAAGGAGTGTGAAATTGCTCATCCCCATACAGCAGAGGTGATTGCGACATTAAAATTTAGCCCTCATCTCTGATATTCAGGCAATTATCAGGAGCATTTAGTTCTTTCCCGATAATTGACTATTGGTCTGTGTAAAAGGATGGTTAGTGTATAGTTGCAATGAAGGAGTGTGAAATTGCTCATCCCCATACAGCAGAGGTGATTGTGACATTAAAATTCAGCCCTCATCTTCTCTGATATTCAGGCAATTATCAGGAGCATTTAGTTCTTTCCGGATAATTGACTATTGGTCTGTGTAAAAGGATGCTTAGTGTATAGTTACAAAAACTGTTTAATCAAATCGATTACCAAAAGCTCCTCTAGGGATCCTCCAACTTAAACACTAAAAATTAACCTTTATTAAGAAATATTGAATATACATCACACTAACAAGAAGGATAATTAAAATTATCAGTTGTTGAAATCTCTATCACTAATTCACAACCAGATTCCGACTGGTGTATTTCCTATCTGGGGAATGTGATGAGGTGGTGGGGATGATTGTATGGGGATATCCTACAGATTTGTAATTTCATGGGCCAACCTTGGACCATTAATGCCTGTGGGATTCTCACACAACTAGTGATATCTTGATTGGGGCTATTTTGTTGATATTTTTATTCTTGTTTTTTTATATTTTATTTGTTGTTTTTATTTATATAGAATGGCGTGCAAGGGTGAACACACTGTTTCTTTTTTCAGCCAACTAGTTTATATTCATAACGTGAATGAGGCTGGAGCGATCAAGATTTATTTATCTCGAGTGAAGATTGGGTGCCTGCTAATATCAGTCAGTTAAAGGTTTCACTGACCGATGCTGGATCATTCTCTATAATAGACATGCACACAGCCCTCCTCTACTTCGCATACCTCCGTGTGAATCTGCACTGAAGCGTTATGCCTCCGTGCCAGTATGCGCTGGACTAGTATGCTTCCTCTAACCTCTTGTCCCTTAAACTGACAAGGGTTATAGTCCCACCCCAATCCAACACGCTCACGGCACTGCACTGAACCGCGTGGCTTGTAGGCTGCTCATATACACGCAAGTTTATTTGCTCCACAATCCTAATCTCCCTGTAACAGGCTTGAGACTCAAAGCGTGACCCTATTTACTGCCCCAAACACACCTCTCACATTCCTCCTAAGTTCAACAACTGGCTAAAACAAGCACACTATCACCCTCCCGACATGTTTCACCGCACGTGGCGGCTTCGTGAGGGGAAAAGGGTATAGTTGCAATGAAGGAGTGTGAAGATGTTCGTCCCCATACAACAGAGGTGATTGCTGCATAAAAATGCAGCCTTCATCTTCTCTGATATTCAGGCAATTATCAGGAGCATTTAGTCCTTTCCTGATAATTGACTATTGGTCTGTGTAAAAGGATGCTTAGTGTATAGTTGCAATGAAAGAGTGTGAAGATGTTCTTCCCCACACAGCAGTGGTGATCGCTGCATAAAAATGTATCCCTCATCTTCTCTGATATTCAGGCAATTATCAGGAGCATTTAGTCCTTTCCCGATAATTGAGTATTAGTTTGTGTGAAAGGATGCTTAGTGTATAGCTGCAATAAAGGAGTGTGAAGATGCTTGTCCCCATACAGCAGAGGTGATTGCTGCATAAAAATGCAGCCTTCATCTTCTCTGATATTCAGGCAATTATCAGGAGCATTTAGTCCTTTCCTGATAATTGACTATTGGTCTGTGTAAAAGGATGCTTAGTGTATAGCTGCAATAAAGGAGTGTGAAGATGATTGTCCCCATACAGCAGAGGTGATTGCTGCATAAAAATGCAGCCCTCATCTTTGATATTCAGGCAATTATCAGGAAAGTTTAGTTCTTTCCTGATAATTGACTATTGGTCTGTGTAAAAGGATGCTTAGTGAATAGTGCAAGGAAGGAAAGTGGAGATGTACTGTATTAAAGGGATTAATTGGTAATTAATAATGATGACCTATCCTCAGCCTGGTAGGAAGACAAGTGGATTTATTTTCAGGGCCTGGGGAGCGGTGAGAATGGTGCTCCTAGCCCTAGCACTGGCATTACTCACTGCTCCCTGTTCTTCTTCTCCAGGCGCCTGCGCTGCACTAAGTCCTGGCAATGTACAGTTTCAGGATGGGGCGTAGTGTGCGTAGGAGTGCACTATGGCCTAGCCCTGCACGACATCAGGGCAGAGTGTAGTGGGTGCCTAGACACAGCGCTGCAAGAAGAGCAGAGGTGTGTCTAGGCACCCACTACAGGAGGAGAAGATAGGGGAGTATTTCTTTTTTGTCCGTTCTGAGGTCTGCATTAAGGGGGCCCAGTCAGTTCTAGTGACACCACGGCTGCTGGCCAGTCTGGTTAGGTATCTCATAAGTGTTGACCAGAATGGAGGTGGCCCAACCTCTTGAACTCCCACAAATTCTGACCTGAGGATGAAGGAGGCGCAGCATTGAATCAGCCGTGTGGCCTCTTTGCTGTTTTTCCTGGCACAGCAGCCACCTTTCTGTGAATGCACAGCTGGGTGTCCCTTTGTAAGGAATGAAGGGGACACAGTGCAGAATCCCATTGATCATGAGAGATAAGAGATAACATATCCTATGCCATCGCTTTATGAGATAGGAATACACCTTTCAATGGTCCCGTAAGATCACTGTCACATACTTTTGGAGAGTCAAATTCAAAGGCTGTGCATTTTGTAGCGGATTATACAAAAAATGGTGAGCACGGTGATATTGGCTTCAGAGAGTTCACTAAATCTATCTGATGTCATTTTATTGAAGCGAACATTTAAACAGTTCCCACATAAATGATTCCATTAGACTAAATTCACGATGAAGGAAAATGGGAAAAAAATGAGAGAAAATCAAACAAACAAACAAGCGTTGTATTACACTCCATCTTGTCAAGGTCTCTGGAAAAGCTTTTTACCTGAAGTGACATTTATTGGCCCCTTTAAGGCAAAGTAGTTTATTCTGTTTCCATAGAAAAGTAGAGTTGAGTCTTTTTGAACGATGTTTATTTGCTTTGCTGGAAAGAAACATAATTCTGTATAAACTCTAATCACAATAGACTGTAATGCAGTGCGCGGCTATGGAGGACCCTGTGGAAGGGAAGCAGAGACAAAGTTATTCTCGAGGGCGAAAAAGAGAAATTGTAAAAATTAAAATGATTGAAACATTTTCAAGGATAGAATTTAATACTTTTGTTTTTTTACCAACTAAAAGAGAAACTAAAATATTTTAGATAAAAGTAATAATAATAATTAGGCTCTGTTCATAGTAGCATCATGGCTTCCACTTTTAGTGGGACTTTGCAACAATGCTGTATCTGTTTGAGCAGATATGAAGTACCCTGAATCAAACCATCCCTGAAACATACAGTAACATTGTCAGCAAGGCTTCCTTTATAGAGCATCAGTCAGTAGGATCAACCTGCATAAACTAGGCATAGTTTGGTAGAGTTGATTTTGCTGAGTAAAATTATACCTATCTTGTAAAAATCGGTTGTGGCATTCCAAAGAAAAAGGACTTTAATTTTTTAAGCAAATGAGAGCTTCAGTGCACTGAGGGGTGTGGCCAGCACTGGGGAAGAAAGGAGCTGCAGTGCACAAAGGGGCTAAGCCCCGCCCCTCGGTTAGCTGTAAAGAATAAAGACCATTTTCTCAGGAACGCAGCAACCAATTTTCACAAGACAGGTATCATTTTAATCAGCAGGATTAAGCCTACCAAGAAATATGGCTGCATTGATAGGGTTGAGCCTGCTGGCAGGTGCTCTTTAATGTTCCAGTATTTTTGACACAAAAATCTAGTGTTACAGACTGATTAAAATACAGAAAGATTCTGTATGTAAAGATTCAGTATGGTCAGGAGAGACAGTATGATATCTAAACTTTACTGATATCTATGTGCAACTAACTTAATGCTGTGGTCCGGATGTTGATAAATGTGTGGATCGTGGCATCCATAAAAAGGTCTAATTAGGTGGAGAGGGTGATTAGATAGGCAAGTGACTGTCTTCTCATTCCTTTTATGGAAAAAAAGACCAGAGCATATCTTTATATCTAAATCACTGTCTTATATTCTTATATATATATACATATAGCGGCACGGGTGTCCGGCAGACTGTTCCGGCGGGTGAAGAGTCCGCCGGATCCATGCTGCTGCTAGTGCATGTGTGCGGCCATTCATTATAATGGGGTCGGGCCAGAGTTCCGTCTGCAGCACGGCAAACATACTGAGAGGCAGCTAGACTCAGGACTTAGTTGAAGCACCTTTGGCAATTATTACAGCCTCCATTCTTCTTGAGTATGATGCCACAGCGTTTTGGGGATTTCCTGCCATTCTTCTCTGCAGATCCTCTCAAGCTCTGTCAGGTTGGGTGGATGGACACCATTGATGGACAGCCATTTTCAGATCTCTCCTGTGTAGTCTTGGCCATGTGATTAGAGTCATTGTCTGTTGATAAGGTTTTCATTAATATCTCTGTACTTTGCTCCATTCAGCTTTCCTCAACCCTGACCAGTCTCCTTGTCTCCCAACTTCTGAAAAACACCCCCACAGCATGGTGATGACCCCACCATGCTTCACTGTAGGGATGGTATTGAGCAGGCGATGAGCAGCGCCTGGTTTCCTCCAAACATGACGCTTAGAATTAAGGCCAAGAAGTTCAGTCTTGGTTTCATGAGATGATGTTTCAGTCACATTCTGAGAGTCCTTTTGGTTCTTTTTTTTGCAAACTCCAGGTGGGATTATATGGCGCTCTACTTGTCTTCTAGGGGCTATTCAATTTGGAATATGGCTTTTAAAATTGTGTAAAAATGTAAATTTTTATTACATGGATTCTCTGGTTTGGACAACCTCCTTTTCTGAGATGGATCTCTTAACTCTAAGCTGAAACTTTGAGAGAACTCAAGCAAGCATTCAATTCCCCAGCAGTCCCTCTACAGGAGTAATGAAGCATTACACAATGTTTTTTAAAATCAGTGGACTGACTATGTAATGCATGGACATGCCAGGATCTAGAGAGACGTTGCAGCTGCTCTATCTGTATCTAATAGATCACAGTCCTTAATGGTGGATCCCCCTCTATTAACTCAGAATGGAAATTTTCTAAGCTAGACTTCCCTCTAATGAGCCCTTTTTTATTTCACTCTATGGTTTCAGGAGGGATTCTCCCTCTTTTATCTCAATATACCTTAAAACACACAAACTTTTTATGTGAATGCAACAAGTCTTCCTTCACATTATGCTGTTCTACCCTGCATGGCATGTCTCTATATGGCAGACGATGGAGGGCTTGCGTTGGGATCAGAGGGATCATAATAACCACATTCTCTTTATTATCCTTAATTATTATTTAGCATGCTGCTAAACCACACCCATGTCAGCTATCATTTTGCAATAAAACCATGTGGCCATTAGCTGCTATGTTTGGATGTGGCTTGGCCCCATGGCCGTACCCTTACTTTTTTCCCTTTGTGGGAGGTGTACAAAGCAGATATAATGTGCAATATATAATGTATATCAACAGAATATGTAATTTATAATCAAAATGATTGGGATATTCATAACTCATATATACTCCCATACATTCTTTTGGATTGTGGGAGCTCAGGTTTCAGCTACATGGTTAGATATAAGCTGTTAGGTCACATGTCTGACAGCAGAGTGGAGCTAAAGCGCCGTCTGTTGCCACAAGCAACCAGCAGAAAATGTAAATAAACAATATATACCATGTGGCCATTAGCTGCTGTGGTTGGGTGTGGCTTGGCCCCATGGCCGTACCCTTACTGTTTTCCCTTTGTGGAGGTATACAAAGCAGATTCTTATAATGTATATCAACAGAATATGTAATTTATAATGAAAATGATTGGAATATTCGTAACTCATATACTTCCATACATTTTTCTTACATTGTGGGAGCTCAGGTTTCAGTTACACAGTTAGATATAAGCTGTTAGGTCACATGTCTGACAGCAGAGTGGAGCTAAAGAGATGTTTGTTGCTACGAGCAACTAGCAGAAAATATTAATAGAATATACCAATGGATAATAAGACTTGATGTAACTAATTCTCAACTTAATGCTAAATAAGTAAAGCACCTGAACAGTTACTTAGCTTTTTCTATAGTTGCAAATGGATACAATGTAGTTAAATGTGGAAGAGCACGTTATGTTCTATGTCTGGTAAAGCACTACAGGGGATATCACACTTAGTTTTGTCTGCACGGCTTCTTTTTTAGGTCACAGCATCTCCAAATTCTGGAGCAGAATCCTCTGTTACTTAGTTAAAATTCCAAGAACATGTAATCCTTCTTCAAATCGCCTGTGGACAGAATATCTGAGAGTTGAGAATAGGCCAGTAAGTTTTATCCTCTATCTCAAAAAGCATTCCTCCTCTGGATTCTGTGTAGGAAGCGATGAACTGATAAAAGAAAAGTTCTATAAAATGCCTTTTCTGAAGACAATTATGTTTGATATGAAGGGAGATGTAAGATAATATTTCTATTTTGAAATGTAGAATATCACTAATCTGTACATGTGATGCTTGATAGCTTTCATTTGCCCTGCATTAACTTCACCTTAACCTTTTATTTTCAGATAGAAATAATTGAAGAACCATCTAGGACATATTCGTTGTCACAGTATCCTTTGAAGGACGTTTCATCTTTTCCTGGCTCAACAGGGGAATCCTTATAAAGATATCTGACTCCAATATGAGGTAAAGTGTCATCATTTATTGTGAATAGTAGTTTTCTTTTGTTTTAGGCTGGTCATAGTTTGGCTACATTTTGGCATCCATCTTTTTGTCTGTAACACCCGTTTCCTCCAAGTTAGATCCTATGGTCAACTAAAGCTAGTTCTTTAGCTTTCTGCGGGCTTGGGTGTTAATGTCATAATATGGATACTAAATATGCTGTTAGACTGTGTTCACACTTTCATTCAGAGCCTATTTTAGGAACTCAACACAAATAGCATGATGATGCAATGTAAGCCCAGTAGACCTCATTTACATCATTGCTTCTGATCATAACCATGGTACCGTGCAGGAACTAGATGGCACCCAACAAGCTCCATTGATTTGTAATGGGATCCATCAAAAGTTTACTCAGTTCTGTGATGGAATTGCCAATGGAACCCCTAAATGGCACGAGCAAAGCCAATGGAATCCATCTTTGGATCCACCATATGACAGATCTATCACAGCGTCATGGCTTTCATTATAAACAGAAGCCATGAAGCTAGTGGGCATCTAGCCTTACTTTCTTGGAGTAGATCCATCATGTAATTCCTAAATGGCACCATGAGCAAAGCCAATGGAATCCATCTTTGGATCCACCATATGACAGATCTATCACAGCGTCATGGCTTTCATTATAAATAGAAGCCATGAAGCCAGTGGGCCTCTAGCCTTACTTTCTTGGAGTAGATCCATCATGTAATTCCTAAATGGCACCATGTGCAAAGCCAATGGAATCCATCTTTGGATCCACCATATGACAGATCTATCACAGCGTCATGGCTTTCATTATAAATAGAAGCCATGAAGCCAGTGGGCCTCTAGCCTTTCTTTCTTGGAGTAGATCCATCATGTAATTGCCATGGCTGACAACAGTTTACTTATATATTTAGCCTATCCACTTTTGAGGAAATATTAAAAAAACATTTATTTGTAATGAACAGAGCTCAGCCGGTAATTCACTCATCAGCTTCCTCCTGTATTAACTTCCCGGTGAATTAATAAGAACCCGCAAAATATTTATCTTATATACCACAAGGGTGGGTAGCCAACAGCAGAGGATTGTAGGCTTTTTTGCTGATAAAAGTAAAAAAATAAAAAATAAATCAAGGCGAATACATTTATAACTACACCAAAAGGAGTGCCTCTCAATGGAAGCTTTATTTTAATAAGCATCCCCCTGATGGGGATTTGCTGGTTGCCTGGGCATCTTCACCGTTGGTTGGGTTTATTTAAAGAGCTTTTCTTGTCACCTTTGAACTCGAACGATTTCTCCAGATGTACAAAAGGGAACAATGTAGAAAATCTTGCTGTTTCAGCAGAACAGGATCCAGCTGGAAGAAGAACCAGATCTGCAAGTCATTGGTTACAGCTGTGCTTCGATTTATGTGTTGGTTGAAAAAATAAATTAGCAGATAAAATGGCCAGAAAGAGGACTCTTTGTTTGACTGTAGTGCGAGGTTTACAAGTATTTAGATTGTTTTTGTTGTTTTTGCTTTTTGCTTTTTTCATACATTGCCTGTAATTTTGATGAGACTTTTCATTCTGTAGGAGCCCATTTTTTTTTCCCAGGGATGTAATTACGATAAGGGGCTTCCCACGTTATGAATGCAGAGCCTATCTCCAGCCCTGTGGTGGGAGAGACGCATGTTGCGCTTGTTGTTAAGAGATCATTAGTGTTGGACGGTGGCATTGTGCTGTCTTGTGTGGTATATTTTGTGCACACGTAGGGTAGAGATACATTTCTCGAATAGATCTCAGTACTACAGTACATGCACCATGTATTCTCTCATGTTCTGAAGATGCCCCCCACCTCCCAATAGAGGTCTCAGGTGGGGGCTAGCTCATTATTTCAGTCACTGGTGTGCGCTGACAGGTGCAAAAAACAGCTGCTACATCTGTTTTTGATTTAAATGGTTGCTCAACAAAAGTGGCTGCACTCCCAGAGTTCCAGGATGCGATTCTTGTCTGCACGGTAAAAAAAAAAAGATACACTTGTTTTTGTCGTTTCTTTGAGCTTTTTGTGAATAATGTATGGTTCAGAAGATAATCCTTTTTTTTTTATAACATTTTGCTGGTTTGGATCCATTGTGAGGTGAACTAAGCAGGCTCATGGGAAATGGGAATCCCATAGACATTTAGGGATTTCTGCACCTTAAATTGTAGTGTATAAGATTTATTGTGGAGAAAACAGAGAACTGCTTTACTGCAACTTGTCAGCACATTTTTCCCATGTGGTTTCAACGTATTCATTAAATAGTGAGACCAAATTAAGGGGTTTTATGGGTCTAAGATATTGATGAACTATCCAGGGCATAGATCATCAATATCAGATCAGTTGGGGTCCGACATCTGGCACCCCCTCCAATCAGCTGTTTCTGAGGTTCCAGGAAGCAAACAGTGTATGATGCCAGAAAAGCATAACTCTGTGGCTGCAGATTGAGGGGGTGGAGTTCCATATGTTGGACTAAAAGTCTAAAAGTAAATGAAGATAACCAAATCAAATAAATGAGTCAATATTAGACTTGATCATTTATTTATTGAGGAAAATTATCCAATATCATATGTCTATGAATGGAAAAATTATCGGTATCTGGTCTGACCCCTTGTGCAGTAGTAACTGCAGCTAAACGTTTCTGTAATACTTGTAGCCCATTCCTCTATACAAAACAACTTCAACTCTGATGTCGGTGGTTTCCTCCCATGAACTGCTCAGGTTCTTCCACAACATTTCTGTTGGATTAAGGTCATAACTTTCACTTGGCCATTACAAAACTTTAATATTATTCATCTTTAACCATTTTTTGGTAGAACAACAGGTGTTTTGAGTCCATGTCTGTGCACTGAATTTGTTCTTTTGAGATTCGGCTCATGGACAGATGTCCTGAACTTTATAATTTGGTGGTACAATTCAGAATTCATTCATCCATCAATGAAGGCAAGCCCTCCTGGCCCTGGTGCAGCAAAATAGGCCCAAACCATGATACTACGACCACTGTGTTTCACAGATGGGCTGAGGTTTTTATGCTGGGATGCAGTGTTTTCCATTTTCCAAACATAACGTATCTCATTTAAACCAAAAAGTTTTAGTTTGGTCTCATCCATCCACAAAGTATTGTTCCAATAGCCTTCAGGCTTTTCCATGTGATTTTTAACAAACTATAGACTCTTTTTGAAGAGTAGTGGCTTTATCCTTCCAGTCCTGCCATACACACCATTGTTTGGTGGACTCATGAAATTTAACTAATGTAAGACTGGTTTTTAGTTGCTTAGACCTCGCTAACTATTACACATCTTGCTTCTGGCTTGATGTTGTTGGTTGACCACTCCTGGGGAGGGTAATAATAGTTTTGAATTTCCTCCATTTGTACACAATCTGATGGTGGATTGGTGGATTCCAAACTGTTTAGAGATGATTCTGTAACCTTCTCCATCCTGAAGAGAATGAACAACTCTTCTTCTGAGGTCCTCAAAAATCTTCTTTGTTCATGCCATGGTACACTTCCACAAACATGTGTTGTGAAAATCAGACTTTGATAGTTTCTTGTTCTTTAAGTAAAACAGATCACCCACTCACCTGATTATCATCCCATTGACTGAAAACACCTGGCTCTAATTTCACCTTCAAATTATCTGCTATGGTAATTCTAAAGATTCACATATTTTTGTCTCTCACAGACAGGTGTGTGATATATACTGGGTCATTTTCCCCAAAATAAAAACGACAGAGTCTAAAATTTTTAACTTATTTATTTGATTTGGTTTTCTATATCTACTTTTAGGACTACCTTAGTCTGACTCTGCTCTAATATAATTTTCCTTGTTGACTAATTTAAAGGGGTTCTGTAGTTCTTTTAAACTGATGATCTATCCTCTGGATAGATCATCGGCATCTGATCGACTGGGTCTGACACCCGGGACCCATGCTGATTAGCAGTTTCAGAAGGCAGCTCCAGGAGCGCCACAGCCTTCTCTGTGTTTCCCTCAGGCCCAGTGATGTCACAACTTGTATCACCTGCCTGAGCGCGGCTAAGCTCCATTCAAGTAAACAGAGCTTAGCCCCGCCCAGGCCAGTGATACTAGTCGTGACATCATTGTGCCTGAGGAAACGCGGAGAAGGCTGCGGCGCTCCTGGAATGCCGCTGCCTTCACATACAGGTGTCGGACCCCCGCCGATCAGATGCTCATGATCTATCCAGAGGATAGATCATCAGTTTAAAAGAACTGCAGAACCCCTTTAAGTGGACCTGTCCCCACTCCTGACATATCTGTTTTAGTAACTACTGGCATTCCCCATGTAATAACAGTTCTGCAGGATCTATCTAGGTGAGGCTCGATATGGTCATGGATGCACTTATTTGTTTTTTCCTTGCTTTTTGAGATATTCTGAAAAGTTTGCAATTTAATTGGTTCTCTTTTTTCCCAACTTCATCGTCCTCCTGTTCTCTTTGTAATCTACGCCAAACAGTTCCATCTCAGCCCAAGAGGAGTCTTTTATCTTAAGCCCATTTGTAGATTGTGGTCATATAGTTATATAAAAATTTTATCTGATGAAATTAAAGATTTAGAACCGGTGCCATCAGGGAACCTAAACTTTTTATTATCTGAAAATCCCTTACTATATAACTACTGCAAAGATTTGCTTTTGAAGCGACTTTGAATTGCTTTAATAGCCGCTTGCTATGATCCTGCTGCTGGAATAGTTTTCTTTACCAATTACTGACCTGTAGACTGCACTTTATGGCACCCCACAAATCTCTGTAAATTAGCACATCTATTAGCAGCATCAAAGTGACCCTCCAGTTCTCCATAAAATTTTAACATAACATGGGGAATGTAAAATTACTAATACCCTCCTTTTAGTTCTTCTGCCTCAGATTAATCTATTCCCAGGCCCCTCTGCATCCATCTGCAATGGCTGCCAGCAGGGGTGCACCTCGCCTTTCTGCTGCCTTAGGCGAAAACTGAAACCAATTTCTAAACCTAACCCCTTTGCCACAATGAAAGCGCTCATTGCCCAAGTCCCTTTCGCTGCCCCACCCCTCTTGCCTCTAACTGCTGCTGCCTGAGGCGATCGCCTCACCTGGCCTCATTGGTGGTGCACCCCTGGCTGCCAGCTTCTCTACCCTTGCTTACTATGTTTAGGTGGTCTTAGACACCTCCACTGCTCTTGAGATAGCCAACACTATTGACATCATCAAGAGGGCTGGTGCCTATATAGGAAGGCACTGAGTATTAAGGGGTCTTCGGTGAGTTCAATATTGATAGCCTATCCTCAGGATAAGTCATCAGTATCTGATCTGTTGGGGTCCGACACCCAGCACTGCCACTAGTAATCTGTTTTAAGAGGCCTCAGCACTTGGGTGAGCAGTGCAGCCTCCTCACAGCTTACATGCACAATGTATAGAGGCCGAGCTTGGTATTGCAGCCCAGGCTCATTGACTTGATTGGAACTGAGCTGCACATAAGCCATGGGACCGATGAACGAGACATCACTGGCCTGGGAAAAGACCACAGCATTCACCGGAGTGTCACAGCCTCTTCAAACAGCTGATTGGTGGGAATTGGTCCCACAATAACCTGATATTGATTAACTTTGCTACCCAAATTTTTTTTAAAAAATGGTGGGCGGCTCTTAAGGGGTTAATGAGGGGATTTTGTGCACTTAAGTTATTGAGCTATATATTGTCATAAAATTGCACTAAATGTACATGGCGGTACATAGCTATAGTGGTATGGAAAAAAAAAACAGTCACATCAGATTACATCTCATATGCATCTGTTTTATATGCAAATAAAAGGGAATCAGCTAATTTCTTAATTAAAATAGTTCAAGCAGATATCCAGACTCCTACGGGTACATTCACACAACAGTGGAAAACAGCCATGTGACATCCTTTTTAAGAACCATTAAAGTCTCACGCAAGCTCTAAAAAAGTCGGTGAGGATGGTCCGGCAAGCACTTCTCATTCATGATTTTCTACGCCTGGTTTAGGTGTAGAAAATGGTCTAAATGTGAGACAGCAAGGAAGCTGGCTTACATTTAGAACTGGCGCTGGATACGCCGAAGGTATGGAGAGGCCGGCACCGCTTCATAACTTCAGCGATCCGCCACCAGCCATGGGGCTTTATTAAGACCGGCATCTAAAACACCAGTCTTAATAAATGACCCCCTATGGGTCTATTTACATGGCCCTTTTTAAAAAAAAATCAACTGTTTTACCATTTTTGACAGCCTTTTTTTGACAGCTTTGTGAATGTACCCTTAGGCTGTGTTCACATGGATTAAAATCCAACATCCGCTGCAAAAATTGGATGCAGTGCCGCGGCATTTGCAGTTTGCACTGCTACAGATTTCTGCGTGAAATGTGACCCCTGTGAACATAATCTTCTAGGGGCTCATTTGGTTCAATATAAGTGTGAAACCTACTTTATTATATTCATATCGTCACTGGTGGTTACTTAACTGTAGTCTAGAATTATTCTATTCTTAATGTAATAGAAATCAGCTCTTCCTGGTGATCTTGTGGTGAGCTTGTGTTACTACATAGTAGCCCTTCCGAACAGACAGAGCTACAATGTGAAGAGCCAGGAGATGGATTTTAGACTCCTTTGTTTGATTTTTCTGTTTTAGAATTGACTTTTACACTTTTTTCTATGTACGGCCAACAATTCACAAGTAAAAATAAAATGTAACGTAAAAGAAAACTATAAAATGTAATAATCGTCCTGTCTAGTGTTGGCCACCCTATGACTCCTTCTTTCCCAAAAACTCTAAATTTAGAGTATGTTCATATGTCTGAAAATGCTTGTCCGATGTGTATATTCTTCTGAATTGCTGTAAGATTTTGCGTGTGAGCCTTGGACTTCTGTCCTGGATTAAATGCTGTGGATCCATCAGTGGATTTAGCGCCATTCAATGCGAATGCACATTCTTTTTTTTTCCCATATGTACCCAGATTTCCATTATAATCAATAAGCAGTTGTTGTTTTTTTGTGGATTTAGGTATTGAAAACACATAAAAAACCACAGCAAAAATACTCAGCATGACCATATCCTGAAGGTGCTTTAACATGGGCTGATAATCGGGCCAATTATTGGGGATTAGCATTGTAGAAACGCTAGTTCCCGATAATTGACCTGTGTAAAGCAATTGCTAGTCCCCATACAGAGGAGATGATTGCTGCATGTAAAGGTGGATTTACACGGCCCAATATCAGGGCCGTTTATTGGGAACAAACAATCCTACAAATGCTTGCCCCCAGTAACCTGCCCATCTAAAGTTGCCGCAGATCACCCGATGAACGAGTGAAATGCTTGTTCATCAGGTGAAACAATTGGTGGTGTGGATGCCTCAGTCATCATTCCCGGGCAGCAGATTGTGCAGTCTACACAGCAATCTACTGTCCAGGAGCAAAGATTTTGTATGGGGATGAGCGATCCCTCGTCCTCATACTGTGGAGGTGAACGCTCTGAATGAGCAGCCGACTGATGGGAAGGAACTATTCCTTCCTGACAATTGGCTTCTCCTCTCCCCATGTAATCCCACCATAAATTGCCTGTAACATTGGGTGTAAGGCTTCAGCACACAACCGTATATTTGGTCAGCATCCTATCCACATTTTTAGGGGTTTGAATGCGGATCGATTTATCTATGTCCGCATCTATGTGGCTGTGCCACAAATTATAGAACATGTCCTTTTCTTGTCCGTTTGGCGGACAAGAATCCGTAGTTTTACAATGGAGCCCATGAAAAGTGCAGGATGCACACGGACTGCCTCCGTATTTTCTGGATCCTCAAAACGGATACGGTTGTCCGCAGGGTCAGAGTCCAAAGGGTCAGTAGTAGAGATGAAGTGTAGCAATGCGTGGTCCCGAAGCTGAATTTGAGCTTTGGCAGTAGCGAGGCAGGAGATTGACAGGGTTGGACGGGATGTCCAGCCCTGTCAATCATATAGCTGGTTGGTGTTTCCTTTCCTGTGGGAACAGCCCTCGCACTGGTGAAGAAGTCTGGCTAATGAGACAAATCCATTGCTCATCTATAGTCAGTGGGTGTCCCTGCAGCCGCACTCCCACAAACTCTTATGGCACTTTATGCCATCACTTGCCTTGGTGGACAGACTTTTTTTTAGCAATATGGTATTGAGTTTGATAAGGTGTTTGTAAGTTACATGGGCAATGATGAGATGTTTGATATACTGTGCTGTCAATTTATTAACTTGAGGACCACAGAAAACTTAAGAATATATAATATCAAACTTTTTTGAATTTAACAACTTCTTCCGCTAGAAGGAGCTAGAAAGCCGACCTTGTAGACACCCAAGGACACCTTAAATGGCTTTTAAACCAAGGCAACAATCAGACATTCGGTAATGTAAAAATCAAATGTAAAAATCATCGAACGTAGAATGAGTCACTTGAAAATCACTACAACCGGACAGATTTTTTTCATCAATGCTTGATGGCGTTTCACGCAAAGTGAAAAGTAGTTTGACCTCCATTGAGCAATATGGACATGTGATTTTCAAGTGACTTTTCTACTGTTATTACTCTATGAAAAAAAACAGTTCTGACTTAATGTCTGTGTTTATGCCCAACCTAATGACAGCCACTCACAGGACATCATTTTCACTGAGAATAGCCTCATACATAGCATTACTATGTGTCTATACGGCTGTGTGCATTCACATGTGAAAATACGGCTGTGTTGAAAAAAAAGAGATAAGAGAATGGTTGGCACTAGGGCAGTGTTCAATGTTTTCATTGGATACTTTGTGCAGAGCAGTCACCCTTTATATTCAGTGCCTATTGAAGAATGGAGCCACATAGTGCCACAGGACCCCTGTTCTCATAATCTGTAGGAGTCCCAGTGATCAGACTCCCACCAATCTAACAGTGAGTAGGGGATAACTTGCTTAACTGGAATACCTCTTTAAAAGGGGTTTTCCTGGAGTTAAATATTGATGAACTATCCTCAGGATAGGTCCTTAATATCAGATCGGTGGGAGTCCAACTCCCGTCATCCCACTTGTCAACTGTCTCGGACAGCTGCCGGCACTGGAATTTGTGTAGTGGCTGTTCCAGGGTACTATAGCTCATCTTCCATTTATGTGGATGGGAGATAAGCTGCAGTATGGCGGTGCTGGACATTATTGCTTTCATGCTCATGTCCATGGTTTCCTGCTCCAACGGCTGCCCAAAACAGCTGATTGTGGGGCTGCCCAGTATCAGATCCCCACTGATCTGATACATTGGTCCCTCAAGTTACAATATTAATTGGTTCCAGGACAACCATTGTATGTTGAAGCCATTGTAACTTGAGTAATCAGTTCCAAAGCCCCAAAATGTCATCCAAGATAAGAGGAAATGAAGATTTAAGAAAAATAAGCAGATAACTAAGACAGATAAAACAAGTCCTTACATATAATAGTCAGGAATAACTGATAACTAGTAACTAATACAGATATTTTACCAGAGAAGTGGCCTTGATTGGTTAGTTTTCAGTCTGAGACATTGTATGCCGAGTCTAGTTTCAATTTACGATGGGTCAGAAAAGGCCATTGTATGTTGAAAATATTGTATCCTGAGGCCATTGTATCTTGAGGGATCACTGCACTGATGACCTATTGTGAAGATAGTACAGGAAATCCCCTTAATACAAAAGTATGCAGTTAGCTCCTAAACTCCCCCTTGTGATGGCAAATGAGCAAGAATGGGCCTCTTCAGATATATAATAAGAAACGAATGAGGAGAGAATGTTGGACCTAGACATGACACAGTATTACATTGTTGAGATTCACTAAAGAAATTACCAAAAATGCTATTCTTTAAACGACACAGTACAATGTTATAGCCCTATATAAGTGGGATGATACAACCCTATACGGCCTTTCACCATTCATGTTTGAATTTTATTGCTCTGTACTCATGTAATACAATTTTATGGAGGATAAGATTCAGGGCACATGATGCTTTGATGGCTTTGAATAAGCCTTAATGTTTGAAATCTAGACATGGTTTCAATTGATCTGTCTGGATTCATCTGCTCTTCAGCTGTGTCAGGCCGCTCGTCGGATCAATAAAGGTACGATGTCTGACCCTTGGAAATATCAGCACTATCGATCGGCAACGCAAAGAGAAAATGAGAGAAAATAAAACTGTGAAGCAAGAGAGCGCAGACACAAATAAGAGAATATGCACGTCTCACCTGCCCCAGGCCACAAGATGGTGGGCGCGACTAAAATGTGAGACATTTTCCAAATAGTTTGTTTTAAATCTATTTTTGGAACCTAGAAAAACATATTTTCCTAAAATAGTTCCAGGACGGAACGGGAATGTTTGCTGAGGCCAAACATACTGCGAGTAGTTTATTCAAAGCCCCCAACACGAAGGCGGCTCTACAGGAGTCAGACCCATAATACTCCACCTGCGATGGTGCAAGAGGCTATTAAGAACAGGAAATAGGGACATCGGCCAAGGAACAGGGAACGCTCTACTCAATCGCTCTTTTATTCCTATTCCGATAAACAATTTCATTTTAGTTATTTTTACAGGATTATAATCTAGATTGTGATGCTTAGATTACAGAGGCACGCAACGATCTGAATTCGGATTTCCATTGATACAAGTGAAATTTAGATAACATTTATTTTAGAAGAAATATTGTTGGGAAACATATATTTACTTTTATATAAAGCACAAGTGCTGCCAAAAATTACAAGGAAGAGGCACTCCGATACAACCAGTAGATCACATAAAGGAGGGCCTCATTCACATTGTGGTACAATTGTTCATGTCAAGGGACTCCTACACTCTAAAGCCTATGCACAAAGTGAAAGGGCTGCCAAAAATTATAAGGAACAGGCACTCAAATACACCCTTTATTACACATAAAGGAGGGCATCAGACACACCCTTGAAAAATTAGGATTGATGGCCTGCTGCTGACACTCAAAAACAACACAGGTAATGTCGCCTTAATTAGCGGCAGAAAGAATAGCAATGGATGTCAGGTATATAGGATACAGTAACGTTATAATGCAGACGCAACACAGGTAATGTCGCCTTGATTAGCGGCAGAAAAAAATAGCAACGGATGTCAGGTATATTGGATATAGTAACGTTATAATGCAGGCGCAACACAGGTAATGTCGACTTGATTAGCAGCAGAAAAAATCGGAACGGATGTCAGGTATATAGGACACAGTAACGTTATAATGCAGACGCAACACAGGTAATGTCACTTTGATTAACGGCAGAAAAAATAGCAACAGATGTCTGGTATATAGGATACAGTAACGTTATAATGCAGACGCAACACAGGTAATGTCGCCTTGATTAACAGCAGCAAAAATAGCAATGGATGTCTGGTATATAGGACACAGTAACGTTATAATGCAGACGCAACACAGGTAGTGTCGCCTTGATTAACGGCAGAAAAAATAGCAACGGATGTCAGGTATATAGGATACAGACACGTTATAATGCACACGCTGCGCAGGTGGTGCTTAGGTCAGGCAACCTTGCGCAATTTTCGACCCCCCCCCCCCCCAAAAAAAAATATATATTTCAGCCAGATATAATAGTCCTTGAAAGGGCTTTTGGGTCTTTTAAACAAAAAACTAGCCCTGCCTAGCCAATTTCTATTCTATCTCTACACTATCTGTCCCTCCTTGCAGCAGCTCTCCCTGACTCGGTCGGAGCCGGGTCACATGTCACCGTGACGCGTTCCCGGGCCAGCCAGTCAGTGTAATGATTTAATAATTTTGACGAATCTCTTATCCTAAATTGCACTTGATTCTGAATTGTATACCAGCTCGGAGGTGGCGTAGATTTTAGCGCTAATATTGGACAGTTTTCTGGCATAAATTATAGTAAATAGCCAGGCCGCTGTGGCTTGGTCCCCTCCTGTCCCTGAAGGCCCATTTTGCCAGAAGAAATTTTATCTAGCCATAGATTATATACTAAATAAAGAACAAGTTGTCAACCAACACCTATTCTTCCTGATTTTCCAAACACCAAGCATACATGTGTTTTCAATAGGTAAAGGGGAATAAGCTGCTGGTGGCCTCTTGTCTCCTTTGAGAATTAAAGGATCGGACATGTTTAAATCCAACCCTTCTTTCCTCGGACATCTGCATTTCGGGGTTGGGGCACAAAATTAGATGGTCAGCCAGTCCAGAAAAAAAACAAAAGGTTTGGCCAGCATCCTTCTAATGTGTACGGCCACCCTCATTTGCTGTACACTCAATCTCTCTCTATAGTGACATCTTAATGAGACAACCCCTAAATATTTGATGTTTTAAAACTGGACATCTCCATTTTCAAAACTAATTCAAGGTTTTCCTGACCTGTCATTGATGCATTGGAAAATGGAACCGGTGGTAGTTTGGGGGCTGGGATTGCTTTAAAAGTCTTCTAGCACTTTGAACCGTAGATTTCCTTAGGACCCTTTAAGGGTGTTTTCCTGCTAATTACATTCTCACATTTCATGTGTAGAAATGCTAAACTGCTGGAAGTTCAGGCATGTTCATTTGGTCATCTCCATATCTCCTATAGACTTGTATGGACTATGGTCATGTGAATACTTGGCCATCACTCTCTAAACTCCTCCCACAGCAGCAGAAACAAAGGTCCTCTTCTTTCTGTAAATTACTTTAGGTCATAGTGGTTGGAACCCTAAATATTAGGTTAGGTCATAGTGATTGGAACCCTAAATATTAGGTTAGGTCATAGTGATTGGAACCCTAAATATTAGGTTAGGTCGTACTGTTTGGAATCTTACATATTAGATTAGATTGTAGTAGTTGGAATCCTACATATTAGGCCAAGTCATTGAGGTTTGAACCCTACATATTAGGTTAGGTTGCAGTGGTTGGAATGTTACATATTAGATTAGGCTGCAGTGGTTTGAAACCTACATATTAGTTTGGTTCATAGTGGTGGGAACCCTACATATTAGGTTAGACAGTAGTGGTTGGAACCCCTCCTATTATATTAGGTTGTAGTAATTGGAATCCTACATATTAGACTAAGTCATAGTGGTTGGAAACCTAAATATAGGTTAGGTCGCAGTGATTGGAATCCAACATATTAGGTTAGGTCACAGTGGTTGGAATCCAACATATTAGATTAGGTCACAGTGGTTGGAATCCTACAAATAATGTTAGGTCACAGGGGATGGAATCCTGCATATTAGTTTAGGTCACAGTGGTTGGAATCCTACATTTTAGTTTAGGTCACAGTGGTTTGATTCCTACATATTAGGTTACTTTGTAGCGGTTGGAACCCCACTTATTAGACTACAGTAGGTTATATTAGTCAGAACCATGCAAACTAGATTAGGTCACAGTAATTGGAATCCTGCATATTAGGTTAGGTCACAGTGGTAAGAATGCTACACATTAGGTTTAGGTTAGGTTGTAGTGGTTGAAAGCCTACACATTAGGTTAGGTCATAGTGGTTGGAACCCAACATATAAGATCAGGTCATAATCGTTGAAAAATTAATTGCCTATTTATTTCAGTTCCGCAGTGGAGGTACCTGCCTAGATATTGATCCTTGGAAACCAGTAAGTTTCTTGGCCAAATTGATTTATGGAAATAGGAGACCAGGATTAAAGGGTCTGTTTTAGGAGCTCCAGGACTCTTCAGAGTATTAGTAGTAGTTCTAGGGCTCCATTGATCATGTTCTGTCATCTTTGAAAATATTGCCCATGTAGAACCCATTATGTGAGATTTATTTACGTTTTTAACCTGTCACTTTCCTGCTCTTCTTCATGCATTTCAATGTAGAATTTCATGTAGCTTTACCATTGTTTTGACTATTTTAAGTGTGGTCAGCCTTGTAATATATGAGTAATTTCAGTAATTTCTCTAATTTAATAGCATCTCAACCAAGTAAAACTCATATACTGTATGAAACAGCTGTGTGTGACATCAGGGTCGCAGGTTCAAATCCCAGTGGGACAGACTCATTCTTTCATGCCGCAGCGGTAAACCACTTGATTACCAATTATAATTAGATAATATGAATGATGCAGTAATTGCTTGTTTAACGTTCTTTACTTTAAAGATGAAAAGAATACAATAATTATTGTCTGGACTGACTTCCTGGAACCCAAGCTGCCAGTTTGCTGTGCTTGAAAACACCCAGTGATAGATTGGTATTTGGTACACTGAAGGCAGGAACATTACAAGGAGAGCTCGAGAGGCACCAAAAAGGGAGATGTTCTCAGCTGAACTCAGTAAAACATTTAAACAGGCAGTGACTCCCATTATTACTAGTTTTTATGGATTTAATGACAGCAGACACATATTAATACCTGCACTAAACCACACTGAATAGTACAGATTAAAGGGGTTGTCCAAGGTATTTATTAAGGGCACTAAATATCATAAAATAACATTAAAAAAAACAATGTACTCAGTGGTTACTCTCCCACCATTTCCAGTGTCACAGCTCCGGTCCTCCTCATTAGGATTTGGTTTACTTTGCTCCATCAGTAATATGCCATATACATACACCACATGGCCTCAGTCATCTCATGCCGTATATCACTGAGGCCAATGATTGGCTGCAGTTGTGATGTGGGGTATATAGCAATTCATTGCTGCATGGGTCATGGCATGAAACAGCTGCACTGGAAAACGGCATGAATTAACTCATGAACATAGCTCCTTTTTTAATTTTATCACAGTTGGTGGTTTTGGGCTCAATAGATAGACCCTTTAAAGGGGTATTCCAATCTGTGACATGCATGGGATATCACTATATCACTAGGATATGCTATAAATGGCAGATAGGTTTGGGTCTTCAGTAACACATTTTCAATAGGTCCGGCACCTTGGAATTTAAAATAAAATGTAACTTTTATTTACATAAAAAAACCTCCATGGTGTCCTCGGGGGGAAACGTTTCGTGCAAATCACGCTTCATCAAGCCTGCTCTTATCTCCGGGATGGGTCCCAGTGAATGGAGAGCACACTACAGATGTGCAACATCTTCTCCATTCACTTCTATAGGTCTTAGCTAAGGTTGGCCATTTTTGGAACTCCCATTGTGGTAAATGGAGGGTGGCTGTCCATGTGCAGCTGGCTCTCCCTTCAATTTGGGGTTGCCATTCTGGAGATAGGAGCAGGTCCCAGACGTGGCCTATTTGACATTATGGCATATTCTAATGATATGCCATAAACATACCAGATGGGAATATCTCTTCAGGTTCCCATAAGCAGACCTCTTGGTAGCAAATCCAAAAACTGTAACAGTGGCCCCCATTGATAACATGCCATTTATAAAACTGGAAACTTCTTATGTACTATAGGACCCTTTAGGCCCCTCACGGTACAGGGACAACTGCTACTTTTTATCCCCTGCAGCTATGCCCCTACTTCTACCACAATCACTCAGGAAGAAAAATATTCTATGGCAGTGGTTTTAATGAACATAGTGGAGGGGCAGTTTTGCCTAAATAAGACTGATATGCCTTCAAGGAAGATCATATAACCTCAAGTCTGCAGAACAGTTGTCAAATGAGCACAGTGCACACAATGGAGGCAGCGCTGCTACAGTACCCATAGGTCCAGGCAATCAGGAGATGGCTATACATATTAGATGTATGTGGAATCTGGTGGTGCCATCTGACCAGCTAATGTTTATAGGGCCTTCTGACACTGGTTTGTCGGTTGATCACATCTTTTATGCAACATTAACGTCATCACTGTAGCATCTCAATCCATGTAAACAGGAATGTGCTGCTGACAAATGAAATTTGTGTGGGGACAAATAATTGTCCCTATGATCACAATGCTTGTCCATGTAAAGAGGACTTAATGAGTGTCAATCAGCATGCTATGCCTATGATCAGTGCTTGATAATTGACCAAAAATGTATGCCCGTGTAAAAAGACCCATAAGCATAACATGGTAACCCACTAGAAGTCTCACATACGATAGGACACTTGGTTTGCTGAAGATAAGGACCTATAATTCTTTATAGACTGTCCTATTAAAAGAATCCTTAGGTCTCAGTCTCCCTGACAACTAGTCATGCATAGATTTTATCTTATGAAATGGGTGCCCTGATTTTTTACTGTTAACCCCCTAAGAGTTTTTACCAAGCTCTGGACCCAAGGACCCAACAGTTCAGGTCAAGCACTGCTCGGGCGGCAGAGTTAGGTGAGAGGGCTTCTTTGAGCCTTCATAACTCTGGCTCTGAAGCAGCTACAGATATGTGCCTGGTCTTGTTTGAAAGTTGACAATCTAAAATTTAAAACAAGACCATTATCTTAAAACAAGAGCATTATCTCCTCTACATTGGGAAATATAGCCTTTAGAAATTTGGTCAGGAGTGATAGCAGCTAAAAATAAAAGCAGGTTTTAGATGCTTTCACTCCTGGCCCAATTGTTAAAGGCCATATCTCCCTATCTTATAGCAGCTTATAATGTCAGACCCACATCTCTAGATGATACACAGCCCAATATACGAAGGCTCAAAGCAGCCCTGCCCCCTTCAGCTGGCTGTGATCTCAGCCAGGCGGGAAGAGGACAAGGGGGCAGAGGTGATGCTGACAGCCTGCAGTATAGGACAGAAAAAACATCCTCATGACCATTATTACTAGATAGGAATCAAATTTTTAAAAATATAGAAAAATACAAAAGTTCTGGATCTTGGAATGCAGAGACACAAAAACAGATTATTTTGTAAAAACAAGGTTTATTATTATTATTATTATTATTATTATTATTACATAATAAAAAATGAATAAATCATCATAATTGTACTGACCCACAGAATAGAGTTATCATATAATTTATAACCCATAGTGAATGCCGTAAAAATAAATCCCACAAATAATGTTAAAATTGCAGGTTTTTAAATCTTTCCCCTTAAAAGTAAAGTAATAAAAGTTCGTCTTTGAGTTGAAAGACGTAAATGAAAGGAAAGAGACGAATTGCAGTTTCAGAGACAATGTACGAGCAGGGAAAGAGATTTCCTATATGCTCCTCTAGTACTACGATCTTGTAAGTAGTATTTAATGTGTGTTCAGTATCTTGAACGGCAGTATTTCACTATTAGAGCTTTTTATTTGGAGTTGAAAGTTCAGAGTGAAAGTGAAGAGGCGGGCTGCCGCTCCAGGGAGTGTACACCAGTGATCGATTACACTGATAGAAGAAGAAAGTTTGTTCTCTCCGTTTGAGCTCTATTCCTGTGAGAAAGGCGAGCAGTGCAGATCCAGTAATATTTTTCTTAAAATAATAAAAGTTATTCAATACATTATATGTACCGTTATAATGGTTAAAAAAATGAAAAATCTCATTGACAAAAAAATAAAAAATTTATGAGCACTGGGACACAGAAGGGGAAAAATGTTACTGGTCCTTAAAAGGGTTGTCCACTTTTTCCTATTGATGACCTATCCTCAGGATAGGTCATCAATATCAGATCGTCGGGGGTTTGACTCAGCCGATCAGCTGTTTGAAGAGAAGGCAGAGTTCATAAGAGCATTGCCCTCTCTGCTCTGCTTACCTACTCGCTGTAGGAATTACAGTGGTGAGCAGGTGGAATTATTACTTCTATATTATGGGATGGCTCTGCAGTATTCATTTGAACAGACAGAGCCGTCCCATAAAAGTGAATGGGGACGCCATACTTGTAATTGCACCTGCTTACCACTGCAATTGCTGCGGCGAGCAGGTAAACAGATCAGAGAAGGCAGCGCTCTTATGAACACTGCCTTTTCTTCAAACAGCTAATCAAACAGCTGATATTGATGACCTATCTAGAGGATAGAACTTTAACGATAAGACAGCACTCCTTTAAAAAGTCTTACTTTTCCTCCATTTAGCGGTGCTGCCTGCAGTGTTAGGATCCAGTCTGTTGAGCCCCCGGATACATGGTAAAAAAGGAAGAAACCGCGGCACTCTTTGATTCAAAGTTCCAAACTTTTAATCCATCAACCAAAGTGACGTTTCGACCAGTATTGGTCTTTTTCAAGCGAAAAAGACCTTGAAAAAGACTTGAAAAAGACCAATACTGGTCGAAACGTCGCTTTGGTTGATGGATTAAAAGTTTGGAACTTTGAATCAAAGAGTGCCGCGCTATCTAGAGGATAGGTCATCAATAGTAAAATGTGGACCACCCCTTTAAGGCTAAAATTAGTCATGTCATGTTTAACTTAATCATTTATAAAAGTATCTATAATTTTGTAATGTATTTTGTGCACAGGGTGATTCAGTTTAACCGCGGCAGGTGTTTTGCAGTCTGCAAAACACGGTTCGGCAAAACATGGATCCTGGTCGAGCTCAAGCCACTATTTATTTTTTAACTTCTATAGAAATGTCCTATCCTTGCCCACAAAATGGACAGGAATAGGACATGTTCTATTTTTTTGCGAGGCCACGGAAAAGACGTGCGGATGTGGACAACACACAATGTGCCGCATTTTTTGCAGTCCAGTAGAAATGAATGGGTCTGCATCCGATCTGCAAAAAATGCGGATCGGTTGTGGACAGAAACAACAGCCGAGGGCGTGAGCCCTTAAAGTCAATAGAAGAAAAATTGCTTGATAAAACCGTAGCTTTATTGCTTTAGCGGATAAGTGATTTACTTTACCACTGGTATTTTAAGAGCTATATACTGGAAAGGATGGGCTCTTAAAGGGGTAGTCCCCTGTTACCATACACTGAACAGGGCAGTTCAATTGAAGTATTTTTGCAATACAAATGCAATTAAAATACTGTTCGATAGTTTTATGTACATTACATTTTCCTCTCTGGTCACGCCCCCTGCTGTCCCTCCTTCTGGTCCACCTTCTCCTGCATTCAGAGGTGGACTGACATGCTCAGTAGCTTCCTTGCTCACTTCCCCTTAGTGCTGGCATAGTGATCTAATAGTGAAGTGGCCAAAATACCTTTTTTAATAATTCATCCCTACTTTTGTATATCTGTATCTCTCTTTAGCAGAAAATCAAAAGCCCTAAGACCCCTCAGATCATGCATCACTACTCCATACCCCCCGCCAAGCTTTGGTGTTATGACTGCAGTGGTGACATGCTTGTATACCATATATGACTGCAGTCAACCACTGGCTTCAATGGTCTCGTACTGTATACCTCTAAGGCCAGTGATTGTCTGCAGAGGGCACATGCAGAATACGGGTGTGTCACTGCTGCAGTCAAAACATCATGTTATGTCTGTAGTGGGGGAAGGATCGGAGCAGGGTCAGAGGAAAGGAGGGAGTTGGGAACAATAAGTATATTTTATTATTATTATTTTATTATTACACTGTCCCAGGCAACTCCTTTAGCACAAAATGCATTAAAGAGCTATACTGGTTATAATAAGTTTTCCTCTATCAACAGGATAGGGGATAACTATTAGATTGGTGGGGGTCTGATTGCTGGGACACTCGTGATCACCAAAAAGGGGGCTCCATACCCCAAAATGAAAAGAGAGACTGGTGAAGTATGCACCATGCTACTCCATTCATCCTCTATTGGGACCACCGAAAACAGTAAAATGTTATATTATACTTGGCTCTTTCGAGCAGTCTCATAGAGAACAAATGGAACTGCAGGGCACAGGCTTGTCTAGTTCAGGGACTCTATTCCTGTGTGCGGTGGGGGTCCCAACAAACAGACCCCCACTGATCTAATATACTATAGATAGGGGATACCCCTTTAAACTCCCACACTCCCCCTAGTGGCGGCTCCAGGAAGCCAAAACCTTATCAGTTAACTTTAGGACTGCACAGAAGATTTGGGGCTCTGTAACAGAAAAAAACATGTAGAAAAAAATGGCGCTACAGCCGCTAAAAGGATATTTCGAGTAATTAAGCAGCACAGAAAGATCGACCCTAGAGAAATCCTTGCCTTGTCTTGCACAGGTCTATGAGTGTGGCCAGTCCTGGGACATAGCCTTCTCTTTTTATATTTGTTTGGCTTAGGGCAACACTGGCGGTCTCAGGAAAATAACCTTCACGAATCATCATAGACTTTTATACTGCAGAAAATATTCATTTATAGCTTTTAACCAGAATTCCTCCTATAAAGGATTTTCATAGGGAATTATTATTCTACGTTATCTCCCGCTGCTAAAAAGTGCCATTCCCTTTTGTTCATTTATGGGTAAGAGGAGGTGACAAACCCCACAGATGCTGCAGCCACAACGACTACTTTTTAGCTGCATTTTCTGGAATATTGTTCATTATTTAATACTTTTAATGAAATAACTGAGTATTTATAACTATAAAATCTCTCTATATGAGGAGGAGGGAGGCGCTTATGAGCCACGGCTGTTTCATTTCCACATTAGTTCCTTCTCCATTATCCGTTCACTTCTGCTCACAACGGGATCATCCTTTATAATGCCTACACAATGAAGACTTGCCAAGAACCTAAGCTAAGAATCTTGGGTTCTATAAAGGAAGGCTAGTAAGGAAGATTTATGTCATATATACTGAAGTTATGTCTTCAAGGTTCCCCTTCCCTATGAAGTTGGAGTCGATGGACATATGTCTTTCTTCATCCAGACAAACTATAGGAGCATACAACCTGTACATAATAATTCTTCATCTCTCCTGGCTGCTTCCCAGCGTTGGATGTTCATTTACCAGAGGCAATAGTGACACCTACAGGACAAGAGGGGAATCGACTTCATAAAATAGTGACATATCTAGAATATGACATAAAAGTAGTACTAGTAGTAGTATTAAATACACAGTCATATATAATCATATATCTAGACTATATATATTTATATAGAGATACATAGGCGATAGATAGATAGATAGATAGATAGATAGATAGATAGATAGATAGATAGATAGATAGGAAATAGATAGATAGATAGACAGTACAGACCAAAAGTTTGGACACACCTTCTCATTCAAAGAGTTTTCTGTATTTTCATGACTATGAAAACTGTAGATTCACACTAAAGGCGTCAAAACTATGAATTAACACATGTGGAATTATATACTTAACAAAAAAGTGTGAAACAACTGAAAAAATGTCTTATATTCTAGTTTCTTCAAAGTAGCCACCTTTTGCTTTGATTACCGCTTTGCACACTCTTGGCATTCTCTTGATGAGCTTCAAGAGATAGTCACCTGAAATGGTATTCCAACAGTCTTGAAGGAGTTCCCAGAGATGCTTAGCACTTGTTGGCCCTTTTGCCTTCACTCTGCTGTCCAGCTCACCCCAAACCATCTCGGGTTCAGGTCTGGTGACTGTGGAGGCCAGATCATCTAGGTACCACCCCATCACTCTCCCTCTTGGTCCAATAGCCCTTACACAGCCTGGAGGTGTGTTTGGGGTCATTGTCCTGTTGATAAATAAATGATGGTCCAACTAAACTCAAACCGGATGGAATAGCATGCCGCTGCATGATGCTGTGGTAGCCATGCTGGTTCAGTATGCCTTCAATTTTGAATAAATCCCCAACAGTGTCACCAGCAAAGCACCCCCACACCATCACACCTCCTCCTCCATGCTTCATGGTGGGAACCAGGCATGTAGAGTCCATCCGTTCACCTTTTCTGAGTCGCACAAAGACACGGTGGTTGGAACCAAAGATCTCAAATTTGGACTCATCAGACCAAAGCACAGATTGCCACTGGTCTAATGTCCATTCCTTGTGTTCTTTAGCCCAAACAAGTCTCTTCTGCTTGTTGCCTGTCCTTAGCAGTGGTTTCCTAGCAGCTATTTTACCATGAAGGCCTGCTGCACACAGTCTGCTCTTAACAGTTGTTGTAGAGATGTATCTGCTGCTAGAACTCTGTGTGGCATTGACCTGGTCTCTAATCTGAGCTGCTGTTAACCTGCGATTTCTGAGGCTGGTGACTCGGATGAACTTATCCTCCGCAGCAGAGGTGACTCTTGCTCTTCCTTTCCTGGGGCGGTCCTCATGTCAGCCATTTTCTTTGTAGCGCTTGATGGTTTTTTTCCCAATTTTTTCTGACTGACCTTCATTTCTTAAAGTAATGATGGCCACTCGTTTTTCTTTACTTTTTTCTTGTCATAATACAAATTGTAACAGTCTATTCAGTAGGACTATCAGCTGTGTATCCACCTGACTTCTGCCCAACACAACTCATGGTCCCAACCCCATTGATAAGGCAAGAAATCCCACTTATTAAACCTGACAAGGCACACCTGTGAAGTGAAAACCATTTCAGGTGACTACCTCTTGAAGCTCATCAAGAGAATGCCAAGAGTGTGCAAAGCAGTAATCAAAGCAAAAGGTGGCTACTTTGAAGAACCTAGAATATAAGACATATTTTCAGTTGTTTCACACTTTTTTGTTAAGTATATAATTCCACATGTGTTAATTCATAGTTTTGATGCCTTCAGTGTGAATCATAGTCATGAAAATACAGAAAACTCTTTGAATGAGAAGGTGTGTCCAAACTTTTGGTCTGTACTGTAGATATGTGATAGATAGATAGATAGATAGATAGATAGATAGATAGATAGATAGATAGATAGGAGATAGATATGAGATAGATAGATAGATAGATAGATAGATAGATAGATAGATAGATAGATAGATAATGAACAATTGTCTGTGTATTATGCTGATTTTTAGGCATAGACTTGTACAGTAGAAGTATACAGTGACATGGCGGCCCCCTCCTCTATCTGATTTGTATACAGGACAGTGCGCTCTGTATTCACAGACAGAAGCAGCAAATCTCCTGTGGGACCCCTTTCTCCCATGAAAAATCAATATATGCTGAGCAGTCTGCTGTCTCCCAGGCATGTAACATTGCAGAGACCTGCGGCTGCCTTGGATCAAGTGTAAATGGAAGAGACTCTCAGGACTTTCTGTCTCTGTTTGAACTGGAAGATCAAGCTGAACACACAATGCTCTCTCCTAGGAGAAGGGGTGACAGGCTTATACTTCTCAATGTACTTGGGCTGCTGCTTGGCAAACAGGACGACTACAATGCACAGTAAAATGGAGATTCAGAGGCCTTTAATGAATACTGTACAGCATCCTAAAGGGACTGACCCAATATGTGCAGCTCAGTGTGCCAAGATTGGACAGACCCTTAAAGGGGTTATCCCATGATGAAAATGAAAATCAGACATTACATTGTACATGAGAACTCCTACCAAAAAACACACTACATGATAGTAAAATATATTATTTTATCGAATATCATTAAAAATCTAAATACAGATACGACCATCAATAAAAGGGGGAAACACTTTCACAAAAAGGGGGCAGCATAAGGGTGCATATGCAGTAATTAATAATAAAGTGCCTAAATAATCATAGTATATTCCAATAAAGAGCTGAATGGTATAAATGAAGAAAATTGTCACGTATAGCAAAAAAACAGACATGAACAGTAAAGCAATAAACCATATCGACCAACACGCCGACTCCCCCCCCACTGCATGTGTGCCTATGGCTTCTTCTGGGTTTTTTTTTTCTTGACTTACAGCATGAAGCACTTTACTGGGATATATTAGGAGTCTTTACATCCCTAACTACAGTATGCCACTTTATTATTAATTAGTGCATATACACACCTGTGCTGCTCCACTTTTGTGCCACCTTTTATTGTATTTTAATCGTATTTGTATTTTAATTTTTAATGATATTAAATAAAATAATATATTTTAATGTCATGTGGTTTGTTTTTTGGTAGGAGTCTTCATGAAAAGTGATACACACCCTTATTTGTGTAGTGGTTGCTCAGGTGTATAGCTGTTTGTTTGTCATATAGTACATGACAATCTCTTTCTAACAAAGCTAGAACCAGCCCTGTACCTCACATGGATCCAGAGATCTCCACATTTGTTGCTCCACTTGATTTACTTCATGCTGCCAGCTCAGTGAGTGTGTCCTTTCTGCTGGAGCTCTCTTCCTATCACAGATCAGGGGGTTTGTCCTTTCTAGAGCTCTCTCCTTGCAAATGTTATGGCTTCTAACATAAGATAGAGCTGATGGTGGTTAAAGGATGGAACTGAGCATGTGCATGATCTCAGAGTGGTGGTCCGACAAATAAGCAAAAGAACAAGCAGCAGGTGGCGCTATACAGATAGATTTTAATGAATAGCATGTGCATGAACTCAGCGAGGTGGTCCGACAAATAAGCAAAAGAACAAGCAGCAGGTGGCGCTATACAGATAGATTTTAATGAATAGCATGTGCATGAACTCAGCGAGGTGGACAGACAAATAAGCAAAAGAACAAGCAGCAGGTGGCGCTATACAGATAGATTTTTAATGAATAGCTCTGTGACTATACTATCTTTTTAGTTACATCCAGTTACAAAATTATTCTGATTCAGGTGCTGGTTTCAAAAATATAGAATAGTTTTCATGGGACAACCTCTTTAAGCTAATATAATAATATTTAATTTAAGAGCCAAATGTTTATAAAAAAAAATCATAAATTACAAAAAATATTGACCTCTGGAACTGATCTCTGTGTTTGTACACAGGTACTACCAAAATATCTAAGGTCTAGAATCCAAGACCCTTAGCCCCCAAATGCCTGCTAGGTTCTTACAGAGGCACCAAAATGTACACGTAAGCTAGAAACAAACCGATATTATATAGAATACAGGTATCATATTATCATATAATTGTAACAAGACTGCGGTACTGGACTCCACCTGTTGCAGTCGACTTTCCCATGGTACTAGGCTACCTACACCCAGGACAGGACAGCCGCAGCATCCCATATATGAAGAACAGATCAACACTGACAGCAGAGAAGATACTAAAACAAACCCAGCAGTGTGCGACAGGAACGAATACTGAGGGTCAGGGAAGTAGGAGACGATCCAGGTATGGGTCGGATGGCAGACGTATGACAGTGAACGGAGTAATAGTGAACTGCTATTTGAATTTATAGGGTTTATGTCACGTTTAGTGATGAGCAAAGTATTGAAAAAAATCGATTCCGCTACTTCGCCGAATTTAACAAAAAAAAAATCACTTAGTGACGAATTACTTTGTCACGAAGCGCATTTCTTTGTAAGTAGTGGGTGCAATGACAGGGAGAGTAGATTGCGCAGCCTCCCCCCCCCCATCATTGTACCCCTCAGATGCTGCATTCATAGCCGATCGTGGCATCTGACAGTAATATTACAGTGTAAAATTTTTAAAAAATGAATAAAATCATACTTACCTTCGTCCATTTGATTTTGAAGAGGCGGCCGCCGCCATCTTGATTGAAGACCTAGCGCAAAATCTTGTGCAGCATCACCGCGCACAGGATTTCGTGCGGGATAAAGATGACGGCGACCGGCTCTTCGCGCACAAATGAATAAGTAGGATTTTTTAATCAGTTGTAATTTGAGGGGAAATCGATTCGCTATTACGAACCAGGAGGAAATTCAGCTTTGTGGAGAATCGCATTTTCCCAGAAATTCGGGTTGAATTCCATTGCGCTGGATCAATTCACTCAACACTAGTCATGATTGATATAAAAAGTGAAAATCAGACAGCATATAGTACATGACAGTCTTGTGCTAACACAGCTAGAACCAGCCCTGTACCTCACATGGATGCAGAGATCTCCACATTCATTACTTCTATTGTTCTGCTAGATTTATTTCAGGCTGGCAGCTCAGGGGGGCATGTCCTTTCTCTGGGATGTGTCCTTTCTGCTGTAGTTTGATCCCTGCAACTGTCACAACTTCTAATAGACGATATGGCTGGTGACAGTTGATGATTGAAACTGAGCAAGTGCAACCACCTCGGTGATGTGGATGGAGAAATAAGAAAAAGAACAAACAGCAGAGGGCGCTATACAGATAGATTTTATTTAATAACTCAGTGACTATTCAAAATTTTTAATTATGAGCAATTGAAAAAATACAGAACAAAGTATAAGCTATAAGAAAGGGAATGTACCGAACAGGCACTATATCTGACAACCAGAATTTAGTAAGGCCTAAATATGTAAAGGAATCAGGAACTCCACCCTTATCAGCCAGGTAAAGCTAGGCAATAACCAAATCCAGACTCAAATGCAAGACAAATGCATAGCAACTGCCCAAACAGAGCTAGTAACCAAGTGAACATGAAGCAAGTAAGAGACCTTTGTTGCTTGTAACAATGATTTACTAGGGAAAAGTTGGAGATGTATAAACCATTTTAATTTAGCTGCCAGCTCTTCTTGGGTTTCACATGTCAGACATGGCTTGGCCCTGCTCAGACAATCACTGGCTGAGGCGTGTAGTGGGTCAGGTATCTGACAAGCCTGAGAAGAGGAAGTGTGAGGAGCAGGGACTGAAGGTAAGGTCAAGCAGCAGCAGCCGAAGAATGGTGGTAACAAGAGACACACCCTTTAGTGTATAAACAGTTGCAGAGCTCCCTCTAGTGGAGGCTGCAGGAAGACAGACATTTGTCATTTGAATCTATGACTGCAAACTGAATTTGAAACTGTATATAAGAAAAATAGAGCTCTGACAACTATAAAGATACTTTTAGAAAATAATCAGGACAAAAGCATATCTATCTATCTATCTATCTATCTATCTATCTATCTATCTATCTATCTATCCAGATGTAGAAAAGTAAAATTTGTCACTTTTTGTGAGTTTTTATATGTTGTAATAAATCACAAGACAAACTCAACCCTGCTACATCTCTATACACTACCCTATATACACTGAAGAGTTCCCTTTTCATTTTTGCTTTAAACCAGAATGGCAAGACATGTAGATTTCATATGAGCACTTTGAGATCGCTGACAATAATTTAGTTATTTTTGAGCAGCGATACTATTTTAGCAGTTCTGTAAATTGATAAAAATAAAGTATTCGGAACAACTTGTCACAGCAATTTTATGCTAATACTTTATTTATGAAGACTAAACTCTGAAAACAGCACAATGTGTAGAGATTAAACCTAATGCATTTACATACCGAATAAAAAAGATCAGAATTGTAACTTAGTAAAAAGAAGTAGTGAGATAAAAACTTATATAGAAAAATATCGAAAGTCTATAAAAATAACTATCCTGATAATTAGAGTTGAGCGAACGTGCTCGTAACGAGCACTGTACTGCTCGGATCCCCTGCGCTTGCATGGCCGCAGCTATCCGGATCCGTCCTCCTCACCCGACTGCACTCGTGTGTCATACCAAACGGATCCGCCCCCATTGACTTACAGTCAGGTGAGGACGGATCCGGATGCCTATCTGCATACATACTTACACAGATAATACAATCAATCACTGATAACACCTCCCTGTGTACAGCTATCACTGACTGACGGCTATCTATGTATACACACTTACACAGAGAATGCTATCAAAGACTGATAACACCTTCACTGTGTACAGCTATCAGTAACTGACAGCTATCTATGTATACACACTTACACAGAGAATGCTATCAATCCCTGATAACATCTCCTCTGTGTACAGCTGTCAGTGACTGACAGCTATCTC
This sequence comes from Rhinella marina, assembly GCA_900303285.1. NCBI lineage: Eukaryota > Metazoa > Chordata > Amphibia > Anura > Bufonidae > Rhinella > Rhinella marina. Next base: position 70,370 of record ONZH01012990.1, on the reverse strand, counting down.
TGTATACACATTTAAACAGAGAATTCTATCAATCCCTGATAACACCTACCATGTGTACAGCTATCAGTGACTGACAGCTATCTCTGTATACACATTTAAACAGAGAATGCCATCAATCACTGATAACACCTCCCTGTATACAGTTAACAGTGACTGACAGTTATCTCTGTATACATACTTACACAGATGATGCTATCAATCATTGATAACACCTACCCCATGTACAGCTATAAGTGACTGACCGCTATCTCTGTATACACACTTATACGGAGAATACTATCAATCACTAATAACACCTCCCCGTTTACAACTATCAGTGACTGACAGCTATCTCTGTATACACACTTACATAGAGAATGCTATCAATCACTGATGATAACACCTCCCTGTGTACAGCTATCACTGACTGACCCCAATCTCTGTATACACACTTACACAGAGAATGCTATCAATCACTGATAACACCTCCTTGTATACAGTTATCAGTGACCGGCAGCTATCTCTGTATACACACTTACATAGAGAATGCTATCAATCACTGATGATAACACCTCCCTGTGTACAGCTATCACTGACTGACCCCAATCTCTGTATACACACTTACACAGAGAATGCTATCAATCACTGATAACACCTCCTTCTTGTACAGCTATCAGCGACTGACAGCTATCTCTGTATATACACTTACACAGAGAATGCTATTAATCACTAATAACAACTCCTCATGTACAACTATCAGTGACTGACAGCTATCTCTGTATACACACTTACACAAAGAATGCTATTAATCACTGATAACACCTCCCTGTATACAGTTAACAGTGACTGACAGCTATCTCTGTATACACACTTACACAGAGAATGCTATCAATCACTGATAACACCTCCCTGTGTACAGCTATCAGTGACTGACAACTATCTCTGTATACACACTTACACAGAGAATGCTATCAATCACTGATAACATCTCCCCTGTGTACAGCTGTCAGTGGCTTACAGCTATCTCTGTATACACACTTACACAGAGAATGCTATCAATCACTGATAACACCTCCCTGTGTACAGCTATCACTGACTGACAGCTATCTCTGTATACACACTTACATAGGGAAAACTATTGATCACCCATAACACCTCCCAGTGTACAACTATCACTGACTGACAGCTATCTCTGTATACACACTTACATAGGGAAAACTATTGATCACTGATAACACCTCTCCTGTATACAACTGAAGTTACAAAGAACAGAGATTAAAATGTATAAATTACAAGTTTTATTGAATCTTCTCCCATAAAACTATATATCAATCTGCTCAGCTCCTCCTGCTCTAGAACATGCTGCCTACAGAGTGCACTACATTTGGGGTGACAGGTCAGGTTAAATAATAGCACATGGTTTGCGGATAATACAGCTATTTCCTGGGAAATGTATGCAGCCACCTGAATTTGAAAATCACAAAAGTGATGTGCCACTGCTGCTTTCAGCCACGTCATGGCTGTGTCAGTGCTGTCCCTTGTGACCTTACCCTATGGCAATCACGTGGATTTGGATCGCTTTCTGAGAAGCATATTGATCCTTTCAACTACCTGTTGTGCCGATGTTTAGCAACTGCAGATGCACCAATTTGATCAGTACTCGTAGAACTGAACGGGCCTGTCCTGGTGACCAGTAGCTAAATACGCCAATTACAAAACAAAGTTTAATTAAACACATACAGTTATGGGTCAGGCAGGTCCTTTATATGACTCCTTACCTTTTATCAGCAGGTAGGTTGCAAATATAATGCTGATTATATAGCTAGCAGACATTTGTTTTTCTGATGCAGAGCTCCAAATTTCCTATATAGACATAAAAAATAACTGCCTGCAGCCACCACTAGAGGGAGCTTACCACATACTGTGCTATTAATGAAGTCAATGGATAGAATTATGCAGCAAGCTGCTAAACTCCCTCTAGTGGTGACTGTAAGTAATCTGTCACCAGGAAATTCACTGATAAACCAGCCATAATGTCTCGTAGGGCTAGCTCAGCTGAATGTAATGATACCTTTCACTTAGTGATCTGTTGCTTTATTCTGCAGAAAAAGTACTTGTAATCCATACTGAAATGAGCAGCTAAGTGCACTGAGGGCAAGACCAAGATACTCTGTTCACCCTTGCTCCCCCTGCCTTCTCTCTTGATTGACAGGCCCATGCAAGATGACTATAGACAAACCTATCCCTGTCAATCAAGAAGATGAGGAAGGGGCTGACAGAGGAAGCAGGAAGACCAAGAGTCCAGCACAGAGGGGCTTGGGCACACACTTGGTGCACTAAAGTGCTCATTTGCATATGGATTATAAATAATTTTGCTCAAGATTGAAGAAACAGATCACTAAGTGAAATGTATCATTACATTCAGCTGAGTTAGCCCTAAAAGAAATTATGCCTGGTTGAATAGTGAATTTCTTGGTGCTCCCTTTAAATCTGTCTGTACGGATTTGGATTTGCATTATAAAAATGAAACTCTGACCTCTAAAGCTATACTGAGAAATTAGTCAGCACCGAATATTGACCCACATTTACTAATACTAAGAAAAAAGATTGCTGGAGTGACTTGCTATAAATTTATTAAAGGTACAGTACATGCAACATCAGTCTTTGATCAGTGATTTTGAGCCAAAACCAGGATTGGAGCCTCCATAGACATAAGGTATAAGGGAAAGATCTGCAACTGTTTTCTGTTTAGATACTGGTTTTGGCTCGAAATCACTTATGGAAATCACTGACCGAACACTGACGTGTGAATGAGGCATAAAAGTAATCTACGCCTCTGACTTGTGCATTCAAAGGGGTTGTCCGTACTCATATTCCCTATTAGAAAATTTCATTTTAGTCAGTTTGGGGGTTTGCAGCATCCTGTCTGCGGTATACATCGGGAGCATATACATCAAACAGAAGGCTACAAGCTTACATAGAGCCTTACATAGACAACCTATTAAAGGGATAATTTCTAAATCTCAATCTCTGCCCACTTGGTCTTAGGAGTCCGGTGGGTGGTACCAAGCAGTGATTGACAGCTGTCTCTGTGCACATACTGGTATAGAGACAGCTGTCAATCAGACTCCTGATCTCAGAAGGAGCATCAATCTGCTCGGCTTCTTATGCTCTATAACATGCTGCCAACAGATAAGGCTAAGTTCTCACTTCCATCATTTATTATGAGCCAAAACCAGTAGTGAAGATCAGGTGTAATGATTTGATTTGTACCTGTTCTGTTCTGTGTTTTGGCGCACAATTACTGATGGAAATAACTGACCAAATAACTGAAGTGTGAACTCAGCCTAAGGGCTCATGCACACCACCATTGGCTGTTGTGCGGTCCACAAATTGCGGATCCGCAAAACACGTATGCTGGCCATGTGCATTTTGCGGAACAGAATGGCCGGTCCCTAATAAAACAGTCCTATTCTTGTCCGTAATGCAGACAATAATAGGACATATTTTTTTCCAGCACGGCCAGACACTGAAGGCACATTTCCGTTTTTTTTTGTGGCCGCATTGAATTGAATGGTTTCGCATACGAGCCGCAAAAAAACCCAAAACAGACACGGAGAAAAAAATATGTCAGTGTGCATGAGCCCTAGGGGACCTCAAATTGTGGTCCCCAATACACGGGCACCATCCGCGTGGCTGGCACAGACGGATGCAGACCCATTCAACTTGAATGGGTCCATGATCCGTCCGCACCGCAAAAAAAATAGAACACCCATTTAAGCCCTCTGTAATGCTTCTGTGGGGTTCTGTGCCTCCGGATTGTGGACCCATTCAAGTGATGCGGTGCACAAATGGCCGGCCGTGTGGATGAGACCTAAGAATGTATTTTCAAACTGACAGGCTGTCTTTAATTGGGAGCTGCCTAGAAAGTTGTCATTTAGAAAATCATGACCGTTGCTGTTTTTTTGTACTGGTCACTAAGCTTAAAGGGAGTCTGTCACCTCATTTTCACCTATATAACTAACAGCAGTGCCCCACAGAAGATTGCAGACACATCCCAGACATACCTGTGTGCACTGTGTGTCTGTATTACATGTCACATCCCAGACATACCTGTGTGCACTGTGTGTCTGTATTACATGTCACGTCCCAGACATACCTGTGTGCTCTGTGTGTCTGTATTACATGTCACATCCCAGACATACCTGTGTGCACTCTGTGTGTATTACATGTCACATCCCAGACATACCTGTGTGCACTCTGTGTGTGTATTACATGTCACATCCCAGACATACCTGTGTGCACTCTGTGTCTGTATTACATGTCACATCCCAGACATACCTGTGTGCACTGTGTGTCTGTATTCCATGTCCAGAAAAAGCACTTTTATTCTGCAGGAAAACAGCTCCCAAGTGCCTGGCTGAAAGTGAAACTAAAAACAGCTTTCTCTCCCGACTCAATTTCTAACAGCTATATCTTCTGATATACTGGATACAGTGCTGTGATTTTGGTATAATTTTAAAGCTTGGAAAGCTTGGAAAGCTTTCAAAGAAGGTCAGAACCATTTTTCTATCTGCTACCAATCCCAATATATCAGCAGCTAAAGTCGCCCTCCCCTCTTCAGTCTGGTTTGCTTTGAGCACTTGCAGCAGCAGAGCTGGGCACTTGGGAGCTGTTTTCCTGCAGAATAAAAGTGCTTTTCCTGGACAAGTAATACACACACACAGTGCACATAGGTATGTCTGGGATGTGTCTGCAATCTTCTGTGGGGCAGTGCTGTTAGTTTTATAGGTGAAAATGAGGTGACAGACTCCCTTTAATAATAGAGGCCACTTCTTGGTGCGTACAGGTCTCTTCGCAGCAGTCATCTGGTAATTATCACAGGCAGAATTATTTCACTCATATATAGAGATCACCGGATCCACCATTCAGAATAGGTGATATCACAGCTTATCTACTCCCTCCTGACCTCTGCACAGATCACAGAGCATGCCCAGGAAACTCTCCCATAGAAGTCAAGGCAGTCCCCTTTTCTCCATTGTGTTGATGGCTCTTGGTGGCTGCTGTAAAGCAAGTCACTAAATGCTGTTAACAACGCTCAGGCAAGATGGCCGCCTCAATAATCATGTTCAGAAAACAGAATTTAAAAAAATCTACAATCAGAAAATAAAGGCAGATTACAAAATAAGCATATGTGTTGCAATCTGGTTTTAACTGGCAGAAAAAAAAAACATACTGTAGGCGATGCTTTCCTTTAAATCTACAGTATGCTAAAGCTTTCTATCAATAAAAAACCTAGAAATTAAAATGTTATTACAGTTAAAACGTTTTGTATTTTTATGAAGTGTCTGGGTGTATTTATAGTCTGTAACCATGGAGACACATAGCACATTTCAATTATTTAAATGCTTCATCGTCCTTATTTTTATTTTAGATGCCTTTTAGACCAGTGTTTCTCAATATTCCTAAGGGTCCGAAGGGTAGGTTCACATCTTCTCTAAAGATAAAGATGCAGAGGAACAGACTACCAGAGTTATCCTATCTGGCATACCACTGCATACCACCGGATCCCCATTGACTAAAGTAGGATCTGATGGAGATCCCATTACAGTCAATGGGGATCTGGCGGTGCCCGGCAGTGTGAAGTGGTGGCTGACTATGCCGAATACCACAACTCCAGTTGTCTGTTCCTCTGGTGGGAAGTTGTCTAACATTCATTTCTCATGGAAACCCTTTTATCTCTTCAATGCCAAGGTCTACAGGGTACCATGAGTGCCAGGGCTCAAGTCACCAAGGAGGTCAGGATTTCCTTAGTATGGTAGAGCTTTGAATTATCCTGTCTATAATGGTTTCCCTGTTGGATATTTCTAGATCATGACCTGTTGGGGGCGGAGGAGTGGTTGAAGATTGGAGTTTATATGCAGTGCTGTAGTGATGCACCATTGGGGATATAATCCCCAGGGGGTGCTGTATTTGGTTTAGACAAGCAGGTTGCCCAGTCTGTACTAGCCATGGCATATAGGAATTAAGCAAGTTGTCCCTCTTCAGTTTTGCCCATGTGATCGGCGCCCTTCAGATGTTTGGAATACTCGGCTGTGAGTGTAATCAGTTTTCCTATCTAAATATCTGACATTCCCAGAGTCAGCTGTGGAGAGGGAATTTGCATGCTCAGACACAGGGTGCTTTGTGCTGGCACAATGCTGTCCTCAGTCGGTTGGTGGCACGGGGGAGGACGTTCATAATGACATTTTCCTGTGTTTATCAACAAATACTGTAGAGCAAGAATTACCTTCTTCCATATGAAGCAATGCATTCTCTTCAGTCCACCCCAATAATGGTAAATGCAATGATTATTTCTCCCAGAAACCAAAACAGGAACAAGGAGGCGTCTATAGATCCTGTGAATCAGTGGGTGGAGATGACATCTGGTTTAGGCTTCTTTCACATGACCGTAGTTCATGCGGCATCCGAGCCACATATTTTGCGGCTGAGATCCGGACCCATTCATTTTTATGGGGCTGCAAAAGATGCGGACAGCACACCATGTGCTGTCCGCATCTGTTGCTCCGTGCCACGGCCCCGCAAAAAGAATAGAACCTGTCCTATTATTGTCCGCAATTGCGGACAAGAACAGGCATTTCTATGATATCCCCCGCATGTGCGGTCCGCAAATTGCGGGAAGCACATGGGCCAGTAACAGTGTTTTGTGGATCCACAATATGCGGATCCGCAAAACACAACGTTTGTGTGAAAGAAGCCTTATGGACTCTTGGACATCAATCATAACTGCACTAGAGGGTACTAAAATAGTAAGGAAGACTGACAAGAGGGACAGAGCAATTTGACCAAGGGGACTCCACCAATCATGAGGATGTGGCTTAGTATTCCCATTTGAATGGTGTTGCAGGGACTGCTAGAGATAACTAAGTTCAATTACCCCTCTGTCTCTGCCAGTGGTGCACATGTTTGACCATTGTACCACCAACTATTTCAGATGGGGAAACATGGCCCCCATACTCATGATCAGGATGGAGCCCAGCAGTTGGGCCCCCACCAATCTAACAGTTATCCACTAACAGGAATACCCTTTTAAAATGGCTATACACATGAATGGGGTGGCCCAACTCTCTCCTAATAGCAAATGTTGGGGGAAAGAAGTGTACGTTGAATTCCATCTGCCTGATCCTTTTCTTCTCAATTAGGTAAGCCACAGTGGTGTCTGACTGTTTTAAGGTAAATTCTGAGATCCAGGAATAAAGTAGGCTCAAGAAGGCTTAGATGCATAAAAAGTTTATTAAACAGTGATAAAATGCATTTAAACAGATCATACAGAATATATATATATACACTGGTCCCTCAAGTTACAATATAAATTGGTTCCAGGATGACCATTGTATGTTGAAACCATTGTAAGTTGAGTAATTGAGTATTTGGTTCCAAAGGCCCAAAATGTCATCCAAGATAAGAAAAAATGAAGATCTGAGAAAAATAATCAGATAAGTAAGACAGATAAAACTAGTCCTTACATATAACAGTCAGGAATAGCTATTAACTACCAACTAATACAATTATTGTACCAGAGAAGTGGCCTTGATTGGTTGGATCTGAGTCTGAGACATTGTATGTTGAGTCTAGTTTCAACTTACGATAGGTCAGAAAAGACTATGTTGAAAAATATTGTATCCTGAGGCCACTGTATCTTGAGAGATCACTGTATGTATGTATATATATATATATATATATATATATATCCAAAAAACGCGGCAGACAAAAATCAGTGGAGGTATAAAGCCCTAGGTCCGACCAAGACCTAAGTACATAACATCAAAAAAAGGGGCAGCACTCTCACAATACAGTAGAAAAAACTTTAATTACCCCAGTGGGATGCAACGTTTCGGCTCACATCTAGAGCCTTTCTCAAGCTTGAGAAAGGCTCTAGATGTGAGCCGAAATGTCGCATCCCACTGGGGTAATTAAAGTTTTTTCTACTGTATTGTGAGAGTGCTGCCCCTTTTTTTGATGATAGCCTTCAAACAAATGAGTGGCTCCCCATCGAATAGTTCCCACAATGGCATCTAGCTGATGCCCATGGTGATACAACGAGAGATAGTTGCAAATCATCTTTCCTGATCTATGTCATCAGAGGAGCTGAGCTCTTTGTAACATATATAGAAGTTTATATTTTCTAGCTTCCTGGAGCCTCCTAGCGTTTCCTAAGGGTCCTTAGTGTGCAGTTTCCAAGTACCTGGTACCAGTCCTGATAACTGTTAATAATAGGGGCCTGTATATGCTCACTAACTAGATTGAGTATATGGGGGGGCGGAGTCAGAAGGGGTCAGAAGGTATGACTCCCTTTATAGGTGAAGGGCTGTGATTTCAACAGCTAATATGCCTTGTTGGGAGGTACAGTTTAAATATGAGCGCCTGTGCTTGGACCAGCATAACATTTCTTAGCGTAGGAACACAACTAACCACACACCACTCGGCAGCACTGCCAATGGGTTCACTCCACTCCCAGGTCCCAGCGTTCATAGTGCGCAATATTTTTTATATTACAGTATACTGTTATACTGGACTAAACAATGCTGGCTTATCCCACCAATTTATCATTGCTGTAGATCTGATTGCACTGGAAAACTCTGACCCCCACTGACCATGAGAGTAAAGGGGCTTTGCCAGTCCCATGAGTGCCATCTTCATCATCCATGGGTTGTATCTTGTTCTGCAGCTCAGCCTCAGTAACATGAATGGGGCTCAACTGCAGCAGAGCTGTATTACCTAGCTCAGAAAACATATTAGTACTTCCTGGCACAGCCCATGCATTAGTTTTACCTGGCACAGCCCATGCATTAGTGTTACCTGGCACAGCCCATGCATTAGTTTTACTTGGCACAGGCCATGCATTAGTTTTACCTGGTACAGCCCATGCATTAGTGGTACTTGGTACAGCCCATGCATTAGTGGTACTTGGTACAGCCCATGCATTAGTGTTACCTGGCACAGCCCATGCATTAGTTTTACTTGGCACAGCCCATGCATTAGTTTTACCTGGCACAGCCCATGCATTAGTGTTACCTGGCACAGCCCATGCATTAGTTTTACTTGGCACAGCCCATGCATTAGTGTTACCTGGCACAGCCCATGCATTAGTTTTACTTGGCACAGCCCATGCATTAGTGTTACCTGGCACAACCCATGCATTAGTGGTACTTGGTACAGCCCATGCATTAGTGGTACTTGGTACAGCCCATGCATTAGTGTTACCTGGCACAGCCCATGCATTAGTGTTACCTGGCACAACCCATGCATTAGTGTTAGCTGGTACAACCCATGCATTAGTGGTACCTGGCACAGCCCATGCATTAATGGTACCTGGCACAGCCTATGCATTAGTGTTACCTGGCACAATCCATGCATTAGTTTTACCTGGCACAACCCATGCATTAGTTTTACCTGGCACAGCCCATGGATTAATATTACCTGGCACAGCCCATGCATTAGTGGTACCTGGCAAAGCTTATGCATTAGTGTTACCTGGCACAGCCCATGCATTAGTGGTACTTGGTACAGCCCATGCATTAGTGGTACTTGGTACAGCCCATGCATTAGTGTTACCTGGCACAGCCCATGCATTAGTGTTACCTGGCACAACCCATGCATTAGTGGTACTTGGTACAGCCCATGCATTAGTGTTACCTGGCACAGCCCATGCATTAGTGTTACCTGGCACAACCCATGCATTAGTGTTAGCTGGTACAACCCATGCATTAGTGGTACCTGGCACAGCCCAACCCATGCATTAGTGTTAGCTGGTACAACCCATGCATTAGTGGTACCTGGCACAGCCCATGCATTAGTGTTACCTGGCACAACCCATGCATTAGTGTTAGCTGGTACAACCCATGCATTAATGGTACCTGGCACAGCCTATGCATTAGTGTTACCTGGCACAATCCATGCATTAGTTTTACCTGGCACAACCCATGCATTAGTTTTACCTGGCACAACCCATGCATTAGTTTTACCTGGCACAGCCCATGGATTAATATTACCTGGCACAGCCCATGCATTAGTGGTACCTGGCAAAGCTTATGCATTAGTGTTACCTGGTACAGCCCATGCATTAGTGGTACTTGGTACAGCCCATGCATTAGTGGTACTTGGTACAGCCCATGCATTAGTGTTAGCTGGTACAGCCCATGCATTAGTTTTACTTGGCACAGCCCATGCATTAGTGTTAGCTGGTACAGCCCATGCATTAGTTTTACTTGGCACAGCCCATGCATTAGTTTTACTTGGCACAGCCTATGCATTAGTATTACCTGGCACAGCCCATGGATTAGTATTACCTGGCACAGCCCATGCATTAGTGTTAGCTGGCACAACCCATGCATTAGTGGTACTTGGTACAGCCCATGCATTAGTGTTAGCTGGCACAACCCATGCATTAGTGGTACTTGGTACAGCCCATGCATTAGTGGTACTTGGTACAGCCCATGCATTAGTGTTACCTGGCACAGCCCATGCATTAGTTTTACTTGGCACAGCCCATGGATTAGTATTACTTGGCACAGCCTATGCATTAGTATTATCTGGCACAGCCCATGCATTAGTGTTACCTGGCACAACCTATGCATTAGTTTTACCTGGCACAACCCATGCATTAGTGTTACCTGGCACAGCCCATGCATTAGTCTTACCTGGCACAACCCATGCATTAGTGGTACCTGGCACAGCCCATGCATTAGTGTTACCTTGCACAGACCATGCATTAGTGTTACCTGCCACAGCCCATGCATTAGAATTACTTGGTACAACCCATGCATTGGTATTACCGGGCACAGCCCATGCATTAGTATTACTTGGTACAGGCCATGCATTAGTGTTACCTGGCATAACACATGCATTACTGTTACTTGGCAAAGCACATGCATTAGTATTACCTGGCACAGCCATTACATTAGTATTACCTGGTACAGCACATACATTAGTGTTTCCTAGCACAGCTCATGCATTAGTGTTACTGGGTATTACCTAGTCCAACCCATTACCAGTGTTACCTACAGTAGCACAGCCATTGCAGTAGTAATAATGGCACTTGGTATGTTGCTAAATTCTCTCTAGCATCTATGGCTAGTAACTGTGATCTGGCAATTATGGCTGTAGTGTCCACTGCAGGATACCGGTCTTTAGAGGCACGCCTGGCCAGGACATGGTTAAGTGTGACGGGTATTTTAACTGTAATGACTCACAAGCAGCACAGTCTGGTTAGCTGTAGTTGCAGGTTACCTTGCTGACTCCTAGGCTTGGCCATGCACATTACAAGTTCTACTTTCTTCCTCTTTTCCTGCTGTAGCAGAAGCAGTAACTTTCACAGAGATCAGTCTCGAGGCCTAAAGAGAAGGAACACATGGACTTACTTCCTACTTCCTCACACTAGTTTCCACTCTCTCTAGTCAGGAAGTAGGACCAGCCCACTCCTGTCATTAACCCTGTCCCTGCCAACCATACCAGGCTAGATGGACACGCCCACTGATCTGTGATAGGAGAGAGCTGCAGAAGAAAGGATACGCTGCCAGCCTTAAATAAATCTAGCAGAACAATTGGAGCAATGAATGGGGAGATCTGTGGACCCATGTGAGGTACAGGGCTGGTTCTAGCTTTGTTAGAAAGAGATTGTCATGTACTGTATGATGTCTTGTTTTCATTATTTACATTTATCATGTGATAACCCCTTTAAAAAAAGTTGTCCACTTAGAACTAGTTCTTCCAGTGTGTTCTCATTGATTTGGGCCCCAGGAATCATGTGTGATCTGTGATGGATCCTGGCAGTGAATGCTCAATATCTCTCCACAGGAGAAATAAAGCATCACATAATTCTCATTGGAACGGACTGCTGCTCCTTGTAGTTGCTCTCCATTCTGGATCATAGATAAAGGGGGCTGTCCACTGCTAATATGGATCATATTTTTTAAACTCGTAAATGACCACATCATTACAAATGGTCATTTATACTGAAGAGCGGATAATTTGGTCATATAACTACTTTATATCATTTTCAATTTCCACACATAATCATACCCTAAACAACCATTGATTTTTACTTAAAGAGTGCTTTGTGCAAAGCAAATAAGCAACTGGAGCGTGGACTGTTCCCTGACTGATTATAAACGAACGTAGAGATTTAGAATAATAACATAGAAAATGAGCTTTAAACCTCCTGAATTATGTACAAATGTAAAAAGAAAAAAACAAAAAATAAATAAATATATATATATATATATATATATATATATATATACAAATATATGAAATATTTTCAGTCGTTTCACACTTTTTTGTTAAGTATATAATTCCACATGTGTTATTTCATAGTTTTGATGTCTTCAGTGTGAATCTACAATTTTCATAGTCATGAAAATACAGAAAACTCTTTGAATGAGAAGGTGTGTCCAAACTTTTGGTCTGTACTGTATATCTCTTAATATTATAAAAATGAGTTCCTGTCTGTCTGTCTGTTCTCTATGCGCGACCAAACTACTGGAGCGATTTTCACCAAATTCGGCACACAGGTACATCAGGTGCCCGGGAAGGTTTTAGACCAGGTCTCATCTCTCTGGGACATAACGTTCCCGAGATATTCCCAAAATATGACCTGCATTAGCCAATATTAGCCTGACAGCATTGGTTTTAAACCCTAACTGCCATTCTCTGCACAGACACACACAGGGAGGGCAGGTTTCCATAACAACACAGCCAGGTAATTAGGAGCCAGCTGAGGATCTCAGGTAACAATCCAGTCATTTCTATTCAATGCTTTAAAGGGGCAGAGCGCTGTGGATGATACTGGTAAAGGGGTATTCCGGTTACCATGAATATAACTTATGTTTTAGACTAATTTTAGACTATGACCGTTCAGTAGTAAATCTTCCACTGCTACCCATTGCGTGTCCTCATAAATTACCATGGCACCGACCTGTGATTCACACCACTCTCAAAAGAAGGACTTACAACACCTGCTCCAGGTTTCACTAAGCCACACGTCGACTCTGTCAGACCACGCCCCCTTCCCCCTCCGCAGCCAATTGGGATTGAAAAAATGAAGGTAAAAATAAACTTCTGTCAGCTGCAGGGGTGGGAGGGTGAGTTTCTCTCTGCAACAACACACAGAAACATTAGATGAAATAGATTAATATTAGACTACTAGCGTTCAGTATTAATAAAAGATGTTTTCTTCCACTAAAAGGACTTAAAAGCAACCCCCCCAAGGTCCCGCTAAACCACGCCCCCGGTCAGGCCACTCTCTCTCCCACTCCACAGCCAATTCTTCCACTGCTACCCACTGTGTTTCCTCAAATTACCATGGCATTGACCTATAATTCAGGCCACCCTGAAAAGAAGGACCTAAAAGCACAAACCCCTCCCCGTCCCCCAAGGTCCCGGTAAACCATGCCCCCAACCCGGTCAGGTCATGCCCCCTCCCACTCCGCAGCCAATGGGGATTGAAAAAATGAAGTTAAAAATCAACTTCTGTCAGCTGCATTGACTTTCTCTCTGCAACGACACACAGAAACATTAAATGAAATAGATGAAATATACCCAGGCGAAGTCCTCAATAAATATACCCAGGCTAGTCCTCAATAAATACAAAAAAAGAAATTCCACAGCACCACCAAAAATTGTGTTAAAAAAGGTAGTGATTTATTTCCCCAGAGCGACATTTCAGTCCTCTTACTGGGACTTTTCTCAAACAGTCATGTGAATTACACCAGTGTTACATGTAATCATGTAATTACAATAATTCTATTAATTTCATCATTAAAGGGATTCTGTCACCACGATTTTGCCTATTAAGCTATTTACACTACTGGATTCAGCTGATCATAAGGATTTCAAAAACGTTATTGTTAGAGGTCATAGATGAAGATTTGATGCTAAAAAAACCTTTTCTAACAACTGCCAATCACTTACTTAAGGAGCCCGAGGGGATGTGCCCAGCGCCGTTGGAGCCCGGCCACGCCGATTCCGTTGGAGCCCAGGACCGCCCACCTCATTAATATTCACTTCACAGGATGGTCTGCGCATGCGCCAGCTCTCTGCACACTCCTTCCTTTCCGGGTCGAGCGGAGAGCCGGCGCATGCGCAGAACATCCTCTGAGGCCGATGCCCGCAGACCGCACGGGCGCAGACCGCTTGAGGTACTGCTCCTGCGTGGGATTACAGCCATGACGGAGCTTCACTGCTTGAAGCAGTGAAGTGAATATTAATGAGGTGGGCGGTCCTGGGCTCCAACGGAATCGGCGTGGCCGGGCTCCAACGGCGCTGGGCACATCACCTCGGGCTCCTTAAGTAAGAGATTGACAGTTGTTAAAAAAGGTTTTTTTTAGCATCAAATCTTCATCTATGACCTCTAACAATAACGTTTTTGAAATCCTTATGATCAGCTGAATCCAGTAGTGTAAATAGCTTAATAGGCAAAATCGTGGTGACAGAATCCCTTTAAGTTACAAAAATTCAAATGCATGATTGTAAATAGACCAAAAACATCAAATCATCATTAGATATCCACATGATACACATGATTACAGTATAAAACAGTGAAGAAAAAATTTTATATTCAAACAAAACAATCAAAAAATCATAATTGTGCAATAATTGATAATCATGTGTATCCCACCTACATATGTGTGTAACATGTGGCATATATAAATATAATATAATTACAAGAGAATTGACTAACCAGCATGGGCCCCCTGTTATGCGCTGTTCGGCGTTGTAGAGAATCAACTGAGACTGCGCCAGGTGGGTACAGGAAATGCGTTCCACCATGAAGCGCACACGTGATCGCGGAAATGCGGTCACGTGATCGGAAGGTCAATGACAACAGGAACTTAAAGAAAAATCCATTCTGGAACGCACACATGAACGTCAGACTGCGGTCACATGACCCAAGTCTGACACTGTCATAGTTTAAGTGCTCTACATTGCGATCATTTACTAAAAATATAAACAAAAGCGATTCAGGGCAGTGTAACTAGTACATTAATGGGCAGGCATCCTTTATCTGTATTTACAATCATGCATTTGAATTTTTATAACTTAATGATGAAATTAATAGAATTATTGTAATCATATGATCATGCCTTTAAATATACATGTAACACTGGTGTAATTCACATGACTGCTTGAGAAAAGTCCCAGTAAGAGAGTGAAACGTCGTTCTGGGGCAAAAAATCACTAGCTTTTTTAAGCACAATTTTTGGTGGTGCTGTGGAATTTCTTTTTTGTGTATATATTAGTGATGAGCGAGCTGGAGCGGCAAGATTCGGGATTCGCACGAATCTTGCCCGCTTCGGCTCGGCTCGGCATCCTGAGGCAGCGCGGATTCGTGAAGATTCGTGAGTCACTGCCAATTTGAAATGCCCGTTTTTTTCAGCCAATCAGCATCAAAGGGAAGCCTGTGGGAACACCTGCTGTGATGTAACAGCCCCTATACCTCCCCAGCAGTGATTGGCTGGCAGTGACATGTGACCTAAATTTACATAAGGTAGGGACCTGCAGCATCAGCCTCAGGCCTCATTCACACGTCCGCAAAAATCGTCCGCATCCGATCCGCAATTTGCGGACCGGGTGCGGACCAGGTGCGGACCCATTCACAGTCAATGGGGCCGCAAAAGATGCGGACGGCACACTGTGTGCCGTCTGCATCCGCACTTCCGTTCCGTGGGTCCGGAAAAAAATAGAACATGTCCTATTCTTGTCCGGATCCACGGACAGGAAAAAGCATTTCTATCATGTGCGTTCCGCAAATTGCGGACTGCACATGGGTCGCTGTCCGTGTTTTGCGGATCCGCAAATTGCGGATCCGCAAAACACGGACAACACCAAACGGACGTCTGAATGAGCCCTTAGGGAGCCTCAGAGGCATCCCTACATGCTGCCCCTGGTGTTTCCTATGCATTTCCAAGGTGTTTTCATCATTTTCTGAGGTTTTCACATGTTGGGGCAAACTTGACTGTGCAGAACCTTTGGCCCCTGCAAAAAGATTCGGGTCTCCCATAGGCTTTAATGGGATTCGTGATTCGGCCCGAATCCACGAATCCCGCGGTGGGATTCGGGCCGAATACCGAATCCCCGAATCTTTTAGGATTCGCTCATCTCTAGTATATATATATACTGTATACAGTGGTCCCTCAAGATACAATATTAATTGGTTCCAGGACGACCATTGTATGTTGAAACCATTGTAAGTTGAGTAATCGGTTCCAAAGCCCCAAAATGTCATCCAAGATAACAGAAAATTAAGATTTAAGAAAAATAAGCAGATAACTAAGACAGATAAAACAAGTCCTTACATATAACAGTCAGGAATAGCTGCTAACTAGTAACTAATACAGATATTTACCAGAGAAGTGGCCTTGATTGGTTGGATCTGAGTCTGAGACGTATGTTGAGTCTATTTCTGATAGAGATGGGCAAAGTTATGGAAAATTTGTTTCGGCTACTACTTTCACACAAAGTTAATTTCTTTCTATGTAGGGCACACAATGATGGGGAACGGCGATCGCGACGCCTTCCATCATTGATCATTGCTGATCACTGCATCTGAGTCTTCCATTTAGACCTTTCAGGGGTTAATCAGGGTAAAAAAAAAGATCTTTCATATATCTTCAATCAAATGGATGTGGTGAATATGTTTTATTTTATTTTTTTTGTTCTTACCGCCATTTCAGGGAAAAATAACTCGTTACCCCAACGCGTGAGGAAATTTGGCTTTGAAGCAAATTACATTTTTGCTGAAATTCAGATTGAAGGCAATTCGAATTACTTTGATTTGCTAAACACTAATTTCCGAGATAGAAGAAGCTGAATGCTGCTGGCTGAGATTTCCCAATGCACTATACCATACATTGTGTTTGGAAATGTAATTAGGCATAAATACAAATATAAACCATGGGGGCCACGCAGATTGTGCAATGATTTATGAATGAGGATTCCAAGGACCTGCATGTATTCTGCGTTGTCAGTTAGCATGGAAGCCAAACAAAGATATTCTAAGCTAATGTAAGGCCTCATGCACACAACCATATTTTAGGTCCACGTCCGATCCCCATTTTTTGTGGATTGCATGTGGACCCATTCATTTGGGGCATCCATGAACTGTCTGCATCCGCACTGGTGTTCCGCAAATTATAGAACATGTCTTATTCTTGTCCATTTTGCAGAAAATAATAAGTATTTCTATAAGAGGGACAGAGGAAATTGCGGGATGCATAAGGCCCGTATCCATATTCTGCAGATAGCAAAATGGCAATGGCTGTGTGCATGAGGCCTGAGAATGAGCCACAGATTGCTGCAGAAGATGCAGTTTCACAAGATATTTTTGTATCGCTGTGCACTGTTAACCCTTTTCTTCGAAATCGCCTCCAGCGCATTTGTAGTGAGCCCCATATTTGTTGCTTTAGAGTATGGGAGTGGTAGTGGCCCTGATGAAGTGTTGTATCACTGTGTACTCCCTCAGGCCGTTGCTCCCTGGGGATCAATGCAGTAGAAATGATGTATTGAAGAATGAGGCCAGAATTAAAGGGTTTCTGTCACCAGTTTTTTCGGTATGAATCAGGCTGACATTAGAGATGTGCTAATGTCACCTGATTCCAAATATATATCTGTTTTATTTACTGGTGCCCCCATTTTTATATAAAATGAACTTTTATTTTATGCTAATAAGGCCTCTAGGTGCAAGGGGCGTTACCCCTGCTCCTAGAGGCTCTGTTGATTGACAGGACCAGGCAGAGAAGAAACACTCCATTCACCATAGCTTGCAAGGACCTTCAATGATGTCATGACCATGTGATCAGTCACATGGTTAGGATCACACAAACAGCCTGTCTCCTCCTAAACCATGTGACTGATCACATGGTCATGACATCATTGAAGGTCCTTGCAAGCTATGGTGAATGGAGTGTTTCTTCTCTGCCTGGTCCTGTCAATCAACAGAGCCTCTAGGAGCAGGGGTAACGCCCCTGCACCTAGAGGCCTTATTAGCATAAAATAAAAGTTCATTTTATATAAAAATGGGGGCACCAGTAAATAAAACAGATATATATTTGGAATCAGGTGACATTAGCACATCTCTAATGTCAGCCTGATTCATACCGAAAAAACTGGTGACAGAAACCCTTTAAATGTAACAAAGTCTTTTTACTAAGTGCAACTTAGAACTTCAAATACTGTACATTAAATAACAGCAGATTTCAAATGCAAAACGTCTCTGGCACCAGTAAGGATTATGGAGTCAGGTTGGATGGCGGCAATTTAGCACTTAGGTCGTACTGGCCTAGTAACAGCCTAGTAACCTCCTGGGTGATGGGTGTCTTAGCTGTAGTCCCTCACCTTTCAGCAGTGTCTTTAATGCTAGTGGCAGCAGTTCACTATGCTGTCTAGCGTCTCAAGACTTTACTTGAGGCTCAGAGTAAGTTGATTTCTCTGGAGAATTCTATTTGGTAGCAGGAGCTCTGCAGTGAGCTTCCTCTCTCCTCTGTATTTCCACAGAATCTCCCCCTCCTGGCTGAAAGCAGGACCAGCCCACTCCTACCAAGAGGGGAGGGACAGGTTGGTTATCCCTGCTCCCTGTGAACCTTTGCCATCCACACACTTACTGGTAAGAACAGCCAGAAGTATAAACAATACATAACATTATAATACAAACCTATTTATACTTGTAGTATCCCCACGTCTGAGGTACTACATATTGTCAGCTGGAGCTGTTTAAAAGACAATGGCAGAAATATTTTCTTGTGCATTCAACGAGAACAGGAATCCCATGTTCCCCATTTGAATGGAGCGTTAGTCATGCATGCATATTGCTACTCCATTCAAAGTCTAGGGGACTGATGAAGATAGGCAAAAGATTTAAAGAGGTTGTACGGGTACAGAGCTGAACCCCAACATATCCCCTCTTCACCCAGGCATGCTCCGATGATCTCCTTTTCCCTGCGCTGAATCGTTCAGGGCAAGGACTTTTTCTGTATATTCGGTTACGTACCAAGTCTCTGCTAGGTAGAGTCTTTAGCATTGCCCTAGCATGTAAAAAAAGACTAGGGCAGCGCTAAAGCCCACACAATAGTACCGATGACATCACCAGGAACACCTCTAGGCGGAAGTGTAAAAATCTAAACATAAAAGCCCTTGCCCTGGATGTAACATCATATGGCAAGGAAGAGCATGAAATGCCCCAATGCTTATCTCAGAGGTGCTGCCTGGGTGAAGAAGGGCATATATCCAGGTTCAGCTCTGAACCCGGACAACTCCTTTAAGTGGGTATCACCTTCATTCTCATAGAGCTTGAATAGAGAAGCTCATTCTAGTGACCTCAAAGTGATCAGGCACATATCACCTCTCCTATGAATAAGTGATAAATGTTTATTATGAGACATGTCTATATTTGTAAATATTTGTATTTTCTTGGGAGTAAGAATTTTAGAGCATCTTTTATTGCAATTCTGCATCTGGCTGTTCTTCTGATTTTCCTCCTAAAAATGACATTTGGGCATTACAATCCCCCTTGTAAAAGGGGTATGTGCCTACACAGTGGAGCATTAGCAGCACTGATTGGACAGTGTGAGTGTGTTCCTCTATACTGCCCAACTGGTAACATCCAGTTGTCAATTCTAGTAGAAATAACAGAGGGGCTGTACAATGGTTATATTATGGAGAATGCAATTATTTAGTAAAACAGACAAATCCAGAAAGCCAACAGAGTCCTCTTTAAAGATGTCTTAGGATATGTACCTATGTGAGTAATTTGAAACCACTTGAATTAGTGCAGTCCTTTACTTCCCCCCTGCTGATGTCAACTACAGAAGAAGTACAGTTCTCAGGTACAGGCATCCTATTTGTTTGTCTGTTGAGGAAACTTTCTAGCTAATGATGTCTAGTGATCTCATTAGCCTCATCATTATTTCAAGCAAGCAGTCTTTGTAGTGTGAGAGGATGAGACTGCAGCAGTTACAGTGTGCTTTGTAGAGACAGTGATCATGACCGGGGATGCCTGGTTTAGAAAACCCATTTTTCAAATACTCTTAAAAAAAACATTTTCAATACTCTCTGTTTATTACTAATAGCATTTAGACTTACATGTAATATAACGATGAAATATCCAGGGAGATAATCCGCCTGCTGTGTGGGGTCAGGAAGGAATGTGCTTCAAAAATAGCTAGCGGATTTTGTTTTACCTTCCTATGGATCAAACAGCTAGGTCTGAGAATTGCTGAATTTGTGGGTTAAGTGTCTTTAAAAAAACACAAACTACAGTATGTATAACTATATAACCATTAGGGAACGCTTACATTAAAGGGGTTATCCAAGTTATCATACAGCCCTCCCATGTGCCGGGCCCCTCACAGGTAATATACCGTATTTTTTCGCTTTATAAGATGCACCTGATGATAACACGCACCCCATATTTTAGAGTAGGAAAATAAGAAAAACATATTTTTCATCACACCTCATATCAGATCCCCCATAAATTTCAGGACATCACATCAGACCCCCACATCAGCCCTCCATATCAGAACCCCATCAGCCCTCCATGTCAGACCCCCATCAGACCTCAGATCAGCCAATCAGCACCCATATCAGCCCACTGTGCCCCCATCAGACCTCAGATCAGCAGAATGTGCCCCCATCAGACCTCAGATCAGCAGAATGTGCCCCCATCAGACCTCAGATCAACAGAATGTGCCCCCATCAGACCTCAGATCAGCAGAATGTGCCCCCATCAGACCTCAGATCAGCAGAATGTGCCCCCATCAGACCTCAGATCAGTAGAATGTGCCCCCATCAGACCTCAGATCAGCAGAATGTGCCCCCATCAGACCTCAAATCAGTAGAATGTGCCCCCATCAGACCTCAGATCAACAGAATGTGTCCCCATCAGACCTCAGATCAGCTTAATGTGCCCCCATTAGACCTCAGATCAACTTAATGTGCCCCCATCAGACCTCAGATCAGCTTACTGTGCCCCCATCAGACCTCAGATCAGCTTAATGTGCTCCCATCAGACCTCAGATCAGCTTAATGTGCCCCCATCAGACCTCAGATCAGCTTAATGTGCTCCCATCAGACCTCAGATCAGCTTAATGTGCCCCCATCAGACCTCAGATCAGCCCACCCAGCCACATAAGGTTAAAATAAAACCCCCCCTTACCTGTACTGCGCCGCGGCTCCGCTCCGGGTCCGGCGCTCCTCTGTCTTCTCCGGCCGGCGCTGCACTGTCACCTGACTGCGTGCAGAGTCGGGTCATAGTGCGTGCACTACGTCCTGACGCTGCACGCGGTCAGGACAGTGCAGAGCCGGCCCGGAAAAGAAAGAGGAGCATCGGACCTGGAGTGGAGCCGCGGCGCAGGACAGGCAAGGGAGGTTTTTATTTTAACCTTATGTGGCTGGGTGGGCTGATCTGAGGTCTGATGGGGGTCCCGGCACCTTATACATACAAGTGAAGAAGCGCTCACCTGTATTCGCTGTATAAGACGCACCGCAATTTCCCCCTACTTTTGGGGAAAAAAGTGCGTCTTATAGAGCGAAAAATACGGTACTTACCCCGATCCTGGTCCCCGCACAGCCGATGCTGCTTCTCCCTGTACAAGGGTGAAAACATCCGGTGTCGGGCGGAACAGCCAATGGCAGGTGAGGACGGGGACAAGTCTTCCTAGCATGACCCGCGATCCTAAGGAGGCTTGTCAGCATCCCCACCTGCCATTGGCTGCTCACCCCCCTCCCCCCGCCCTGGCCCCTTTCAGGGAAAAGCATCAGCGGCGGTGCGGAGACAAGGAGCAGGGTTAGTATATTACCTGTGAGGAGCCCGGCACATGGGGGGGCTGTTTGAGAACTTGGATAACCCCTTTAACTTTTTAGTGACCTAGCAATTTTTTCATGTTTTTATCATTGCATTCCAAGAGCTATAAGTTTTTTGAGGGCTTGTTTTTGCAGGACAAGTTATAGTTTTGGGGTACACATAATTTACTGCTGGTTAACTTTCATTAACTCTTTCTGGGGGTGGAGGATATGAAAAATACAGTAATATCGCCATTTTTCACATTATAAATTGTATGGTGTTTATTTTTTTGCATGAATCATATTATAACTTTACTCTATGGGTCTGTATAATTACAGTGATACTATATATATATATATATATATATATATATATATATATATATATATATAATATTTTTTCCCGATTTTTGCACATTAAAAATGTTTAAAAAAAGAACCAATTTTTTTTTTTTGTCTACTGAGCTGTGAGGTTTTGAATGCATGAAAACTTCTGAAGCAGAGTAAGCCTGAAAGGTGCTTTAAATGATGTCATCCAAACCCACAGATTTTGGTGGGAGCGGCCAACCATCTCATGTGTATGGGGACCTCTCTGTCCTCCTCTGACAGCAAATATTGTGGGAGGCATAAGGCCTCATTCACACGTCAGTGTTTGGTCAGTGATTTCCATCAGTGATTTTGAGCCAAAACCGGGTGAGGCTCTAAACACAGGACAGGTGCAGATCTTTCCCTTATACCTTATGTCTGTGGAGGCCCCAATCCTGGTTTTGGCTCACAGTCACTGATGGCAATCACTGACCAAAACACTGATATGTGAATGAGGCATAAAAGAGGACCCGTCACCTCTCATGACATGTCTGTTTTAGTAAATATTTATATCCCACATGTAACAATTCTGGAACATCTATTCTTATGACTCTATGCTGTTGCCTTCCTCTACTATTCCTGCTAGAAATGTATAACTGAATTTCCAACTGAACAGTTGGGGGGGGGGGTGTTCCTGCAAGTCTGACACTGGTAGGACTGAGCGTACAATATTAGCCTGTTCAGTGATACACCTTTAATTAGAAACACCCAGTTGGCAGTTCATTCTTTAGCTTCTAAATGGGTATATTAGAGGAAAGACACAGCATAGAAAAGATTCTCATGTGAAAAGATTCTCCAGAATGGTCATTTCACGTGGAATGCATTTATTTACACACACGTTAGGAGAGGTCTTATTTAAGCCACGTGACACCCTCTTTCTATTGAAATCACATACATGCTCGGCCGAGTTGAGCAGACGTGTGTATGAGGAGATTGAAAGTGATAACAAGTATAGAACCAATGTAAATGCAGACAGACAAAGACAAAATATATTATATATAGTATTTATGTTTGTTTGAGAGGCTAAGCATTAGGATCAGCCTTAGGCCTCATGCACATGACGTATGTATTTTGTGGTCCGCAAAATACAGAAACTGTCCATGTAACATGCACATTTTTTGGGGACCCATTGACTTTTTCCAGTCTAGTATAGGACATGGTCTGTTTTTTGTGGAACAGACATACGGATGCAGGAAGCACACGGATCAGGCTACTTGCACATCTGCATTTTTGCTGGATCCATCACGGATCAGTGAAAACGCTTCCGTTATGATAATACAACGATCTGCATCCGTTCTAAATGGATCCGGTTGTATGATATCTAAAATGACCCAGAAGGATCCAGCACTAAAACCATTGTAAGTCAATGGGCTCTGTTTTTTTCTGTCCGAGAAAACGGATCCGGCACCATTGACTTGAATTGTGGATGCCGGAACCGTCTTGATCAGTATACCATGACGCACTCAAAAACGCTGCTTGCAACGGTTTTGTGTCCGTCATGGGAAGCCAACCAAATGGAATGGATTCACACGCTTTTTTTTTTTTCAAAAATAATTAAATAATTTTTAAAAATGGCGTGGGTTCCCCCCTTTTTTCCTTCTCCAGCCAGATACAACCAGCAGCGGCAGCCTCGCACTACCAGGGTGGGAAGGGACACGGTTATTGGCCCTTCCCAGCCTAATGGTACCAGCCTGCAGCCGCCCCAGAACCGGACCCTCAATTTAGAAGGTCCAGTCCTGCGGGTACCCGGCTCTTCCCGGGGTAATAGATGTTGGGGTTAGTGCTGGTCATACCGGCTAGCACTAAGCCCAGTATTAGTAATCAGGGCCGTCTGTAGATAGACGTGATTACTAAAACTGCAATGTTGTAACAAAAAAAACCACACACTTATGCTCCATTCACACATCCTGTTTTTCTTTCCTGATTCGATCCTGATCCTGATCTGGATCCATTTATTTCAATGGGTCCTGAAAAAATCAGGATCGAATCAGGAAAGAAAAACAGGACGTGTGAATGGAGCCTTATAAAATATTTTATTGACATAAATACTCCCCCAGACCCCTGTTTGACCATTTTATTTAAAAAATAAAAAAGCTGGTCCGACGTAGTCCACCGAATCCGAAGTAGTCCTCTGCATTCACGATCCTGAAAAATAGAAAACAAACAAGCAAACAAAAAAACAAACAAACACAGACCACTTACCTCCTCAGGCTTCTTCTTTGTAGTGATTCCTCCCGTCCTGGTGGCGCTGTGGTACAACTTACCACTCTGCGTGCCGTCTTCCGGCTGGACGGGAGCTGCCAGGGAAGGTAAGTAGTGTCTCTGTGTGTCTGTCTATTTGTTGTTTTTTTTTTATTATTATTTTGAACACTTGTGTAAACCAGGCATCCCCCACTCTTCCGAGCGGGAGGTGCCTGGTTTACTCCCATAGACTTCAATTATGCTCGGGTGCTCGGCCGAGCACTCGAGCACCCCTGAGTGCTCGGCCAGAGCACCCGAGCGTATGAGCACCGCGGTGCTCAATCATCACTAGTTATCCCATGAACAATGTAAAAAATTAAAATCAGAAAATCATAGTACATGACAGTCTCCTTCTAACAAAGCTAGAACCAACCTTTTACCTCACATGGATCCAGAGATCTCCCCATTCATTGCTCTGCTAGATTTATATCAAGCTGACAGCTCAAGGGGGAGTGTCTTTTCTGCTGCAGCTCAGGGGGCGTGCCCATTCTCTCCCTATCACAGCTCAGGGGGCGTGTCCATGCGCTCCCTGTCACAGCTAAGGGTGTGTGTCCATGCTTTACCTATAACAGTTCAGGAGGTAGTTGAAAGATGAAACTGAGCATGTGCGGGCATCTCAGTGAGCAGGTCAAAGTACTAAGAAATTAAGTGGCACTATACAGATTTAAGAGGTTTTATTGAAAAACTTAGTAGCTATACAAAATGTTTGATTAAGTGCAATTACAAAAGTATCCAGATCCAGGTGCTGGCTTTAAGACAGAATGCAAAAGAATCTGGCCATTTAGGGGTTAAAAAACCTATTAAAAAAATCCACCTCATCCTCTTGATCACGCTGCAGCAGTCTCTTCTCTCTTCATTCAGCAGGACCTGCCAAAGGACCTGCGATGTGCGCAGTGATGCCACCGTGCTCACCACGTGGGAGAGTGAAGTGACGTCATTGCGCACAGATAGAAGAAGCTGCTGCAGCGCGATCAGGAGGGTGAGGTGTTTGGGTTTTTAACCCCTAAATGGCCATATTCTTTTGCATTCCGTCTTAAGTATTATGTTATTTCCAGTTATAATTATGTTATAACAGAAAATAATAAATTGAAGTTCGGGTCCCCATTGACTTCAATAGGGTTTGGGGTCAAGTTCGGGTCCCCTACCCGAACTTTGACCCGAAGTTAGGCCAGACCCTGCGAACCCAAACTTCCACGGGTTCGCTCATCCCTAATGACTAGCAGATATTGCGATGGACCCTTTGTAAGTTGGGTTCAATATTGTTTTCAATAACTTCAGTAACTCCTCAAATATAAATGTCATCTATTACTGCAAAATCTTTGCCAACCTAGGCTGCCCATATTGTATGTAGGCTCTTCATGTGGAGGAAGGACTGCCACCTCCGCATGCCCTATGGCTATGTCCCTGCTACCCTTGAGTCCATGTGCTGTTATATTATCTAATACTGATGAGTAGAAGCAAAACCAAATTTGTATGGCAAAAACTTAAAATTAGAAGATTGATCTGGCTCAATAAATCAAAGGGATTGGCCCATCTGGGACATTGATGCACACCACTAGGATATGCCTTCACCTTTGGGACCCACTCCTGTCTCCAGAAAAGAGCTCCCGAAAAGAACAGAGAGCAGCTGTGCATGTGCAGTCACCTTCTGTTAATAGCAATAGAGGTTGCAGGTGGAGGATGGAGAGTTGGCCACAATTGGCCACACTTCCGTCATGGGGCTTATGAAAACAGTAGAGTGCACTCGCTCGGCTATTTTTCAGAACTCCAATCGCTCTCCTTCATTTGAAGCCCATTCTGGAGATAGGAGTGGGTCCCAAAGAATGGACCTCACCTATCTGGCATTGAGGATACATCCTAAGGATATGTCATCACTGTCCCAGATTGTCCAACCCCTTTAGATAAGGAGACAGACCTTGCAGTACATGGAGCTCTTTAAGGGTGTCTGTCACCTGTTTTTCACCAATATAACTAAGAGCACTGCCCCACAGAAGATTGCAGACACATCCCAGACATACCTTTGTGCACTGTGTGTCTGTATTACATGTCACATCCCAGACATACCTGTCTGCACTGTGTGTGTGTATTACATGTCACATCCCAGACATACCTGTGTGCACTGTGTGTCTGTATTACATGTCACATCCCAGACATACCTGTGTGCACTGTGTGTCTGTATTACATGTCACATCCCAGACATACCTGTGTGCACTGTGTGTGTGTATTACATGTCACATCCCAGACATACCTGTGTGCACTGTGTGTGTATTACATGTCACATCCCAGACATACCTGTGTGCACTGTGTGTCTGTATTACATGTCACATCCCAGACATACCTGTGTGCACTGTGTGTGTGTATTACATGTCACATCCCAGACATACCTGTGTGCACTGTGTCTGTATTACATGTCACATCCCAGACATACCTGTGTGTACTGTGTGTCTGTATTACATGTCATATCCCAGACATACCTATGTGCACTGTGTATCTGTATTACATGTCATATCCCAGACATACCTATGTGCACTGTGTATCTGTATTACATGTCATATCCCAGACATACCTGTGTGCACTGTGTGTCTGTATTACATGTCACATCCCAGACATACCTGTGTGCACTGTGTGTCTGTATTACATGTCACATCCCAGACATACCTGTGTGCACTGTGTGTCTGTATTACATGTCACATCCCAGACATACCTGTGTGCACTGTGTCTGTATTATATGTCACATCCCAGACATACCTGTGTGCACTGTGTCTGTATTACATGTCACATCCCAGACATACCTGTGTGCACTGTGTATCTGTATTACATGTCATATCCCAGACATACCTGTGTGCACTGTGTATCTGTATTACATGTCATATCCCAGACATACCTGTGTGCACTGTGTGTCTGTATTACATGTCACATCCCAGACATACCTGTGTGCACTGTGTGTGTATTACATGTCACATCCCAGACATACCTGTGTGCACTGTGTCTGTATTACATGTCACATCCCAGACATACCTGTGTGCACTGTGTGTCTGTATTACATGTCCAGGAAAAGCACTTTTATTCTGCTAGAAAACAGCTCCCAAGTGCCCAGAGCAAACCAAACTGAAGAGGAGAGGACTGCTTTACCTGCTCATATCTTGTGATTGGTAGCAGATAGAAAAATGATTCTTTGAAAGCTGACATTCCAAGCTTTCAAATGGTACCAAAATCGCTTCATTATATCCAGTATATCAGAAGATATAGCTGTTAGAAATCCAGTCAGGAGATAAAGCTGTTTTTAGTTTCACATTCAGCCGGGCACTTATGAGCTGTTTTGCTGCAGAATAAAAGTGCTTTTCCTGGACATGTAATACAGACACACAGTTCACACAGGTATGTCTGGGATGTGACATGTAACACAGACACACAGAGCACACAGGTATGTCTGGGATGTGACATGTAATACAGACACACAGTGCACACAGGTATGTCTGGGATGTGACATGTAATAGACACACAGTGCACACAGGTATGTCTGGGATGTGACATGTAATACAGACACACAGTGCACACAGGTATGTCTGGGATGTGACATGTAATACAGACACACAGTGCACACAGGTATGTCTGGGATGTGACATGTAATACAGACACAGTGCACACAGGTATGTCTGGGATGTGACATGTAATACAGACACAGTGCACACAGGTATGTCTGGGATGTGACATGTAATACACACACACAGTGCACACAGGTATGTCTGGGATGTGACATGTAATACAGACACACAGTGCACACAGGTATGTCTGGGATGTGACATGTAATACACACACACAGTGCACACAGGTATGTCTGGGATGTGACATGTAATACACACACAGTGCACACAGGTATGTCTGGGATGTGACATGTAATACAGACACACAGTGCACACAGGTATGTCTGGGATGTGACATGTAATACAGACACACAGTGCACACAGGTATGTCTGGGATGTGACATGTAATACAGACACACAGTGCACACAGGTATGTCTGGGATGTGACATGTAATACAGACACACAGTGCACACAGGTATGTCTGGGATGTGACATATAATACAGACACACAGTGCACACAGGTATGTCTGGGATGTGACATGTAATACACACACACACAGTACACACAGGTATGTCTGGGATGTGACATGTAATACACACACACAGTGCACACAGGTATGTCTGGGATGTGACATGTAATACACACACACAGTGCACACAGGTATGTCTGGGATGTGACATGTAATACACACACACAGTGCACACAGGTATGTCTGGGATGTGACATGTAATACAGACACACAGTGCACACAGGTATGTCTGGGATGTGACATGTAATACAGACACACAGTGCACACAGGTATGTCTGGGATGTGACATGTAATACACACACAGTGCACACAGGTATGTCTGGGATGTGACATGTAATACACACACACAGTGCACACAGGTATGTCTGGGATGTGACATGTAATACAGACACACAGTGCACACGGATATGTCTGGGATGTGTCTGCAATCTTCTGTTGGGCACTGCTGTTACATAGATGAAAAACAGGCGAAAGACTCCCCTTAATACCCATAGTTTATAGGAACCCCGTACTTTGTGGTCCCTACATCTGTAGTCCATAGTTACTGTGTATCACACTAATCATCTCCAAACAGTATGTGGCTCATTATCATGGCGTATCACATCGGAAACTCACAGTAACCCTTTTTTTGACGTCCCTGTAAGGGTTTGATCTGATGCATGTTTATACTGCGCTTGCTAAAAGTGGAAAGACACCAGAGCAAGGGTTAATGACTCCGTAAATCCTCAGATCAAATGCATGCTAGCAGAGGCAATTGAGTTGATAGATTGCAGCATCTCTTTGCAGAGGAGTATTGATTGAACCTGGTCCGCCGAGTCCCTCGGCTCTGAGAACGCTACCATTATAATGTCTCCGGTGGTCTACATACTGTTCACCTCTTTAGTCCCTTCCTGCTCGGTCCTTGGTCTCTCAGCTCTTGAGGGGCCTTGTCATACGGCACACACGGGTATCAATATGTTATATATATATATATATATATATAATTTTTTTGTTTTCTGCCATGAAAGGGTTGAACAGCCCTAACATCACGAGGTTACACATACAGCATTGAACCGTTGGCACGAGCTCCACAGATGTGAGAGATTGGGCTGGAGTGAATCTAGACGCGTCTAACATTTGCATGGGCTTTCTCTGATTGGCGGAGCGGGTGCCGGCTGCTCGTGGAGGCCGTCCGCAGTCCTCTGCCAGTATCCAGTCTATCTTACAGCGCATGTTCCATTTTTAAAACAGCGTCTTCTCCCCTTTTTTTTTTTTTTTTTAATTCACGTCTGTAGCGAGGTCATGACATTTATTTAACCGGGGCATTGTGGGTAAAAGTAGAGAAGGAAAAAGGCACAAAGAAAAGAGGATGCCAGAGGAGCAAAAAAAAAAAAAAACGGATGAGTCTGGGCAAAAGGACACTAGATTGCCATCGCCTCGCAATGTACGTATGGTGTCTGAGTCACCCCAATGCATGTGCTGCATGTCTGTCCTATGTGTACCATGTTTTATGATGTTATTGTCTTGCCGGCATGTTACTTACGGAAGTTGCAGCGTCGCAGTGCATGCTGGGAATTGTCTCTGAACCTGAGCTTGGCTTTTGTACACCGTGAGACAGCATTTGGGCATAGCATGACTAGGTGGCTCCTTCTCCATTGTTCTCTGCGTCCCACAATGACACGGAGAGAACAGCGGCGGTCGGAGGAAACCCTTTAAGGACGCCGCTTTAGGAGGAAAAGGTGCGTTCTGTAACAAAAGACGGAGCAGAACTATTGCTCCGTCACCTGAAATGGGTTGTAAGCAGGTCCTGATAACTTATTCATATGTGCAAGGGGTAAAAAGCATCGCTCTTGATATCCAGGTTTCTAATGTAAAAGACTGTCGTCTTGCCGGATATTCGTGGGGGGTGGGGGTGGGGGGGAGAGGTCTTTGGGGAGATTGGAAGACTGGAGAAGGATGCAGGGCTGAGCAGTCTTATCTGTTTCATTGCTTTGGTTGGATTTCCTATCCGTGTGGCGATAAAAAATGCTTG
This sequence comes from Rhinella marina, assembly GCA_900303285.1. Lineage (NCBI taxonomy): Eukaryota > Metazoa > Chordata > Amphibia > Anura > Bufonidae > Rhinella > Rhinella marina. The sequence continues at coordinate 39,824 of ONZH01012990.1, read as the reverse complement.
ACGGTGGCATTGTCTGGGCTGCGGACTATAGAAAGGCATTGTTGCCACAGCGAGGAGGGAGAGGACCTACAAAGGATTAGAAACGGAAAAAAAAACTTAAGACTGTAAAAGAATTGCTGGCATTCTGTCTCCTGGCGTCACGTGCGTGGCTGGATCACTTGCTATTCTTCAGGCACAGAGGATGAAAGTCTCGATGTCACAGCCTGTTTTCACCACTGCTTTCGGAGATCTTACTTACTGATTTGGGGGAGAGGGCGGGCGCAGCAGGCAGTCAATTCGGAGAAGGGGGGGGGGGAGTAGGTGCAGTTAGAAATCGGCTTATTATTTAACACCGGGCAATTTTTTGTTTTATTTATTTATTTATTTTTAATTTATTCCGATAAGAAGTAAAATAAACGGAAGGACGGAAGTGGAGAGGTAGAGCCCTAAGAAGGTAACACTAAAAAGGTTCTTAAGGGAGGTTTGATCGCTTGCTTTATATGTGTATGTGTGTGTGTCCCCAGCCTATGCTCCCCACCCCCCACCCGACGTCTGACCTGCAAGGGCTGAGTGTCAGCGTCATGCAAATACTGCATTTCTGCAGGTCCTGGAGAGGGAGGATATGAGAGAGAGAGTGAGAGAGTTATTGTTAATGTCGAGTGCAGAAAATACCAGCCTATTGCACCCCCTCCAAACACAACTCTTCTGAGTCAGCAGCAGCCGGCGGTGGCTTTTTTTTTTTTTAATGTGTGTGTCTGTACGTGTCTGCAAGTGTGTGTGTGTGCCTGTCTGTGTGTCTGCGCGTGCCTACAGAAGGTAAAAAAGCCAGTCAGTGACAAGCAAAAGAAAGGTACGTCTGAGGGCGACTCAAATCTCAGTGATTTCAATCTTTGGAGCATCAGATGTAGTCTCTGAGGAGGATGGGTCTAGGCGATGGGGGATGTAATTATGTTAATGCCGTATCTGCGGAGGGCACAGATTCCTCATTTTAATTGTTCGTCTGTAGGCTGCGTTCAAATATTGCATGTAAAATCATTTTAAGATAAGGCTCGGAATAGGCTTCAGAACTGGATAAAGGCTTCAGATTTTACTACGGCTTTATTTATTTATTTATTTTTTGCTTTTTTTTTATTTTGTAACAGCAAGTGACGAAATGTTAAAACGACAAAAACAGCTGATTTTCATACTGACTGCTGCCTCCTTCTAAGCCGTCGTGCAGGAGGTTCACTCTTCCACTGATTATACTATTTGCTTCTCATCTATTAACTCTCATGTTTTTTTCTCATTCCTCTATTTTACTTTTTTCTTATGCAGAAGAAGCTTCGGAACGACGCAGATTCCTTAGGCACTGGATTCTACAGTCTTTTGGCTTGTTCCGCACGACAAGATCTCTCCGGGTTATCGAAATTGAATTTTTTTTTAGGAGGAAACGACGAGGGAATGCACCGTCATTGGAAATAAATATTGCTCCTCTGACACAAGGCTGTCTTATGAGACGAATATGCCGGGATTATGCCGTAGACCCATAGCCAACTAAACCCCCTTGGTGATAGGAAAGTGATTTCAGCTCCTTTTCCTTGTTCCCTGCCTGCATCAGCTGCACTGCATAAACTTGTGTCTAATCTTCTGCAGCCAGGGAGGATTTTCAGCTCATTGCGTTAAAATAAGATTTAAAAAAATATATTTTTGCCTATTTTTTTTTTTAACCTATTACAGAGCCAGATTTAAAGCAAACCATATCCCAGGGCCCAGGTAGCAACAGGATACAAATTTAGGTTGCAGCATCCCTTTCGCTGGAGATTTTGCATTGAACCTTAATTTTTTCCTATTCTAGGCTTATGGAGTAATGTGATAATGTCTATGCGTTTTCTATACGGTAACATCGAAGTATCGTCGCAGTCTTTCCAGTCGAAAGCGAATAAAAAAACCTTACAAGACGAGAGCGGCGGAGTGATTTTGGACTTTTCCTAGTCCCTGAGACCCTAACTTGTGAGGATTTTTCAGCATTGATCACAAGTTTGGCTCTTGGGACCTAGGCGGAGGGGAATCAGCAGCTCTGGACTGTGATATTGGTTGTTGTATCTGTGATATTGAGAGAATAAATCATGTCGTTGTATCGGCTCGTGTATTCCATGTACCTTATGCGGAGGGAGGGGGGTTGGAAATGACAGTCTGTGTGTATTCATTAATATCCGCTTTGGCTTTAAATGAATAAAATATTGTTTATTTTATTTAGAATGTGAAATGACTTGTTTTTCTCAGTTTGTACTTTCATGAAATATGTTGTTTTTTATACTTTATTTTATGATGTTCCTTAAGATGTCATTAAAATCAGCAAATTTTGGCACTGTGTGGCATTCTTATTTAAGCACAGATGTATGATGTCTAGGTAGAACTTTTACTGTATATATACATGTGTTTTTTTTTATTATTTACTAGTGCTCCCAGTCCCAGTCTACGTAGATGGATACTCTAGTGGCCGCATGATTATTCCATAGATATCTATCATTAAAACATTGCCATTTGCACACATACATCTTAACATTGCATCTGTGCCTTTAATGAGGTACAGAATATTCACTCACATGAAGCTTTGCCAATGATATAATCTATCTATCTATCTATCTATCTATCTATCTATCTATCTATCTCTATCTATCTATCTATCTATCTATCTATCTATCTCATATCTATCTATCCAATATCTATCATCTCTCTCTATCTACAGTATCTATACATATTACAATTTCTTCTTCTTAGGTTATGTAAATCTTATTATTATTTCTAAAAAAAAAGTTATATTAATGGAAAAAAAATCTAAAAAAAACAAAACAAAATAAGAATATGATAATTATTTGGAGAGTTATTTTTAGGTTTATTGAGCACCAGGGGGTTTATTAGGGTGGTGATCATATTTTTATCTTGCCTAAAATGTGTGATAAGTAGGTAAAAATATCATACTGTACTACCGCGACAAAAAAATCTTACGCTGGAGAATGCCAGGATGGGAGGGGGAGGGAGAGAAAGAGAATCATGTGCGGTGCATACAAAAAAGGAGGGTTGTTAACAATTCGATGAATTCCTGGCGGGTAGACCAGACTGAGCCAGACGCATATATTAACTGCTGTCTGCTGCTGATGTGAGCTTGGTCAATGTGCTGGAAATGAAGGATCACCTAGGTTTTGACACCAGCTTATTTGTACATTTTAATTTTTTAAAAGACAAAAATCAATGCTATCACAGCTATGACCAGTTAACCCCTCTGATGCCAGACATCATAATCCAGGACAGAATTTTATACTGTATGTGATGCAAAAAATAATCATTGGTTAGGTTTTATCCATCTACGTACACTTTCTTTTCGTATTCGCTTCCTTAATTGGAGAAGCTACCTAGATGCACCTCCATAGTCGCATAGCTTTATTAACAGAGGGTGTTAACCTTTTCCTGCTCAGACTGCCCACATAGTACGATAGGCCATTCGAGTGGTTAATGCTACTGTTCAGTGATCGATCGACATTCCTGTTAATTGCTTATCGAAGAGAAATTGGGATGGCAAAAATATAAATATATACATATAAAGTATATAATACTGAAATAAACATTTCATTTTTTTATTTGAAATTCAGAAGCAAAGAAAATGTTACAATATTATACAATGCAAAAAACAACTGAATAGTATACATTCCTAATAAAAAGACTAAAAATGTTAGTCCTATATCAAAAATGATATAAAGTATCCGTAAAGATTAAGAAAAATATTGTAAATTGCAGAATGGTTAAACCTTTTTTTAGTATAAAACTTTTCTGCAGTTTAAACATAACTGGTTACATTTATTTTTTTAAAACCTTATTTATGCTTTTTTATTATTTTACATCAATTTTAAGCTAGTTTACTGATCTATTGATCAATAGAGAGAACTAGCATAGTTTGAAATATTCTGTAATCTGCCAGCAATATTATCTTAATAATTACTGTGAAATCACTTTTCCTGTAAACTTTCCATCTTCCCCCTCAACACTGGGGATTGCCAGGCAGAAGGTATACCATGGTAGATTAGTCACTACTAACTGATATTGATTTACTACAGGAAATGGGTCACTTGAAAATGACACAAAACTTTTTGGAAAAAACATGTATCAGAGACATTCCAACAAAGAAATAGAATAGAATACAATAGAATAAAAATAAATAAGAACATTGTGCATACACTGTGCCCTGTACATTTATCTTTAATAGAAAACATGTCCAGTATATATATAATCCTTCAAAAAAAAGAATATACTGTCTTTGTAGACCAAGACTACATTAGAAGGTTTTGTTCTTCCAACTTTCCCCCAGCTCTTTTTGTTATCAGCCCTAAACACGTGCCAGTGTGTGCCACGGGATTCTGATAGATCAGGATTTACACTGATGAAAAGATGGAAAGATATAATTATATAATGATATCCATCAATGGTTCTAAATGATTTGGCCTTTTAGAACCTATTGATTATTTATATAATTTATAGTTACTTTATAGCAAATCACATAGCAACATTCCTTGCTGTATGTTCTTAAAGGTATACATAAATAATGAATATATATATAAACTCAATACAGACAAGTTACTCCTTCTTGTTACAAAATTGACACTTTTACTTTGTTAAAAATTTTAGGCAACTGAACCATATTATAGTAAAATCCGAGAGAGCAAATCATTTCCATTAAAGATATAATATTGTTCTTCTAATATGAATTTTAATTATTTGAATAATAGGTGATAATAGACAGATAACAGATAATTTAATAATGAAGTTAATGTGAAATAATGTTTTCATTTTTTAGTAGATAAAAAACATTTTAAAAATTACATAAAAGTCAGAAAAGGGGTCTAGGGTAGGGATGAGCAAATTTCTTAAAATTCTATTCTGGTCCAATTTGGCTGAATCAGCAAGCCGACTCGATCTGGAACCAAATAAATTCAACCAAAATTGAAAGTGCCCCTATTGCTCTATCCTTGGTTCTCCTGAGCCAAATCACACGAAAGTCAGATTTGTTTTTTTAAACAGTTGGGGTCGATTTTTCAAATTTAAGAATCGATTTGCTCATCTCTGTTTTAGAGGTGTCCAAATGCATGATAAATACTTCATAAATATATGTATGGTTTTGCTCTATAAATTCTTATCCTACCATTTTGAATTCAGTAAAAATGGCTCTTACCTCAAAGTTATGGAATATTTATATTGTACATATATATAGTTGAACTCCATATAACAACATATCAACTTTCAACCCTAATTATTAAAAACCTAAAACAGTATACCTGTAAAATTTGCAAAACTGACAACTTAATTGTCTTCTAAAACATCTTGTAAACTTTTAGTAAAATACTTTTAACATTGTTTAACCATTGTTTAAATTAAGTAATTTCATGAAATTAAATGTTTCTAAGTGAAATGACATCATATTTCACCCTTTCACATTTGTGTCTTCAGATAAAAATTTAATTAACCCATAAAAAAATGTTCTGAAGAAAGCACTGCCCAAAAATTACCAAATAGATATAAAAGATGGTTTGCCTTCTTTTAGAAATATACAATTATATTATATGTCCAAAGGTTAAACATGTCCATATATTATCGGTATATTTTCTGGTCAGTAAAATGGTAATTTTATTTTTAGTTAACACTTTTTTTATATGATGGCTGTTGGTGAATTTCTTGAATATGCAAACCATCTCTATATATTTTTTTCTTCAGTTACAATGATATACTGTGAAAAAAGCTATAGCAGCATTTCATAGGTAAACACAAATAAAACAACCTATTAGTATTTAGTGACATAACAGAAATACATTCAATTATTTCAGTAAATAAATCTACCACTAGAGGGCAAATTTGAATATTTTATATATACTGTATATTACCAAAGTGTTTTTGCCCTGTTTCATGGCAGCATTTTTACTTAACAGCTCACCAAGTGGTTAGGCATGGTATTGCAAGTAAATGGTATGAATAAAGAGCTTCAGTAAATGAACAATTATAAGTGCCTGAAGGTCAGTGGTAACAACTCACACTACAATATAAGGACGGTAAGTTGATCCTAAACATTAGACTTGAAGAAGGTTCACACAGATAAGAAATATACTTTCTGTTACTACTATGCTATCCTCGCAAGTAGGAACTTTAATTTTTTGACAAATGGTGGAGAATTACCTCAGCTCACATTTACAAAATATACATCTTAATGGGGTTGAGTAGATTAGAAAAAAGGACAGAGCATTTGTCTTACCTGTAATTTTGCTTTCCTTGAGTCCAAAGGCAGCACAGAAGGCATCTCAGCCCCCTTCAGGTGAAAACTATATACAAGAGCAAAGCTGTCTCTGGGGATACAGGGTGATTTCTAATATCATACAATCCCCTTAAAGGGGTATTCAAGGATTTTAATCCCAAAGGCCTATTTTCAGATGCCCCAGAATTGTTGTTTCATGGGGAATGCAAGTAACTACTAAAACAGAGTGCTGGCTACTTTTTAAAGTGGTATTCCAGAATTGTAATATGAATGACTTCTTTTCAGGATAAGTCACCAAAATCATATTGGTGTGGGTCTGACACCCTTTTCCTCCACCAATCAGCTGTTTCACAGTAGCTCCAGCCCTAGGTGTCAGCACAAGAACTTTACAGCTTTGCTCATTGAACAGTGGGTGGAGCTTTTAACTGCAGCACTGCCCCCAATTACTTCCATGGGAACAGTGCTGCTGTTACTAGCTCTGTCCACTACACAATGGATGGATCTGAGTAGTTCCAGCACCAGAGCTATTCTGAAACAGCTGTTAGGCGGGGATGCGGGGTGTTGGACCTTTGCCGATATGACATTAAGGACAGGTCATCAGTAATAAAATCCTGAAACACCCCTTTAAAAAGCATCCGACAGGTCTCTGTTTTAGTAATTAATTGTGCCCCCCGAAAAAAAACAATCCTGGTGCAACTTTTCATATGCCGTACCTCTGTCATTCTTTTGTTATGCCTACCAGAAATACATTGGCATATTTTAACATTCATCTTACAAATGTAGTGTGTGCCACACACATTGACAGTGTCCATTAGTGTCTAAAGCACAGTAACAACCAGTTGAATTTCTTTTTTTTATTAAAAAAAATGCTCTAGTATTGTAGCAAGTATGTGTGAGTACACAAGTTTCTAAAACAGGAGAGCTGATAGATATTAATACCTATATAGCTGTATTACCTTACATAACTATACTATACTAAATAGTATATTTGTCATGTGAACATTCCTCTAGATGTGCTCGCTGTCTGCTGCTTGATAATTACTCATGTTACCGTTAATCTGGTGATTTCAGTTTAGTCATCAGTCTAACAGATGTGAGCGAGAAACAAGAGCTATAGCCAGCATTTTATATATGCTACGAATAAGTCATTTACATGTGTAGAATTTATATTTCCACAACTTTGATATTATGATTAGAGATGTGAGAATTTCTTAAATTTGATTCTGGTACAATTTTGCTGAATCACCCCTTCAGTTCCATTTGGGTCAGAATAAATTCTACCTGAATTAAAAGTCTCTTGTGAAATCACACAAAATTTGGATTCGGTAGAATGAGAATTTTTGGAAAAATCCAGGCTAAATTTCAATATTTGGAATTGATAACCCATTCTTAGAATCACATCGGTTGGGGTCCATAACCCGACATCGCCTAGCTGCTAGAAGGAGCAATGCCCACCAGAACTAACACAGTGGATGGAGCTGAAAGCAGAGAGCGAGATAGTTAATCAATATCAGATCGATAGGGGTTCATCACCCAGCACCCCCAACGATCAGCTGTTTTTGTCAGCATAATGGCAGCTGGAGTCAAAAGCAGAAATCTCCACCAAGTATGCTGCACCACAGATACCATTCACTTCAACCATTGATTGCTGCAAACAGCTGATCAGTGGGGGTGCCAGGTGTCTAACCCCAACCAATCTGATATTGATGACCTATCCAAAAAGGTAAGGAAAGGACCGGCACTCAAAAATTGTTGCTTTTTATAAATGCTTCTTTATTGTCACATATTGTTTGTGTCGCGTTTCGGCACTTGTAGTGCCTTCATAAGACAAGTGCCAAAACGAAAATATGTGACAATAAAGAAGCATTTATAAAAAGCAACAATTTCTGAGTGCTGGTCCTTTCCTTACCACTGTTATACGGGACGCCAGCCCTAGAACACGTGCACCATCCAACACCGGAGTGCCGACTGTTCTATATCTCGCTATCCAAAAGGTAAGTCATCAATTTCTCAATAGTGGAAAACCCTTTTCATGTATTACACAGATGTATTACTTTGCAATATTCAGCCACCTATGTTGTCAGTTGGTCACTCTTTATATAGTGCCTTAAAAAAAGGATTCATACCGCACAAGCTTTTCCAAATTTTTTCATGTTACACCCACAAACAAATGAATTTTATTGGGATTTTATGTGATAGATAAACACAAAGCAGCAAGTATGTGTGAAGTAAAAAGAAAATGATACAACATTTTTATTATAGAAAAATCTGGAAAGTGTGGCGTGCATTTGTCTATACTTTGTAGGACCACCTTCCACTGCAATTATAGCTGAAAAACATCTCAAGCTCAGACAGATTCTCAATGGGGTTCAGGTCTGGACCATGACTGGACCATTCTAACACATGAATCTGCTTTGATCTTAATCATTCCATTGTAGCTCTGGCTGGATGTTTAGGGTCCATGTCCTGCTGGAAGGTGAACCACCTCCTCAGTTTCAAATGTTTTGCAGCTTCTACCAGGTTTCCCTCCAGGATGGCTTCGTATTTAGCTCCATCCATCTTCCCAGCTTCCATGACCCTGCTGAAGAAAAGCATCCCCACAGCAGTTTCACAGTGGGGATAGTGTGTTCAGGGTGATGTGCAGTTTTAGTTTTCCGCAATTAGGCCAAAAAGTTCAACTTTGGTCTCATCTGACCACACAGCACCTTCTTCCACACCTACCTGTCTTGGTAGGTTTATAGTTGAGCCATACTCCTTTCATTTTCAGATGATGGACTGAACAGTTCCCCGTGAGATGCTTAGAGCTTACAATTAGGGATGAGCAAATTGACTTCGGATGAAACATCCAAAATCAATTTGCATAATACTTTGTTTGAATACTGTATGGAGCAAGCACTCCGTACAGTATTAAAATGCATTGGCTCCTATGAGCCAAACTTATTACTTCGCAATGTCTTGCAAGACTTTGCATAAAAACTTCATAAATCAATTTCTACTGTAAAAAAAACATTTCCCGAACTCGGGTTTGGTTCCACGATACCACTTGGAATCTAACCCAAGCTCGGAAAAAGGTTTTTTTACAGTCGATTGGCTCATTCCTACTTACAATATTTTCTTAATACCTAACCCTGCTTTCCACTTCTCCATAACTTTATCCCTGACCTGTCTGTGGTGTTCCTTGGTTTTCGTGATGCTGTTTGATCACTAATTTTCACTAACAAACCTCTGAGGCCTTCACAGAACAGCTGTAGTTATACTGAGAATAAATTACACACAGGTGGACTTGGTTTCCTAATTAGGTGACTAAGGCAATTGGTCACACTGGATTTTATTTAGGGGTATCAGAGTACAGCAGGCTGAATACAAATACACACCACACTTTTCAGATTTTTATTTATTTTTTTTTAATTTTGAAAACCATGTATCATGTTCATTTCACTTCACACATACTTGCTACTTTGTGTTGGTCTACCACATAAAATCCCAATAAAATACATTTAAAGGGGTTGTCTGAGTTATGAAAAAAAATATATAGCACTTCAAATCTGATGGGCAGCAATATATAACTAAGTTAAGCAAGTTTTAGGCAAAAAAAAATCCATATTTCCTCATTTCCCTGGTTCTCTTCTGGTCTTTGTTTACATGCAATAACAACAATCTTAGCCCCTCCCCCTTCTCCCCCCCTCTGCAAAGGGAATGAATACAAGTGCTGTGAGTACATGTCTGCCTGCTGGAATACTCAGCAGCATGTTGTATGTGTAGGACTACAAGTCCCAGCTGTACAATGACACTGCTGATACACACAGGAAATTCTCCCTACCTGTTCTTGTACAATACAATTCTTCTATAGCTCCTTGCCCAGCATTTGTCTCCTCTCACTGCTGCAGCTACTGTTTGTTCTAAAGCCTTGAGCCCTCAGTGTGTTCTGGCTGAAGGGGTTAATGTTTTAACTGAAGGAAACCAGGAAGAAAGCAGATAGCAGGAGCCCGGCAAAGAAAGGGGGCGTGGCCAGTGACGTCTCGTGTACAGACTCTTATCTGAACTGAGGCTTGTGAACGAAACATCACAGAGCAGAGAGATAAGGTGACATCACAGGTCATGTGACCCTGAGTCAACTCTGAGAAACCAGCAGCTTTGGAAACACAAAGTATATGGGAAAGTTGTTATACCTGAAAAGTTAGAAACATATAAAGAACAAAAAAATAACTCGGACAACCCCTTTAAGTTTGTGGGTGTAACGTGAAAAAATGTGGAAAAGTTCAAGGAGCATGAATACTTTTCCAAGGCACTGTATGTGCACCAAGGAAGGAGAGAGGGGTATTATGATAAGGTTTGGGGATATAACTGTGTATATGAAACGACATGCATGTTTTATAACTCGGTTTTTGATACATCATCAATATTTACTATAAAAGAAAATGATTTCACAACTGTGAAGAGTTTTAAGAAGTCAACACAATATTCTGTCCTCAGCAAAAATAAACCCTTTACTCTGGAAATAGTTGCTATTTCTAAGGTAATTCACAAAATGAAGGAAGATATTTTATTATTTGCTAAGAAATGAAAAAAGTAAAGTACTTCACTTTATCTTTGGATTTTTTTTTTATTTCTTCCAATTGTTTTTTTCTGTGTGGCACTTAGTTGTGGACAAATATCATTAGATTTAGGAAATTCCTTTGTTCTGGAATCCTGAACAATATATCATATTTTATCATAATTAAAAGTTTTTATCTAGAAGTGACTAATGTGGTGGGATTACAACACTGATAAAGGCCTCATACATGACAGACATGTCCACAGAACCTGTACAGTGGCACACCTATTGCTCCCTAAGAAGTAACCATAGGTAATATATACACTGCCCTATGATGTTACAGTATGGCACTGTATTATTCTTCCCTAGAAGCAATGCAACTAGGGAAGAAAAGCTGCATGATACTGCATCCGATGTAAACTATCACAATTTTTTTTTTTTTTTGGATTCCAAAAGATATCCGACAAAAAATACAGTAAAGTAAGGCAATACAGTAAGACTCTGTGCAAGATTGTATACAGTCATAAAATGGCCATGTGCATGAAGCTTTAAAGGGGTTGGCCATTATATCTTTATTTGTACACATATGATGGGAAGACTACATAAAGACAGATAGTGATCCACTGTTACCAAAACATTGGCGTGGATGTCCGATATTCCATATTTGAATAGAACGCAAGCCATGCAAGCACGGTTACCTCTCCTTTCACTCTTATGGGACTGGCAGAAGTACAGAAGCTGAGCCAGCTCTTGGCAATTTTTGAAACTCCCATACCAGTGAATGGAGAGTGGCGCGGCTGCTCTCTGTTCACATTGGGGCTCCTTTCCTGGAGAAAGGAGTAGGTCCCACAGGTGGAACCTGCACCTCTGAGACCCAGTAAATTTTTGTTTACAATATTCACTCTTACAGTCTGGAGAACTGATCCCAAAGTGACTACTGATGGAGGGCCACGTGACCAGTCCTGTCCATCATCAGTGTCTAGCTTCTAATGCTCTGCACAGTGTTAGTCAATGAAGACTCTAAATTGTTTACTGTAGCTTAATGTATCTGTTAGAAAGAAACACTGAATTTTGCAGAAGTTTGAGGGTCATTACAAGGAACAGTGCATGGATACAATATCAGTGCAAGATAACACATGTGTTGAGGCTATGGCCTTCACTGCATTTGATTGGGGAGAAGCTTCAGGCACCTTGTCATGCTACTGAGACAAACTGGCCATCTGTTAAAAGACTAAAACTTGCATTTGGACATTGTAGTGCTATACTAAGAGTGAGAATTTTATTGTGAGCGAGACTTTGCAACCCTTTGCTTAATTGGGCAGTTTGGATTAGCTGGAAAAAGACTAAGAGAGGTACTAATTGTACTGCCTATATCCCTTTACACAGCCTTGGGAAAACTGTACATGTTATCTACCCCGATTGCATCTTGAATCTGGATTTGACAGATGCCGGCAGAATACTACATACTGGAAAAGATAGTACCTACTAGAAAATTTGGTGGAGGGAGGATGTTAATGCAACAGCGTACAAAGACATTTTATACCACCGTATGCATCCGAATTTGTGAAAACATGTTATAAAATATCCTTTCCTGTTACAGCATGAATAAGCCCCTGTGCACAAAGCAAGGTCCATAAAGTCATGGCTTGGTGAGATTGGTGTGAAGGAACTTGAGTGGCTGTACAGTAAGATCATAACCCTTTGGGACAATCTTGAACACCTGCTGTGAACCAGCCCTTCTAGTCCAATATGGCAATGCAAAAAAAAAATTACTGTAAAGCTTTTTTCCAAAGTTTTTATTTTTTAAAGTTTTACTGCATAGGAATCACTGTAAAAACAAAACGCATAAAACTGTGAAGGAATTGTGTTTTTTTTTATAATTCCATCCCATTTGAATTTTTTTCCAGCTTCCCACTACATCGCATGCAACAGTAAATGGCGCCATTAGAAAGTACAACTTGTCCTGAGCGTTTCCTGGCCATAAGGAGATATATAATATTCCCCAAATCCCGACCTAGGCCTCTCACCCAGTTAAGTCAGTACTCTCTGGAGTATAGGATAGCTACCTCACATCTGGTGGCAGAGCTCACTATGAGCTCACTTGCATATCATCTTCCCAGAATTCCTGAAGAGCATGTATGGCCTATAAGACTCCCACACCATTTAAGGCACTCTCCATTAGGAGATATAGTGTTCCCCATTTCCTTTTGCTTTTAACGCTTTTCTTCTAACACTGACTCAAAACACCTGCCTTGTTGCCTATAGCAACCAATCACAGCTCAGCTTTTACTTCTTAAAGCGCTCCGAGGCAATGAAAGCTGAGCTTTGATTTGTTGCTATAGGCAACAAGTCCTGTCTTTCTATCGGACAGTTTTGATAAGGCCTAGGAAGCCTTATAGGATGCTTGTAAGTGGGGTAAGCATGTCTATAGCACTTATCACAGCCGGTTCTACTACTTGTGTAACCTTTATTCCACTGTACACTGTGTTTGATATGTAACTGAGGTTAGTTTGCACAGTTATGTTTCTGCTTGTACAGGACATGTAGAAATAATTGATTACTATATGTGACAGAGTGTACTGAGTATGCTCAAACAGCTGGTGTCAAACGTTTCAGGGCTTAAATGAAGGAATGAAGGGGATGGAGCTTGTGTAACACCCCAGAGTGTTACCACTCCTGCACCCTGCTACTATCTCTAATGGGCTAACCTGAATTTCATCTGTGTATTTCTTTCCAGGACTTCTACATTGTGCAATGATAATCTTTCTATGTATCTGTTTATTACATGTATTGTGCCTGGTTCACCAGTAGGTGGCAGTGCAAATGGCAGAGCTATAGTTAGAGAGAATTGAACTTACCATTCGATTCTCCCCCCTTTGGGCAGAAGTGAGCTAGTCCTGCTTCCTCCCGGAAGGGTAGGGCAGAAGTTTCCAGTTACTTCTAGTTGGAGAGGCAGAAGGAGGGTGAAAAGGGGCACACTCAGGCATTAAAATGCAAGCCTGAGCACCCTAAGTTCTGCTGGCCATGAAGAAAGATGTCTGGAAGCCATAGGGGCCAGAGAAATATTTCTTCGGCCACCACAAGGGAAATCAGCAAGAGGAAGAGTTCTTCGGCTGAAGATAAGTTTTACTGAGTGTCAGGAGGGGAATAACAGTTGACGGCACCCCATCCAAGGATACCAGGACAGTCCTAAAGTACAGTAACCAGACTTAAGCAAAATTTAGTGCAGCTTAAAGAAGTAAAGCAGAGTATTAAGCAAGCCTGTCAGTACAGCAGAGAGAAAGAGAAAGCAAGCAGAGTTATTTAGCAAGCCTGCCAGTTTATGCTAAAGCCTGCTGGGACCGAGACAAAGCATGAAGATTGTTTTTGACGAATGTTTACTCAAGTAAAGGTGCTGTTCAACTACATACAAGGGCCCTGATTTATCACACCTTCACTCCAGAATTCTGTCTCCAAAAAGTCGCACGATAGGGCTTTTGCGACTTTTTTGCGCATTTTTTTGCGACTTTTTGCATGTGTACACAACTCGCTCCAGTTTGTAATATGGGTGGAAAAGTGGGTGTGGTTAGCCATGTTAATGAGTTTCACTCCAGATTTATCATTGCGACTTTTTAAAAAAAGTCGCAAAATAGTCGCAATCTCACTCCAGGAGGAGGGTGGAGTAGGAAAAGTGGAGGAGCTTCTCTAGACAGAAGTGTTAGGTTTAAGGACAAGCCACATTTATCAAACAACCTGTGACGTTTGATAAATGTGGCAGAAAGTACTTCAACACAGACTGAAGCAAAACTGACTTCAAATATTTTCTTAATGATAAATTCCCCCCAAGGTCTTTCTTTCAAATCCCTCAATTATTCCCATTTTTTATTGCTTCGGAGCCAAAGCCTGGGGTCCAGCAGTATCCAGGTAGGAGCATCGTGATACACATAAAGAGACATTTAGGCTTCACTACACCACTCGGCATTCCTACTACACCTGGGACGCGATAGAGGCCCGGGGCGGCACACGTTGCACTCTAAACTCCGCTCTCCTAGGACCACCATATTAGGGCGGGGTTTACTGTAGTCCTGGCCATTTTAAAAATCAGGTACAGTCCTTCCAACTTCTGGACAGTTAGCAACTATGGGTAGGGCTGTGAGAACCTGTGGTGGAGAAATATGAGAGGAGAGTCTAGAAAGATTGTTGAGAGATCCCTAAGAGGAGAGTCATCAAAGAGAGGGGCATCAAGAGAGCACGGAGGAGACTGAGGCCAGAGTTAAAGACTACACAGCTAAAGGAGAGTGTCTAACAGCGACTGGGACTGCTTACCATTAAGAGGAGACCTGTGTCAGTGGCTTGTGGAGATCTCCAGAGACTGTTCTTTTGTCAGTGCACAATGCAAAGTTATCCACTTCATTGCCGAAATAAAGTGTCAAATCTGCCGCTGTTCTGATTCCTGTGCTTGAATACTGGTTGTGCCACCCTTACATGCTTCCTAACCATTCTAGTTATTTATGGGATCGTTTTCAGAAAAGGACCTTAGAGACCTGGGTTTATGTCCAATCCGATTTTTTGCAGATCCCACATGGACCCATTTATTTCTATGGGGCTGCAAAAATATAGACACCAGCGTCCGTGTGTTGTCCGCATCCATGTGGCCTTTCTTCAAAATAAAGATCGAGTCCAGATCTAGTGAAAGGAGTGAGAAAATTGCGGCATGCACACAACGGTATACATATTTTGTGGATCCATGGCTTCAGAACGCAAAACAGATACCGTACAGTCATGTCCATGAGGCCTAATAGAAAGATTTGCATCTATTCAGTGTTTTTGATACACACCTGTCTTGGCTCACAATCAATTATAGTCTCATCACCATCATATGCAGCAGCCCAGGAGCAGAGAAAGGATAGGAGTAGTGATAGTGGCAATAATGGAGGTTGTAATGACTCACTCTGATGTTCCCCTGTGCCATACAGTAATGGAAAAGGCACACCCTGGTTCTGGGGTTCTCCTGCCTAATGGTGGTTCGAGGTGTCCTTGTTGGTAATGAATTGTGAGATGCAACGCAGGGTTTCTTAGAAGCTACAGATGTTAGTGCAGTGTAGCGGTGCTGGAAATAAGGAGGACAAGTTGGTTTTCTCTTTAGACCAATTTGCCTTACACTGCACTTATCTAGCTGATTTTAGTATAAACATCCAGAAGTAGGGGTGCAACACTTTTCTTTCTACAATGCAGCCATGCTCTTCACCATTTTAAGTCAGGTTACCATACTCCCTTTGTATGCTTCCACAATGTCCACTGCAGGATGTGGATATTTTCTTCACAGATGATTAATGTGCTCCTAGAGTGTGTCCAGGCACTGTAAAACTTTAATCTCCTTGACACAGAGTGATGGAGACTCAGTGGTCTTTTTTCAGAGAGCAATTCTCCACAGAACTTCTCTCTACACCTCCTCTTTTACATATGGCATGCTCCTTAAGTATATCTTCTCTTTTTTCCTCTTTTATTTTTTTTTCAGTTTTGCTTGCCTCTGATGGGTTCAATCCAGAGCATTGTACAACTAGCCCTCCCTCTCTCTCTCTGTTCCATTCTCTCCATATGACTAGACTGCTCTGATCCATCTCTACGATGTTCCAGCTCCTCCTCTGTTAGGGAGAGGATACCACTGTACCTAGTGTCTGACTTAGTGGTCTTTTTTTCAGAGAGTAATTCTCCACAGAACTTCTCACTACACCTCCTCTTTTACATCTGGCATGCACCTTTGGTATATATGCTCTTTTCTCCTCTTTTCTTTTTTTTTTTTTGCAGTTTTGCTTCTCTCTGATGGGTTCAATCCAGAGCATTGTACAACTAGCCCTCTTTCTCTCTCTGTTCCACTTTCTCCTTATGACTAGACTGTTCTGATCCATCTCTACGATGTTCCAACTGCTCCTCTGTTAGGGACAGGATACCACGCCACCTAGTGTCTGATGAATAAGGCCTGTTATCATAAATCTGCTTAATACAAGAAAATAAAGAAAAGCCGTATACAGAAAATCACAGTTTAGGTATTTACCAGCATAAATGTAGGAAATACATTAGAAAACTCACATTTTGCAGTGGAGTACCATAGCAAAGGGATGCAGCACATACAAAGCAAAAGAGTAGAAGAGAGATGTGGCCAATGTCACAATAACTGTACAATGTATTCATGTTTTGCATTGTCTATAGATGAAGCATCTCAGTCATTACCTGCAGAACATTCCAGCACTACACAACTTCCAAGGAATAGTTCCAAAGAACTAAGTTGGTTTTAGACTGACCTTTATTTTACCACAGAAAAGCATGTATTTTCCAGCTTTTGCAGGCTAGGAGGACAATCATTCCAGTGCTTACATCATAATATGTATGATCAGATGTAATTGAAATAATAGTACAAACTCCACTCAATAAATAGAAATCTAATTGCAGGGTCATTTTATTCTATCTATGTGGAATTTCGACTTAATCAGTAAAACTAAAATTACAGTGCAATGATTAAAATACTTACCAACATTGCAGTTGGTAGATTAGAGACAAAAAGATCCAGTCCTTGCAATACCCCAAACTATGTGGAACTACCCATTTATGGATGGGGCTTACACAAGCCACACTCATTTTTGGCCTGAGACTGCCCAAATTTCTAAGGACTGTTTCTGAAAATTGGGGACATTCCCTGAAGATTCAGGACTGTTGGCTCCTGGAAGTAATACGCAATTGTAAGTACTTTCAGAGAGTAGTATGAGATTTTGTTACCAGAGATGAAGAGATGTTCAGTCACTTGGATCCAGAAATGGGGGTTTTATACTTTCCTTTCTACAATGCAAACATGGGGAAGACCTCAATGTCAGATTATGCTCTTCACCATTTTTAGTCAGGTTTCCATACTCACTTTGTATGCTTCCACAATGTCCACTGCAGGATGTGTGTATTTTCATACGTAGATGATCAATGTGTTCCTAGGGTGTGTTCAGACACCATAAAACTTTAATCTACTTGACAAAGAGTGATGGAGACTCAGTGGTCTTTTTTAAGAGAGCAATTCTCCACAGAACTTCCCTCTACACCTCCTCTTTTACATCTGGCATGCTCCTTAAGTATATCTGCGTTTTTCTCCGCTTTTCTTTTTTTTTGCAGTTCTGCTTGTCTCCGGCAGGTTCAATTTAGAGCATTGTACAACTAGCCCTCTCTCTCTCTGTTCCATTCTCTCCATATGACTACGATCCATCTCTACGATGTTCCAACTCCTCCTCCTCTGTTAAGGAGAGTGTACTACTCCACCTAGTGTCTGATGAATAAGGCCTGTTATCACAAATCTGCTTAATACAATCAAATAAAGAAATATTGTAGTGGAGGACTGCCATAGCAGTGGGATGTGGCACATACAAAGCAAAAGAGTAGAAGAGAGAGATGACCAATGTCACAATAACTGTACAATGTATTCATATTTTCCATTGTGTATAGATGAAGCATCTCAGTCATTACCAGCAGAAAATTCCAGCATTACACAACTACCAGGGAATAAAGAATAGAGATGAGCGAATATATTCATTAAGATTCGTAATCCGCACAGATATTTGCGTACTCGTAAGTATTCGTTACTCGGCCGAGTAGCATGTGAAATTCGTGTTTTTTTTTAAAGTCCTCCGTGCATGTTTAGCGCCTATTTGTTAGCCAATAAACATGCAGGGAAGCCTGGGGGACCTCCTGCCATGACCTACTACCTTTTCTACATGTCTAGGAGTGATTGGCTGCCTGCATCAGGTGACGTGCTATTATATATATATGTGTACGCCTGGGGCTCGGATCACACATCTTGTGGTTTTAGGAGAGGGAAAGAGTGTGCGTGTGATAGGGATAGCGAAAGCGTACGAAATATCTGATATATAAGCGTACAAAATATCTAAATCTCAGTTGATCTAAACATAAGTGATAAATCCTGACACCCATGACTATTAACTTCTATTAGATCGTAATCACCCAGCTTTTTTAGAGTCCTGATCAACAAGTTGTCATTCAAAAATCTCAGAAAGTTGAATGACAGCTTCTCTATGCTTGCAAGTGGTAATGGTTTCACTGTCTTAAATTCATACGCAACAGCGTATAGAGTAAATTATACGTAGCAATAACGTACGCTTTATCGGACAAGGTCCTGTCGCTCCTTGCACTGTCTCTGCCTGCTCCATGCATGCTGCACCTGGTGTTCCCTATCCATTTCCATGGTGTTTCCATCACTTTCAGAGGTTTTCAGGTGTTTAGGCAACCTTGCCTGTGAAGAACTTGGGTCCCCTGCAAAAATGCTCGTATCTCCCCTTCAATAGGGTTCGTTATTCGGTACGAATATACAAACTTTTGGAAAAGTTTGTACCGAGTACCGAGCACACGAACATTTTAATATTCGCTCATCTCTAATAAAGAACTAAGTTAGTTTTAGACTGACTTTGATGTTACCACTGAAAAACATGTATTTTCCAGCTTTTGCAGGCTGGGAGGACAATCATTCCGGTGCTTATATCATAATATGTATGATCAGACGTAATTGAAATAATAGTACAAACTCTACTCAATCTAATTGCAGGGTCATTTTATTCTATGTGGAATTTCGGCTTAATCAGTACAAATAAAATTAAAGTGCAATCCTTAAAATTAGGAGAGAAACGAAAAAGACAACACAAGTGGTATACTTACAAACATTGCAGTTGGTACATTAGAAACAAAAGGACCCAGTCCCTGCAAAACCCCTAACTACAGTATGTGGAACCACCTATTTATGGATGGGGCTTACACAAGCCCCACTCATTTTTGGCCTGAGACCTCCCAAATTTCTAAGGACTGTCTCTGAAAATTGGGGACATTCCCTGAAAATTCATGGCAGTTGGCACCTTGAAGTAACCCGCAATTAGAAGTACTGTAGTATGAGAGAGTAGTATGAGATTTTGTTACCAGAGATGGAAAGATGTTCAGTCACTTGGATCAAGTGTACTTCAACAATTAGGTGACACTATAAGGTGGACAAAGATAGAAGTCACATTCGAGGCTTACTGTTAGAAATAAAAATAGAACATAATGCTAAGCAGAAGCCAATGCATTTCCAATATGAATCTCTTAAAGGGAACCTGTTATCAATTTTATGTTGCCCATACTAACGGCAGCATAAAGTACAATCAGGTGAGTTGATTTCCATGATCTGTCATTTATAAGTTAAAAGTAAGTGGTTGCCGAGAACCAACATCACATTCATTGCAGACTAGGCCTGGAAAAGAGTCCTGGCCACCTGAGAAGAGTCCTGGTTATTCATGAATTCCTGCTCTCCCTGCCCACCTGCTGATGATTGACAGGCTTCTACCTAGTTTCCTCTCTTTCTCTCTAGGAGAGAACTGTCAATCATCAGCAGATGGGGGGGATGCAGGAGATTAGGAATAACCATGACTCTTCTCAGGTAGATTTGACTCTTTTCAAGGCCTGATTATGATGCTGGTTCTCGGCAATCACTTACATTTAGCTCACCGCCAAAATCGTAATTTCCGTCACTATTTTATGCTGCCCTCTGCGAGGTCAGTATAAAGTTGATGACAGGTTCCCTTTAACGCCTTAAAGGGGTTGTGCACTCCCCGCCCTTCCTCCTGACAGACTTGCGAAGGGAATCACACTTACATGCTTCCCGATGCTGACTCCCGACTCCTGCACTCTCCACTCGGATCCCAGGATGTAAACTTCCATTTTGATGCCTCTGCAACCAATCGCTGGCCGCAACAGTGACCTGCTCCCCTTCCATCATGACAAATGGTCACTGCTGAGGCCAGTGATTGGCTGCAGCAGTGTCAAAACAGAAGCATTATGTGTTAAGCGATTAAGTACTTAAGTATTATCTTGAATACATGATTTTTCACATAATGGGTAGAGTACTGAGGTCTTTATTTTTATATAATAGAGGAAAACCTAAGCTCTCCTTTGCAGACCACATTTTGAGTCTCATAATTGAGAGGAATTATTTGCAGTATAAGCGTATGTCCACACTGTCAGGATTCTGCATGTAGATTTGGAAGTCAAAACCAGGAGTGAATGCAAAAAAAAAAAAAGAGTCATATCTTTATACTTTCTTTTTATTCTCTTTTTTATGATACACTCCTGATTTTGAGTTCCAAAACTGAATGCAGAAACCTGACCATGTGGTCAGAAACCTGACCTCATGTACACACTCTCATAGTATGGCTCCCTACATGGCCCATCATTCCTTGCTCAGGTATAATATAGGCAGATGCGGTCAGGTTACACCTATCAGACGCCATAGCTATATTGACAATGTAAAATCTTGATCACGAAGTTGGAGAGCCACAGATGAACAGAAAAAGGCACAAGAGAGGCTGCCAACTGTGCCCTGCACAGCAGCATGCATGTCATAGGCATTTTGTATAGTCCAGCAAGGAGAGATAGAGATGACTTGGTAATAACCTTATAGTATCATCTGCAGGAGACAGAAAGATTGGAGGAGACTCAAGGATGACTGCAGACAGCTGAGAAGATTTGTGGAGGGACATTGAATGTATAAATTAGATATTTACTCCTTTTATGTCAGGAATAATGTATGTCTATGTAAAGATGAATGGTTTTATACATTCTTACATGTATTGAAACATTTCAATGGTAAATGAGATGTTTCACGAGACAAAGACAATTGAATAGTGCTGACATAACTACCTTTATTATACCTATATCCCACAGAATGACAATGTTATAAACACGTTCACGCTGGGATTCAGCTGAATTGCAGATATTATTTCCATTTTAATTAGGTTCAATAATATAAAGAAATATGTCAAATTAATTCCTAGGTGATACGGGCTGAGGTTTATGGGCACAAGAGAGGTTCCCTTTTTGTATACTGGCGAGATCAGGATTGACTGTGGGGTAGGAGTGCAGTCCTCCCAACAGTGATTGCGTGAAATCTGTGAAATCTGTGTGATCACCTTGACGTCAAGGTTCGCTACTTACATGAGAGTTTTGGCATACGATTGTGTCAAGGTATTGGAAGGGTTAAAGGCAGGGGCGTAACTATCATAGCGGCAGACCATGCGACTGCTCTGGGGCCCAGGGCAAGAGGGGGCCCAGTCTTACTTGGGATTATCTCCTCTTCTACTGGGGGGTGAAAACCTGGTCAGGACCCTACCCTCCAAAGGAACAACTTTTAGCAAATGAGGCAGTGGAAAAATGGCCGAGGGTCTATGAAAAGGGTTTAGGCAGAAACACTTCTGTCCTGTGTGGGGGGCCTGGTTTGATCCTTGTTATGGGGCCCTTACTTCTCTATGTATGCCACTGGTTAAAGGATAATACCAACAAATATACTTTCCTACAACTTTCCATCATAGCAACCTCCCATGATTATCTGCCCCATGTGAACTTGTTATGTATATTATGCTCATTTTCCTGCAGTTCAGCCTCCTGTCTGCTTCTGATCAGACACTATCATGAATTTTAGGTTTCACCCTGCTTTTCTTTCTCTGTGATATCAATCACACAATGCCTAAGTAGACAAAATAGAAAAAGTGTGTTACCCAAGTCTGATTCAAATAGTGGCTAAGCCACGGCCTCAATGGGATATTTAGAGATAGAAACAGCAAGAGACAGAACAGATGACAGAATGGTTCATATAGGAAACTTTAGTTTTAGGCCTCATTCATATGATGGTCATTTTTCCCACATCTGATCTGCATTTTTTGCAGATTTTATGCGGACCTATTCATTTCAATGTGGCAACAAAAAATGTGGACAGCACACAGTGTTTCTTGTCCATTTCACAGATAAGAATAGGGATTTTTTGACAATGGTGTCCGTGGAAATTGCGAGGCGCACATGTCCAGTATCCATATTTTGTGCTCCATAAAATGCATATGGTGGTGTAATTGAGGTCTTACTTTAAGTTTCCCTTTAACACGTACTTAGATCATCGTTCCGATTGTTTACTAAGTACCGTAAAACTTCTGTGCAGTTTAGCCTTAGCTTTCATTGCTAAGAGGACAGTGACGCAGATGGACTACTTTAAGAAAAAAAACATAATTTCTGAAGACGTAGCTACAAGTTCATGTGGAAAACACTATGACGCTATTACGTCTAAACTTCGCTGCTCTTTAATTTCTTAATATAGCAGTTGTTGTTCCACTTTACTGGCACAGAGCTCCAAATTCCCTGCATAGACATAGTTAAAGGGAATCTGTCTCTAGGAAATTCATTGTTAAATCAGTCACATTGTCCTGTAGGATTAGAACAGCGAAATGTAATAATGCCTTTCACTTAAAGGGGTATTCCTGTTACCATAAATATAACTTATGTTTTAAGCTAATTCATCATCAATATTTACCTAATATAATGTCAATTTCACATATTTACCGTTCAGTAGTTCTAAAAATAGTTTTCTTCCTCTGCTACCCGCTGTGTTTCCTCATAAGTTACCATGGCATCGACCTGTAGTTCTGAGCCTTTGTTAGGTCGAGCATGCTCAGTGTGTTGCTATCAATTCTCTAGCTAAATGTTAGTGTTCTGGTGATTACTGAGAAGAGGGGGTGTGACCGGACTGTATATCAGGCAGCCAATCAATAAACAGCAACACTCACAGCAGGAAAGCTAGGGATGGTGGGGATTGTAGTTTTGTGAGGGAAGATCAGGCGCCATGATACTCTCAGTGTTCTGCAGGCTCACACAGGAGCTAGATAAATGGATTGCAAGGTAAAATGAAACTCTGGTTATATGTATAGGTATCGGTTCTGTTGGGGTCACAGCAGGGCCGCCATCAGGGGGGTACAGCAGAACCTGCTGTGGGGGGCCCGGGCGCAGAACCTGCTGTGGGGGGCCCGGGCACAGGGCCGGTGTCAGCACCCGGCAAACCCGGGCATGTGCCGGGGCCCTGAGCTCCTCGGCAGTGGCGTAGCTATAGGGGTCGCATCGGTCGCAGTTGCGACCCGGCCCCTAAGCTAGGGGGGCCCCGAGGGCCCCCCTTGCCACTTGCAGGGCCGCACCGCCAATTAGGCAAGGTGCGGCGCGGCCCTGCAGAGGGAGATGAGCGCTTCCATTGTGGAAGCGCTCATCTCCATAGTCATCTGTATATGCCTGTACTGCGGGGCAGGGGAGGGAGTGGCGTCTCCCCTGCCTGTTCCTCTGATAGGCTGCAGGCACTAGGCCTGCAGCCTATCAGAGGCCGGCTCAGGCGGCGCGATGACGTCATCGCGCCGCCTGAGCCGTACAGCGCGGGACACAGGCCGGAAGAGGCCTGCATCGCATCGCTGCCAGTCTGATGGAGGTAAGTATAAGGGTTTTGTTTTTTTTTATTGCTGAAATTGCGGACCGGAGGTTTATTGGGTGCACTGGGGGCATTTTTTACGGGCACTGGGGGCATTTTTACGGGCACTGAGGTCATTTTCACTGGCACATGGGGGCATTTTCACTGGCACATGGGGGCACTGGGGGCATTTTTACTGGCACATGGGGCACTGGGGGCATTTTTACTGGGACATGGGGCACTGGGGGTATTTTTGCTGGCACATGGGGGCACTGGATGCATTTTTACTGGCACATGGGGCACTGGGGGCATTTTTACTGGCACATGGGGGCACTGGGGGCATTTTCACTGGCACATGGGGGCACTGGGGGCATTTTTACTGGCACATGGGGGCACTGGGGGCATTTTTACTGGGACATGGGGGCACTGGGGGTATTTTTACTGGCACATGGGGGCACTGGGCACATTTTTACTGGCACATGGGGGCACTGGGGGCATTTTTACTGGGACATGGGGGCACTGAGGGCATTTTTACTGGCACTGGGGGCATTTTTACTGGCACTGGGGGCATTTCTTACTGGCACATGGGGGCACTGGTCTGGTCTGAAAGGAGAAGATGAGGAAAGAGAAGATCTACATCAGAGGAGACGACACTGGATGTACAAGGTATGGGGCGCTGTATTATACTGGATGTACGAGGTATGGGGCTGTATTATACTGGATGTAAGAGGTATGGGGCGCTGTATTATACTGGATGTAAGAGGTATGGGGTGCTGGATTATATTGGATGTAAGAGGTATGGGGCGCTGTATTATACTGGATGTACGAGGTATGGGGCGCTGGATTATACTGGATGTAAGAGGTATGGGGCGCTGTATTATACTGGATGTAAGAGGTATGGGGCGCTGGATTAGGCTACATTCATACGAACGTTGTGTTTTGCAGTCTGCAAATTGCGGATCCGCAAAAAAAGGATGATGTTCCGTATGGCATCCGTTTTTTTTTTTTTGCAGATCCACTGTAACAATGCCTATCCTTGTCCGCAAAACGGACAAAAATAGGAATGGACATACAGATGCGGACAGCACACAGTGCTCATTGAAGTGAATGGGTCCGCATCTGAGCCGCAAAATATGCAGATCGGAGGCTGCAAAAACAACTCGTGTGAATGTAGCCGGGGGGGGCCCAAGCTGAACTCTTGCACCAGGGCCCATGAGCCTTTAGCTACGCCCCTGCTCCTCGGGGGGCCCACTCAGCCGCTGGCTTTTTTTTTAATTCATTTTTTATTTTTGCTGCTCCCTCCCGAGTCCCGTCCCACTGAGCCGCTTTAATGCCGGCTCCGAGTCCTCACTCACCCCACTGCCCTTTAACAGTGCCCAGCCACAGTCTTCTCCGCGGATCAGCGGGTGCCGCCTACCTTCTTGCCGCGCTTCAGCTGTCTCCTCCTTCCCACCGCCACCAGCAGAGGAGGAGACAGCTGAAGCGCAAGGGAGAGATGAAGACTGAGGCGACGCCATCTTAGTGGCAGGTGCAGCGACAGCAGCCCAGCAACACGGTGCAGTAAGTAACTTGCCCCAGCCAGCCCAGTCTGAAGGGTCATTTTGCTTGTATTTTCATCTCTAGCTCTAGGTCATTATTGAATAAGGTCATCTTCTGTACTTCTGCATTGCAACCTGGGGGATGTAGGTCTGGGGAGACCCTGATCTGAGGTCTGATGGGGCACAAGACGCTGACCTGAGGTCTGATGGGGGCACAAGACACCGACCTGAGGTCTGATGGGGGCACAAGACACCGATCTGAGGTCTGATGGGGCACAAGACGCCGACCTGAGGTCTGATGGGGGCACTATACGCCGACCTGAGGTCTGATGGGGGCACGAGACGCCGACCTGAGGTCTGATGGGGGCACGAGACGCCGACCTGAGGTCTGATGGGGGCACAAGACACCGACCTGAGGTCTGATGGGGGCACAAGACACCGATCTGAGGTCTGATGGGGGCACGAGACGCCGACCTGAGGTCTGATGGGGGCACAAGATGCCGACCTGAGGTCTGATGGGGGCACGAGACGCCGACCTGAGGTCTGATGGGGGCACGGGGGGGGGGGGGGGGGCGCGAAATTTGCCTGTAGGGGGCCCCGAAATTCCTGATGGCAACCCTGGGTCACAGATTGCAGCCTTAATGCAATTTTTTCAAAAATGATGTTACTTTACTGGAATACCCCTTTAATGATCCATTCATAATTTTAATACATATGCAAATTAGCAGTTAAGTGCACCAAGGGCAGGGTTTGAGCCACTCTGTGCACCCTTTCTCCTCCTGCTTTCCCTGCCAGCTCCTGCCTTTCCATCTTGTTTGACAGGACCAGGATCTTTCATAGTCATCTTTCAGTTTGTGTCTGAACTAGATAACCTAAAATCTTATTGATGATGTGTCCTGCATGCACAAAAATATAAAAAAAATGTGCATATACAGAAGGTGGCTCCTCAGAATCAATTCCTTTGGTGGGCCCAAGGAACTTCAGTCCAATGCTGGGTGTACAATGTGAGGCCCGGCTCCGTATGTTTATTTTTTTTGTATTTTACTCACTTATATAGCGCTGACATATTCTGATGCACTTTACAGACATTAGCATCACTCGTTGCTCACAATCTAAGGTCCCTATCAGTATGTCTTTGGAGTGTAGGAGGAAACCGGACGAAACCCACGCAAACATGAGGAGAACATACAAACTCCATGCAGATGTTGTCCTTGGTCGGATTTGATTCTAGGACCCCAGCACTCCAAGGTACCAGTGCTAAACACTGAGCCACTGTGCTGTCACTGTGTCCTCCAGTCATCTGAACACAGAAAACCCTTGGCTGTGGGTGGCTGCACACATGTAGTTCCCATAGCTCAGGAGCAAGAACTAATGGAACAATGTACAGCCATCTCAGGGTACCCAATATATCACAACAATGGGGCCCCCTTTATTTAACGTTATTTATTTTACCCACTTATATTCCACAGTGCTTTACTGACATTAGCATCCAACTGTCCCCAATGGGGCTCACAATCTGCGTTCCCTATCAGTATGTCTTTGGAGTGTGGGAGGAAACCGAAGAACCCGGAGGAAACCCACACAAACACAGGGAGAACATACAAACTCCATGCAAGTGTTGTCCTTGGTCACATTCAAAACTAGGACCCCACCACTGCCCCTTGACCCCTGTCCAAGAGAGAAGTATGGCAGTGAAAGGTGGATGTCCATGCATTTGCCTCTCGTCTTTGTTCCTTATAGGAGTTTTTACATGCTAGGATATTACCACAACACCCATAGTCTTCAAAAGAGAGAGTCACTTGCATGCATGGTCTCCTCCTCTTTGGATTGCTGACTGAGGGAGAAGAGGTCCTAAGTCCAGGAAGTGAAAACTACAACTATAAGACATTTGTGGTCTATACTTTTGATGTCATAAATATCTCAGATGGCAAGACCCCTTTACATAAATATTACCCCAAAATTATTATTATTAATATTTTTTTTATTTGGAAATCAACACAATATGCTGATGCTTTCTGTTTTCTGGAACTAACTTGTCAGATTTTCTGTGTAGCCTGAGACAGAGTCAGCAGAGGGCTGGAGATTTAAAGGGAACCTGTTACATTGAACACGGTGTCTGAGCTGAAGGCAGTTTTAGGGAAAGAGATTCAGTAAAACTTGTAATTTCTTCATTTATGTCAAGGAGATGGTCCTATTAGTAACTAACAGCCTTCCCTCTCATACTGTGCACATAAAGATCATAGCTGTCAATCACTGGTAGGACCGCCTCCTTGATATCAAAGCCAAAAATTAGCTGGAATTTAAATAAATAAAATACAAATTATACATAGTCTTTTCCCAGTGCTCTATAAAATACTGCCTGCAGGTTATTTTTTATTTTCATGGTGACAGTTTTCCATTAATAACAGCTCTATTGTACAACTATATGCCTAGAAAAGTCAGGGTAGTAGCACCATACACTGTGCACACAAATAAGCTTATGTATATAGCTCCCCTGCTACTCCCTGGTCTATGCGGCGGAGGCTGTGCAGTACCCAAGATGGAGCATCTGCAATTCTTTGTTAATAGTTATATTTAACCATGTATAAATATATCAGGGATCAGTACAGAGATCTCTCCCATCATAGTAACATAGTTTATAAGGCCGAAAAAAGACATCTGTCCATCTAGTTCGGCCTGTTATCCTGCAAGTTGATCCAGAGGAAGGCAAAAAAAACCTGTGAGGTAGAAGCCAATTTTCCCCACTTTAGGGAAAAAAAATTCCTTCCCGACTCCAATCAGGCAATCAGAATAACTCCCTGGATCAACGACCCATCTCTAGTAACTATAACCTATAATATTATTACCCTCCAGAAATACATCCAGACTAGAGATGAGCGAACGTGCTCGTAACGAGCACTGTAGCGCTCGGCTCCCCTGCGCTCGCATGGGCGCAGGCATCCGGATCCGTCCTCCTCACCTGACGGATCCGGATGCCTGCGCCCAAGCGAGCGCAGGGGAGCCGAGCGCTACAGTGCTCATTACGAGCACGTTCGCTCATCTCTAATCCAGACCCCTCTTGAACTCTTTTAGTGAACTTACCATCACCACCTCCTCAGACAGAGTGCCATAGTCTCACTGCTCTTACCGTAAAGAATCCTCTTCTATATTTGTGGTCAAACCTTCTTTCCTCCAGACACAGAGGATGTCCCCTCGTCACAGTCACAGTCCTGGGGATAAATAGATGTTGGGAGAGATCTCTGTACTGACTCCTGATCTATTTATACATAGTTATTAGATCTCCCCTCAGTCATCTTTTTTCTAAAGTGAATAACCCTAATTTTGATAATCTTTCTAGGTACTGTAGTCCACCCATTCCAGTTATTACTTGAGTTGCCCTCTCCTGAACCCTCTGCAGCTCTGGTATGACTGCCTTGTTCACAGGAGCCCAGAACTGTGCACAGTACTCCATGTGTGGTCTGACTAGTGATTTGTAAAGTGGCAGGACTATGTTCTCATCACGGACATCTATGCTTCTTTTTATGAAACTCATTATCTTATTGGCCTTGGCAGCAGCTGTCTAACACTGGTTTCTACGGCTTAGATTGCTGTTCACTAAAATTCCTAGGTCCTTTTCCATGTCAGTGTTACCTAGTGTGTTACCATTTAGTATGTACTGGTGACTTGCATTATTCCTTCCTATGTGCATAACCTTGCTTTTGTCAGTGTTAAACCTCATCTGCCACTTCTCTACCCAAGCCTCCAATCTATCCAGATCTATCTGTAGCAGTGTACTGTCCTCTTCATCTATTTATCCCCAGGACTGTGACAAGGGGACATCCTCTGCGTCTGGAGGAAAGAAGGTTTCTACACAAACATAGAAGAGGATTCTTTATGGTAAGAGCAGTGACACTATGGAACTCTCTGCCTGAGGAGATGGATGGTGATGGTGAATTCACTAAAAGATTTTGGCTTCTACCTCAAAGTTTTTTTTTGCCTTTCTCTGGATCAACTTGCAGGATCACAGACTGAACTGGATGGACAGATGTCTTTTTTTACAGCCATATAAACTATGTAACTATGTGCAATTCAGGTAATGTTCTGCATTTAATGTTATGTAATATGATGCTATTTAACACACTCAGAATGTTCCAGCATGAGTCAGGCAAGGCTAGAGTTAATTATTCTGGCCCAGGCCTCTCTGGAGCTTAGGGTGGGGACTAGCCCTTCCCCCTGGCTTGAGGACAAGATTCTAGTGTTCTATGAGTAGGCAGCGTTTTAAGGACGACAGGTCTGGAGAAGAGTGGGAGCAGAGTGCAGACACTCCTTCCCCCACGCATTCAACTAGAAGCTTCCAGAGACTAACAGTTCTCTGTTCATCCTCTACCACTTCTACAGAAAATAGAGAGTGGGGAGTGAGAGAGCCTGTGATCTGGCTCCTGCTCTTCCAGGACATGAGAACCCCAGAGGCAGCTCATCTAGGAGGTCCACTACTCAAGACAGTCTACAGGGTCCCAGGCTTCCGAAGATCTGTAAACTACGGCATGTTTTTGTCAGCAGAGTGATCAAGCAATCAAGCTATACAGGCTGCAAGGTGAGGGAAAACATGTTTGGACACCACCACCAACACAGTTCAGGATAGGCATAGCCAGAAGCTTGGATAATACAGTGGACAGCTATACTCACGAAAATACATTTGTGTGCACGAGCCCTTAGTGTGGATTTTACTACTACATTTTCACAACCTGTGAATTTACCCTAAGACATGTGCACCAGAATTCTGCTGCATTTTCAGTAATAAATCTGCTCCATTACTTCTATTCCACAAACTGCTATCTGGTATTGAAGCTCAGCCCAGGCTAAAATTGCATAAAACTGAATTACTACTTGTCATACAGCAATTTCTCCTAGTTTGCAAGCAATATAAACCGAGTGACTCCATCAATCTCTTTTTCCTTGTATTAATCGTAGCACGGATTATTTTCCTTTATGCTCCCTGTATGAGTTAAAAAGGTGATAATGTGTAAGTGCGATAACCACAGGATGATACCGAGTGTCGTGACCCCATCATTCTATAGCTGTGAATGTGGAAAGAGCTGATATGATGGTATAGTGTTACTTTCTCTGCTGGTGCCTTCAGTATATAGCTAGTTACCCAGAATTATCTCTCTGTCTCCACAATAAATCTCACTTCTCTAATGGCCCTGCCTGACACTTTGACATTTACAAGAGTAAGAGACTTGATTTGAATAGAAATCCATTTAATTTTTACAAATCTCCCCTGATCGCTACAGTTCCTCCCTATTATGTTTTTTATTTAGCGTCTATTTCAACAGTCTCATAATCACAGTAAGGATTAGTATTGTATACCCTCAATCTAATTCATGGTTGTAGATTAATAGTGTATGTCAGGCTGAGGACAACCTGTGGCCCTCCTGCTGATATTCAGTAAAGCCTCAGATATTGTATTATGCCGCATTATACGGAGAGATAAGGTTGACTCTACAGCCTTTTCTCTGAATGTTCATCTCCTGGTTAGAAATATTACAACATATGGTATGTTTCCTCTACTATTCCTCTTGTATTATTGTGTAACACCCCGGAGTGGTGTTACCACTCCTGCACTGCTACTGTATCTAATGGGCTAACCTGAATGTCACCTGTATTTTGTTCCAGGTCCTCTCCATATTGTGCATTGATAATCTTGTCATGTAACTGTTTATTACATGTAATATATCTGGCTCACCAGCAGGTGGCAGCAAATATGGCAGAGCTATAGTTAGAGAGGGTGGAGCTCACCATTCCATGCTCTGGACAGAGTTGGAGTCCTATTTCCAGCCGGAAGGGTGGGGCAGCAGTTGCAGTCCTAGTTAGTGGTAGTCTTCCCTATCAATGGATGTCGTATATCTGGACTTCTCCAAAGCATTTGACACTGTACCACATAAAAGGTTAGTATATAAAATGAGAATGCTTGGCCTTGGAGAAAATGTCTGTATGTGGGTAAGTAACTGGCTCAATGATAGAAAACAGAGGGTGGTTATTAATGGTACATACTCAGATTGGGTCACTGTCACTAGTGGGGTACCACAGGGGTCAGTATTGGGCCCTATTCTCTTTAATATATTTATTAATGATCTTGTAGAAGGCTTGCACAGTAAAATATCAATTTTTGCAGATGACACTAAACTGTGTAAAGTAATTAACTCAGAAGAGGACAGTACACTGCTACAGATGGATCTGGATAGACTGGAGGCTTGGGCAGAGAAGTGGCAGATGAGGTTTAACACTGACAAATGTAAGGTTATGCATATGGGAAGGAATAATGCAAGTCACCAGTACATACTAAATGGTAAAACATTGGGTAACTGACATGGAAAAGGACCTAGGAATTTTAGTGAACAGCAAACTAAGCTGCAGAAACCAGTGTCAGACAGTTGCTGCCAAGGCCAATAAGATAATGGGTTGCATCAAAAGAGGCATAGATGCCCGTGATGAGAACATAGTCCTGCCACTTTACAAATCACTAGTCAGACCACACATGGAGTACTGTGTACAGTTCTGGGCTCCTGTGAACAAGGCAGACATATCAGAGCTAGAGAGGGTTCAGAGGAGGGCAACTAAAGTCATAGCTGGAATGGGTGGACTACAGTACCCAGAAAGATTATCAAAATTAGGGTTATTCACTTTAGAAAAAAGACGACTGAGGGGAGATCTAATAACTATGTATAAATATATCAGGGGTCAGTACAGAGATCTCTCCCATGATCTCTTTATCCCAAGGACAGTGACCATGACGAGGGGACATCCTCTGCGCCTGGAGGAAAGAAGGTTTGTTCACAAAAATAGAAGAGGATTCTTTACGGTAAGAGCAGTGAGACTATGGAACTCTCTGCCTGAGGAGGTGGTGATGGTAAGTTCACTAAAAGAGTTCAAGAGGGGCCTGGATGTATTTCTGGAGGGTAATAATATTACAGGTTATAGTTACTAGATATGGGTTGTTGTTGATCCAGGGAGTAATTCTGATTGCCTGATTGGAGTCGGGAAGGAATTTTTTCCCCTAAAGTGAGGAAAAATGGCTTCTACTGCACAGGGGTTTTTTGCCTTCCTCTGGATCAACTTGTAGGAAAACAGGTCGAACTGGATGGACAGATGTCTTTTTTTCGGCCTTATAAACTACTATGTTACTATGTTACATCGGAGGGGAATGCAGGGGCACGTCACTGCCTGACATGCCCATGCCAGCCAGAGCACCCTAAGTTCTGCTGGCCATGGAGGCAGAAGCTTGGAAGCCTCAGGAGCCAAAAAAGGTAAGACTAAAGAGTGGATTGCAGCAGAAAGAAGAAATCAAAGTTATTAAGCTAGCCTGTCAGTACAGCAGAGAAAGAGAGAAAGCAGAGTTCAGTTTGCCTGCCAGTTTATGCTAAAGCCTGCTGGAACCAAGACAAAGCCTGAAAACTGTTTGAAGAAAAGTTTATTTAAGTAAAGTTGCCATTGAACTTCATCTCAAGGTCTGGACTCAATTCCTTCATCCCTTAATTATTCCCCTTTTTTATTGCTTCAGAGCCAAAGCCTGGGGTCCCACAGTATCCAGCTAGGAGCACTGTGACACACAAAGACACATATAGGCTGCACCACACAACTCGGCATTCCTACTAAACCTGGGATGCGATAGAGGGGCCCTGGAGGGCAGCACACGTTGCAATTGCACCTGTGGGCCCCACACACCTATCTCCCAAACTTTCTAACTTATGAATGTCATGTTAGTAAAGGCTCCTTTACACTGCTTAATTGAGAAGATGATAGTTGGGAAGGAAACATTCCTTCCCAGCAAGTGCCTGCTGGTAAGTGGAGGAGAAAGCTGCAATTAAATGCAGCAATCTCCTCCACAGTATAGGGCTAACTACTAGAGATGAGCGAGTAGTGTTCGATCGAGCTGGTATTCGATCGAATACTACGATATTCGGCGTGCTCGATTTCTTTCGAGTATAACGGCGATGGCGCACTTAGAATTCGTTTCCCCTCCCACCTTCCCTGGCGCTCTTTTTCCACCAATCACCATGCAGGGGGGGTATGACAGGCACGCTGAGCACGCTGGCAGTGCGAAAACGGCGTCTACATGCATTGGCTGGAAAAACCATGTGACCTCGAATATTAAAAACTCAGCTCTTCCTGCTCGTTCGCATATGCTGCGTGAACTTAGTCAGGGACAGAGGCTGGAGAAGGGAGAGACAGGTTTTAGCTGTTGGACAGGCAGGAGCGTGATTAAAAGCCCTTATCAGGGCTAATACAGTGCAGTACAGTGATAGCTTTACTACAAGATACACTTTACAGAGAACGGCTGCCGTATTCAGGGATAGCTGCTGGAGTAGGGACAGAGAGAGGCATTAGTGGTGTATTAGGTGCTCTGCTACATACCAAACTATATTTGGCACTACTGCTGTGTACCTTGAAATATAAAATATATAGGCCTTTCAATTGGCAACTGTACTGTGCGTTCTCTTGCAAAGTAATTTCTCAAACCTGGTGTTCATACACACCGTCTGATCACTTAGTACACGGCTGTGTACCTTGAAATATACAATATATAGGCCTTTCAATTGGCAACTGTACTGTGCGTTCTCTTGCAAAGTAATTTCTCAAACCTGGTGTTCATACACACCGTCTGATCACTTAGTACACGGCTGTGTACCTTGAAATATACAATATATAGGCCTTATAATTGGCAACTGTACTGTGCGTTCTCTTGCAAAGTAATTTCTCATACCTGGTGTTCATACACACCGTCTGATCACTTAGTACACGGCTGTGTACCTTGAAATATACAATATATAGGTCTTTCAATTGGCAACTGTACTGTGCGTTCTCTTGCAAAGTAATTTCTCAAACCTGGTGTTCATACACACCGTCTGATCACTTAGTACACGGCTGTGTACCTTGAAATATACAATATATAGGCCTTATAATTGGCAACTGTACTGTGCGTTCTCTTGCAAAGTAATTTCTCATACCTGGTGTTCATACACACCGTCTGATCACTTAGTACACGGCTGTGTACCTTGAAATATACAATATATAGGCCTTTCAATTGGCAACTGTACTGTGCGTTCTCTTGAAAAATAATTTCTCAAACCTGGTGTTCATACACACCGTCTGATCACTTAGTACACGGCTGTGTACCTTGAAATATACAATATATAGGCCTTATAATTGGCAACTGTACTGTGCATTCTCTTGCAAAGTAATTTCTCATACCTGGTGTTCATACACACCGTCTGATCACTTAGTACACGGCTGTGTACCTTGAAATATACAATATATAGGCCTTTCAATTGGCAACTGTACTGTGCGTTCTCTTGCAAAGTAATTTCTCAAACCTGGTGTTCATACACACCGTCTGATCACTTAGTACACGGCTGTGTACCTTGAAATATACAATATATAGGCCTTATAATTGGCAACTGTACTGTGCGTTCTCTTGCAAAGTAATTTCTCATACCTGGTGTTCATACACACCGTCTGATCAATTAGTACACGGCTGTGTACCTTGAAATATACAATATATAGGCCTTTCAATTGGCAACTGTACTGTGCGTTCTCTTGCAAAGTAATTTCTCAAACCTGGTGTTCATACACACCGTCTGATCACTTAGTACACGGCTGTGTACCTTGAAATATACAATATATAGGCCTTATAATTGGCAACTGTACTGTGCGTTCTCTTGCAAAGTAATTTCTCAAACCTGGTGTTCATACACACCGTCTGATCACTTAGTACACGGCTGTGTACCTTGAAATATACAATATATAGGCCTTATAATTGGCAACTGTACTGTGCGTTCTCTTGCAAAGTAATTTCTCATACCTGGTGTTCATACACACCGTCTGATCACTTAGTACACGGCTGTGTACCTTGAAATATACAATATATAGGCCTTTCAATTGGCAACTGTACTGTGCGTTCTCTTGAAAAATAATTTCTCAAACCTGGTGTTCATACACACCGTCTGATCACTTAGTACACGGCTGTGTACCTTGAAATATACAATATATAGGCCTTATAATTGGCAACTGTACTGTGCATTCTCTTGCAAAGTAATTTCTCATACCTGGTGTTCATACACACCGTCTGATCACTTAGTACACGGCTGTGTACCTTGAAATATACAATATATAGGCCTTTCAATTGGCAACTGTACTGTGCGTTCTCTTGCAAAGTAATTTCTCAAACCTGGTGTTCATACACACCGTCTGATCACTTAGTACACGGCTGTGTACCTTGAAATATACAATATATAGGCCTTATAATTGGAAACTGTACTGTGCGTTCTCTTGCAAAGTAATTTCTCATACCTGGTGTTCATACACACCGTCTGATCAATTAGTACACGGCTGTGTACCTTGAAATATACAATATATAGGCCTTTCAATTGGCAACTGTACTGTGCGTTCTCTTGCAAAGTAATTTCTCAAACCTGGTGTTCATACACACCGTCTGATCACTTAGTACACGGCTGTGTACCTTGAAATATACAATATATAGGCCTTATAATTGGCAACTGTACTGTGCGTTCTCTTGCAAAGTAATTTCTCATACCTGGTGTTCATACACACCGTCTGATCACTTAGTACACGGCTGTGTACCTTGAAATATACAATATATAGGCCTTATAATTGGCAACTGTACTGTGCGTTCTCTTGCAAAGTAATTTCTCATACCTGGTGTTCATACACACCGTCTGATCACTTAGTACACGGCTGTGTACCTTGAAATATACAATATATAGGCCTTATAATTGGCAACTGTACTGTGCGTTCTCTTGCAAAGTAATTTCTCAAACCTGGTGTTCATACACACCGTCTGATCACTTAGTACACGGCTGTGTACCTTGAAATATACAATATATAGGCCTTATAATTGGCAACTGTACTGTGCGTTCTCTTGCAAAGTAATTTCTCATACCTGGTGTTCATACACACCGTCTGATCACTTAGTACACGGCTGTGTACCTTGAAATATACAATATATAGGCCTTTCAATTGGCAACTGTACTGTGCGTTCTCTTGCAAAGTAATTTCTCAAACCTGGTGTTCATACACACCGTCTGATCACTTAGTACACGGCTGTGTACCTTGAAATATACAATATATAGGCATTATAATTGGCAACTGTACTGTGCGTTCTCTTGCAAAGTAATTCTCAAACCTGGTGTTCATACACACCGTCTGATCACTTAGTACACGGCTGTGTACCTTGAAATATACAATATATAGGCCTTATAATTGGCAACTGTACTGTGCGTTCTCTTGCAAAGTAATTTCTCATACCTGGTGTTCATACACACCGTCTGATCACTTAGTACACGGCTGTGGACCTTGAAATATACAATATATAGGCCTTATAATTGGCAACTGTACTGTGCGTTCTCTTGCAAAGTAATTTCTCATACCTGGTGTTCATACACACCGTCTGATCACTTAGTACACGGCTGTGTACCTTGAAATATACAATATATAGGCCTTATAATTGGCAACTGTACTGTGCGTTCTCTTGCAAAGTAATTTCACGGCTGTGAAGGCAAAATATTGTAACAAAAAAAATAATAAAATGCGGCGGGGGCTAGCGGAATAGGACGTGGACGAGGACGGGGGCGCGGAAATGCTGTTGGGGGCCTTGTTGAAGCCAGTGGGGATACAATGCGTGCTGGTGAGGGTCAGCCAGGATCCCGCTCATCCAGAATTCCTGCCTTTATGGGACAGTTAAGCAGGGGGCGGGTTACACCGCTGTTGAGGCCTGAGCAGGTTGAACAGGTGGTGCAATGGATAGCCCGATAGCGCTTCCACACAGTTGTCCACCAGCCAGTCATCCACACAGTCTCACTCTGACCCTCCTTCCTCCACACCTGGCCAACAGAGTCATCCCACCATTGACCCCTCCCAGGAGCTCTTTTCGGGTCCTTTTTCAGATGTGCCGGAAGAATCCCATGAGCTAGCAGAGGAATTTGTTTGTAGTGATGCCCAAACACTTGAGTTTTCGCCATCTCCTGCTGATGTGGACCCTGAGCCAGCATCTGTTATCATGAGCGATGATGATGATGAGACGCAGTTGCCATCAAGGGAGGCTGTTGGAATGTCCAGTGGGCAGCAGGAGGAGCAGAGTGAGGAAGTGGAAGAGGAGGTGGTGGATGACGAAATGACCGACCCCACTTGGCCAGGGGTGATGTCCAGCAAGGAAAGCAGTGGAGAGGTGGTGGTCTGCGCAGCACCGAAAAAGGCAGCAAGAGGCAGAGGGATGTCCAGAGGCAGAGGGATGTCCATAGGCAGAGGACAGTCCAGACAGAGAAGTGAGGCCACAGCCAGCAGGGCCGAAGCTTTTCCCGGCAGCGGGCAGTCGCGCGAAGCTCCCCCATCGAGGCCTCGTACTTCTGTGGTGTGGAGATTTTTTAATGTTTGTGGTCGGATGACAAACTGAGCGCGGTTTGCACACTCTGCCACTCAAAACTGAGTAGGGGCTCTGAGAAGAGCAATCTGACCACCTCAGGCATGCGGCGTCACTTGGAAGTCAAGCACTGAGCTGAGTGGGAGAGAGCAAACGCAATACAACCTGCGCCCGGTCTTGCTGCCACTGCCTCTTCCCCTTTGTTGTGTGCTGCCACTGCGGTCCAGACCTCCAGCCAGGACACCTCCACATCTGCCTCTGCCTCGGCTACTTTGGGGCCTTCTCCTTCAGCCTCCCCTTCCCCCGCCTTTTCGCCTGCACCTTCACACTCCTCGTCCCAACAACTGTCCATCTCGCAGGCGTTCGACCGCAGGCGGAAGTACGCCTCGAGTCACGCCCAAGCCCAAGCCTTAAACTGCCACATCTCCAAACTGCTGGCCCTGGAGATGTTGCCGTTTAGGCTTGTGGAGACGCAGGACTTCCGTGACCTGATGGCGGCTGCCGCACCTCGCTATTCCGTCCCCAGCCGCCACTACTTTTCCCGGAGTGCCGTCCCCGCCCTGCACCAGCACGTGTCGCGTAACATCAGGCGGGCCCTGAGGTACGCAGTCAGCGCAAAGGTCCACTTGACAACCGACTCGTGGACAAGCGCTTGCGGCCAGGGACGATACATTTCTTTGACGGCACACTGGGTGAATGTTGTGGAAGCGGGGACGGGGTCGCAAACAGAGACGGCCTACCTACCACCCCCGCCCAAGATTGCCAGCATGGGTTCTGATACACCCCCCTCCTCTTCCTCCTCCTCCTCCTCTGCCTAACATCGCCCTCAGCCGCTAGCTGGAAGCGTTGCAGCACTGGCTCGGGGAGACGTCAGCAGGCGGTGCTTAAGCTCATCAGCTTGGGCGACAGGAAGCACAGCGCCCCAGAGGTGAGGGACGCCATATTGCAGCAGACGGAGATGTGGCTGTCGCCGCTGCAGCTAGGACCAGGCATGGTCGTGTGCGATAACGGCCGTAACCTGGTGGCGGCTCTGGAGCTTGCCGAACTCAATCACGTACCATGCCTGGCCCACGTTTTTAATCTGGTAGTCCAAAAATTTCTAAAGACTTACCCCAACCTGGCAGAGCTACTGGTGAAAGTGCGGCGCTTGTGCGCTCACTTTCGGAAGTCAACTGTAGCTGCTGCTAGCTTAAAAAAACTCCAGCAACGCCTCCATTTGCCTGAACATCGGCTGTTGTGCGACCTGCCGACTCGCTGGAATTCCACCTATTCCATGTTGGCCAGGGTGTGTGAGCAGCAGAGAGCATTGATGGAGTACCAGATTATGAATCCACGCGTGCCTCCAACTCAGCTCCCTCAGTTTGCCAACCACGAGTGGCCATGGATGGCAGACATATGCGATGTACTGCGTATCTTTGAGGAGTCCACCAAGAAGGTCAGCAGCGAGGACGCTATAGTGAGCGTAACCATCCCGCTCCTATGCGTCCTTAAAGAATCCCACATCGCAATAAGGGAGAACGCATTGCACGCAGAGGAGACGGGGGTAGGAGGAGACGCAACGGAGCTACACAGTCAGACCACACTTTTGTCTGCTTCATGGTGGCAGTTGCAGGAGGATGAGGATGAGGAGGAGGACGACGACGTGGAGGTGGCTGTGGAAGAGGAGGAGGATGCTGGCGGCGAGGGTAGCAGTCAGGCTGTGTGCGTCCCATTGGTTCAGCGCGGATGGGGCGGAGAGGAGGCGGAAGAGGAAGAGGAGGAAATGGCAAGTGATCCTTCTGGTGGGGGCAGTGACGTCATGCCTATTCAGAGTCTGG